>JAVXUL010000012.1:1437457-1450879 GCA_035590515.1 Trichilia minutiflora | reverse complement strand
TTTTCACCCTTTGATTGAATGAAAGCCTCGAAAGGGAATGAACATGAATCCACGAGAATCTTATTCCTTTGGTCCCTTTTCTGATAGAATGCAAAAATCAGGAGGGGCTATCTGATATTTTTCACGCTGTTTAGACTTTGTCTAAAAAATTTTCCTCTAGATTGATTTAGGATAGAAAAGAAGAATAAATTTAGCATGTCTTTAGTGTAGGCGATCTTTTTAGGATAGTGTTTGATTTTAATTTCATATGTGGGTAGTATTTATTTCTTAATTAAATAATAAAATCGATATATTTAATGTTTTCTTTAACTTGTAGTACTTTTTTAATTTTTATTTTTATGAGTAACTATAACTATGTCAGGTACAATATATGTCAAAACATCGTGCTTAATTACAATAATTTTAAAAAATTATACATCAATTGGCTACAATTTTTCCTATTCCGTTAATTAGTGCATAGTAATTAACAATTTTTGCAATCCGTTATATTTTGAAATTTACTTCTTCTCTCTTCGGAAAAAAAAAATTCTAATGGAGTTGAATTGTATATGATATAATGAAAGGAAGGGAAAAAAAATCTCTTTAAGATCACCATGCAACCCAATGTTTCCACTATAAGATTCGTATCAATGTCATTTGAACTCCTTCATGATCATCACAATACTAGCAAGTAGCTACGGTCTCTTTTGTTCATTTCTTTTCATCAATAATTGAAAAGAGAATTGAGTGAATGATCCAAATCTTTTGACTCAGCAGAGTAATAAAAAATGCCAATCACGAAGCTATATGGGTACACTGATATAAAGGCAAGAAGCAAGGGTATTTCTCCACTGCAAAGCTATGCTAATGGTAAGTTTACATAATTCATAATTTTATCCTGTCGTCCCAAAATTACTATTTTTACTTGGAATAATATGGGGATCTTTGTGGTTTTACAATTTAAAAAATGAAGACATTTTTTTTCCAATTGCAACAAGTTGGTTTAATGAGTAAAATCTCCTGAGATTTAGGTTCAACTGACTGAACATAGAAGGCAGGAACTCGAGTTTGATCTTGATGAATGCTTGCCGGTTAGAGTGGATCGAGAAAGCTCCACCCAATAAAACAATCATCACACTGAATTGAATAGAAGTTTTTTTTTTTTTTTTTTTAATAATATATAAGAAAAAATTTAAACTAAAATAGTTTTATCATTTGTAGAAGTACAGCTAAATAAACGTATTCTGAAATTGGCCTAATAGATTTTGCCACAAGCATACAAGTCCGTGAGTAGATAAATATAGAAAACATAGTCTAACAATTAATAAAATGAATCAACAATATTAAAAAATATGGGAATTGATAATGATTCTTTCAAAACTGTTTATTATTTTGCAAATCGTAGAAGAGAAAACTCAGATCTCCAAGATGCCAAAGAGATAGACTATGACCTCAAGAAAACAACTTACAAAGTGATTGAAGGGAATCTATTAGAGAATTACAAAAGCTTCTCAATCCTGTTGCAAGTCACTCCAGAAGGTGAAGACAGCTTGGTTATTGGACTTTCAAATACGAAAAGAAAAATCAATCATAATGTTCCAGAGCCCAAGGCCATGGGCCAATTCTCAATCGATATTACAAAAGATATTGTTGCCAACCTTGTCCCACAGGCATAAACCCCCAGCCAAAACATTTGTAATGTATGTATGCTACTAAATATAAATAAATAAAAAAAAGCCTTGAAGCTACAAGGTTTATTACTTTTTTTTTTATTACTGAAAGGATGCTTTATATATACTGTGTGTATATTTGTATGAGAACTGTGTGTGCTACTCCTGATAATAAATGGTCTTGAGGGTTGGCCTTGGCCCGAATCCCTTTCTATTGCACCAACGTACTTGTACACAATTTCTAATAGACACGATCTACTGAAGTTAGGGAAACCAAATTTTTGACATAATATGAACTAAATATTGAAACAAAAAATTAAAAAAAAAAAAAAAAGATATTCAAAATTGAGTTTTTCGTAGAAAGATAAAAATCTCTCAAAAAAATTTTGAAACTATTTTAAATACAATCTTTAGGGCCAATAGTTGAAAGCTTTCAAACAACATCCTATTTTCTCGATTTTGAAATGCATACGATCCATTTGATATATTTTTTCAAGTAAAGGTTTCTTGATATAGAACTTTTATAAGTAAAACCTTTTAAAGTAGAGTTTTTAATAATAAAAAATTGAGTGATTAATTATCATAAATAATTTTTAGTAAAACTTATGTTGGTAGTAATTTGAGGTCCATACAGTATATTTTTACTAAATTAATAGTGTGGTCCCCCAATATTTTAATAAAAGCCGTTCTATAGTTCTAAGAACTATCACCCTACCCTATAAAATCATCATCTCTTCTATCAAATAGAACTACGTGTGACTTAATCCCCAAAAGGAGAAGAAAAGCAAAAAAGAGAGAAAGAAAGAAAAACCAGGAAGAATGAGAAGGAGAAAAGAGGGGATTCATAGGCAGCTTAGAAGTTACCTAAGTTCAGTCACAAACACAAAACACCACTTCACCATCATGGGCTGCTCCTCGTTTGATGTGAGAAAATCGTTGGATATTTTTTGCACCAACAGCTAGCGTCGTCTATGAAAAACGCTTACAAAAAGTCATTTTCTAATCAAATCAAAAAAGTTTTCATCAAAATATGAGAATGGTGAAGATGGAGTTTTGTTGTCTATATCTCTATATTCAACCCATGGACAAGAGCTCCTTTTTGGAGATCTCTCTCATCCAAGGTGATCCCCTAACCTTGAAGGGATCCCCCCCTTATCCAAGGTGATCCCTCTGACTCCAAGGCGATCCCCCGTGATCCAAGGTGATCTCACCTGACCCCGAGGGATCTTCTCCTAATCCAAGACGATCTCACCTAACCATGAAGGATCTAATCCTAATCTTGGGTGATTTCACCTGACCCCGAGGGATCACTCCCTAATCCAAGGCGATCTCACTTGACCCTGATAGGTTTTCCCCTGATCGTGAGCGATCTCACTTGACCCTAAGGCGATCCCCCTCTAATCCAAGGTGACCACTCCCTGACCCTGAGGTGATCCCCCTAATCTAAGGTGATCTCCCCCAACCTGAGGTGATCTCTCTCGACCCGAAACTTGTTATTATTTTTTACTATTGTACTGCCTTGTTCTCGGTTACCCATTTCACTACAAATCAATGATTTTGAGCGCCCTCACTCGATGGTTTTGAGCTCTCTCGTTCGATGATTCTGAGCACTTTTGCTCAATACCGAGTGCTTTTGCTTGATGATACCAAGCCCTTTTATACTAAGTTGGAGCCCTAACCGGTGTCAGGTCTTGTAAGCCCTATATTCCCGTCAGGCACCCTAAGACCTAGTTCGAATTAAGCTTAGTAAGTTCTGACCCACTTCAGCCTTTCTCCTAGTGTTACGGTTAGTTTTTTAGTCATAAACTCTCTTGACACTAGTCGAGCCTTCTCCTAGTGTTATGGTTGACTTTTCAGTCCTAAAATCTCCTAATACTAGTCGAGTCTTCTCCTAGTGTTACGATTGACTTTTTAGCCCTAAAATTTTCTGACACTAGTCGAGCCTTCTCCTACTGTTACGGTTGGCTTTGTAGTCTTAAAATTCCCTAACAGTAGTTGCTATAATTTCGACCCGCGTCAGGCCTTGTAAGCCTTATATCCACGTCAGGCACCCTAAGAGGTTAAGACCTGACTCGGATTAGGCCTAGTAAACCTTGACCAGCGTTAGCCCTTCTTTTAGTGTTACGTTTGGCTTTTCAATCCTAAAATTTTTTGACACTAGTCGAGCCTTTTCCTAGTGTTACGGTTGGCTTTTTAGTCCTAAAATCCCTTAACGCTAGTTGAACCGTAGTCCTGATCCACTATAGGCCTTGTAAGATCTAGTCTGCGTCAGGCATCTTACAGAGTAAGCCCTGGTCCACATTAAGCCTTGTAAGCCCTAGCCTGTGTCGGACATCCATGATTTCGAGCGTATTAGCTCGATATCAAGATTACGCATTTGATAATTGTGAGCTCTCTTACTCCATGATACCGAGCTTATTCGCTCGATGATTCTAAGCTCACTACTCCATGTTACCGAGCTTATTCGCTTTATGTCGAGCTTACGCGCTTAATGATTCTGATCTCACCGCTCCATGTTACCGAGGTTATTCACTCTATGTCAAACTTACGTGCTTGATGATTCTAAGCTCACCCGCTCCGTGATACAGAGCTTACGAGCTTTGTGATATTGAGCTTATTTACTCGATACAGAGCTTACGTGCTCGATGATTCTGAGCTCACTTACTCTATGATATCGAGCCTATTCGCTCAATATCGAGCTTAAATGCTCTATGATTCTGAGCTCACTCGCTCTATAATACTGAGCTTATTCGCTCGATGTTGAGATTACGCGCTCAATGATTCTAAGCTCACCCGCTCCGTGATACCGAACTTATTCTCTCAATGTTGAACTTACGCACTCGATGATTCTGAGCTCACACGCTCTATGATATCAATCATATACGCTCAATGCCGAGCTTACATGCTTGATGATTCTATGCTTTTTCATTCGATGGTATCGAGATCCCGTATGGAGCCCCCGCCCCTGTGAAAGGCCCATACAGATTGTAGTTTTCACTGAAAATAAATTTCTTACTGAAAACTGAGAGCTGATGTTGAAGGCCCATACAGTATATTTCTGCTAAGTCAATAGTGTGCCCCCCTTCCACACACACACACATTTTAATGAGAGTTGTCCTATGGCTCTTGGGAACTATTACCCTACCCTATAAAATCATCATCTCTCCCCTCAAATAGAACTACATGTGACTTGATCCCCCAAAAGAAGAAGAAAAGAAGAAGAAGAAGAGGGAAAGAAAGAAAAACCGGGAAGAAAAAGAAGGAGGAGGAGAAGAAAAGAGGGGATACGTAGGCAGCTTGGGAGTAACCTAAGTCCAGTCACAAACACAAAACATCACTTTACCACCATGAACTACTCTTCATTTGATATAAGAAAATCACCAGATAGTTTTTGTATCAATATATTATATAATTACTTAAATAGATAAGTTTTTAAAAGTTACATTAAAATTAAAAAAAAAAAAAGATAAAATTTTTAAAATAAAATAAAAGCATTTCAGGCAATTTAATCTTTTAAAAGAACTAAAAAAATTCTACTACTAAAATCCTAAAATTTAAGCTTTCTCCAATAAAAGTAAAATAATTCTTTTTTGATTATTTAAAATCTTTTTTTTCTAGCAGCAATCAAAAGATATAAAAAAATTTAAAAGAGATTTTAACGTTAAAAATACCGTTTTGACAAGTGAAAAGGCCAAATTAAATGGACACTAATTTAAGTTATACCCGCTTGAAATAACCTGGCAGAAACACTTATCCTGTATTACAGTTTTTCAAGAAGATACAAGTTTTTGACGAATTTGTAGATATATTAAAGATGGCTACTAAAATTTCATATAAAGAGTCTGGTAAATTTTAAAAATAATAGGGTTTACTGTTATATTTCGCAAAACACTATACACGTATTTATCGGTCAAGAGTCGAACGGTTTCATGTCCTAAAAAGGAATTATATACAGGTAATAAAGCAATGGGAACAATCACGTATTTGATTCCTTTCGCCCTTTGATTGAATGAAAGGCCAAAAAGAAATGTGACAAGAAAGAATTTGATTCTTTTTTTGTCCCAATTTGATTGATAGAAATTGACCAAAGACTTTAAATTATCTTTCCCAGAATAATTTGGTATTCATAAATATAGATTGAGTTTACTACAAATAATTCAGCTATCATAATATCATTAAGTTGCAACATATTTCAAAATGTTGTGTGAGCTTAACCATTTCCAAGTTCCAATTCCAATAGCATGTATTTTTTTTTCCTTTTTAAAGCAAACTACAAGAGAGAAACCTTAGAGAGAGTTATTGAGAGCGAGAAGTACAGGAGCAGCCAAACGGAAAAAAAGGGCATACTTAATAATAACCGAATAAAAAGAACATTTTGGTATCATGCCATCTTCCTTAAAAATTATCTAGTTGGGGCTTTCTTTTAAAATAATATAATTATATATTTTAATAAATTAATTAATTAATTAATTTTAAATTTATTATTTATATTTTTCTTATATAGCATTATTTTTATATTTTTTATTCTTAACAAATCTCTTTTCAATTTTCTCAAGAAACCTTTGATAGCGATAATTTATTCGGTCATAGTGCCCTTAAAAGTTTATAGAACTATACACTTTCAAGATCAGAGTTATTCAATTTGAGTGTATCCACTTTTCAAAATACCTCTTTTCATCGGGGGAATCATTGTCTATAAGATTGGCTGGTTATTTTTTCTTTAGTACAAAGTTTAGATCAATAATATAGATAATAATTATAACGTTCGTTTTCATACTTTGAACATTGTACCATTAAGTAGGAGAATTGAATTGATGCTGACAAATAATATTAGAAGCACAATAATAGTTAAAGAAAAAATAAGACCACATAAATTCTGCATTATATAAATAATTAATTAATTGATAAATTCAATAATGATATCGGCCTATTACAAGATATTTAGTACAATATTGATGTTTAGTTTTTAAATAAAAGGTAAATTTATAAATAATGCTTTTGATGTAATAATCAATTATTAATAATAAATACTGTTTAACAATAAATTTATCTTTGGACCAATTTATTGCTCATATAAAATTTTTTATAATTATCACATATTTTTATTACTACATGTGTAAAATATAATTCGGTCAAATATTAATCTTCCTTTAATTGGTGAATATTTGCATCAATTATATTCACATAAATATTTTTATATTTTAAATAAATTAATTTTCACAAGAGAACTTACTTTGATAAAATATTGATTCAATTAATTTATTTTAAAATATTAAACATAAAATTACTATTATTTAAATTTAATAACAAAATTTGACATTATATTTTTCTAATAGTTTCCTTATTTACGATCAAATATTCCTCAATACTATAAATGATACTAAGTCTCATGTATCTTGATACAATTGATAGTAAATTTATCACGAATATATAATAAACTTAAAAGAAGTGTCATGAATATTTGAGTAACATTCACCACACCTAATCACACCTAATCTCTATAAATATTCATATATTTGGAGATCAGGGTTTACCTTGTATACGTGTAAAAGTATAATTTTAAATTAAACTAAATTTCAATATATAATCATAGAAACTCAAACTTTATTTTCAACTAAATTACAAAAAATTGCCATTTTAAGCACAAAAAATCATACAAATATTTTTGACCTAAGTAAAAATTTTATGAATTTTGTTCAAATTAATAATAAATTTAATTTTGGTTTAAAAAATAATTATAATATTTGGTCCAAAAAAATTTATTTTGATTAATTTAAAATTTTTCGAAGTTTTGGTTTCAAAATTATAGATAACCAAAATTAATTTGGTATAAATTATAAATTTTCATATTTTTTGTCCAAAAATATAATTACCTTATTTTTTAGACTAATAAACAAATAAAACTGAATTTTAGGCTAAATATATGAATATCCAAAAAAAATTTTGGATATTCTCACAAATAAAACCCAAAAGTCGGACTTAATCAAAAAAAAAATTAATTTAGACTTAATTGATATTTTTAAAAATTGACCTCAATAGATATTTTACAAAATTGGATTTAATCAGTATTTTGCAAATATTTTGTCTTTCTTCAACCGCATGCCACCCATTATACAATTCATCCTCGATTTCCTTTCGCTAGCTGCTACAATTACACCACCACCACGAGAAGCCACCTCTCTACGTCCTTATGCACTACAACACCTCAATCATTATTCGGAAGATATCGAATAGACGAGAAGGAATGGTTGAAAGCGGTGCAGTTGAGCATGGTTTTCTTGTTGAAAATCATGGAGGCAATTCAGTTACAATGGTGTGGGTTTTGAATCAAAAAAATAATTTTATGGGTTCTCAACCTATATTTTACTCATACCATGCACTAAAATAATAACCCAAAAAAATACGATTAAACATGCATATATAATTCCTGAATCTATATGGTCAAATATGTATACATGCAAAATAATTTAATGAATAATTCACATATATATTAACTGAATAGTATACATATATTTGTATTAAAATAATCAACTAATATATACGTGTGTATTCCATAAAATTATTGAAAAAATAATTTTTTTCAATTATTTAACCTAAAAAAACTTGATATCACTTGTTAGATTATTCATAATTGAATAATATTATAAAGTCAAGAAATATTTATGTTAAATTATCCAAAAAATATTAATACAAAATATACATGAATCCATATTGTAGAATAAATCTAGAATTAACCATAAGATTATAGATATTTCAAGTTTTGAATATTAGAGTTTTAACAAAAAAAAAAAAATTTGTCATTCATGGTAGTTTTTTTAATAAAGCGATGTCAAAATAACACAGGTTTGAGAATTATAACTTAATAGATATAAAAAATTTTAGATAATTAGATAACATATACTATTTATTTCTAATCGAATCATCATCAGGTAGAGATAAGTCTCTGATCTCTATATATTAAAAAATTCATACTTTCATAATAAATTAAATTTATAATTTATTTAACTTTATTCTATCACTTTAATTAAATTAATTTTAATAATAATAATAATAATAATATATAATATATACATATTTTATCCATATATTATTGGATTAAAATCTAGCATAGAAAACTTGTCCTTAGCTATTGTTTTGCAATGATATTGAGGATGTTTTGTCATGATATGCTGCTCAACAAGGCTCTCTCGTGGTGTGTTTTTGGAAGCTTTTGAAGGAGAAAGAAAACAATTGGAAAGATAAGATTACACAAACAAGTTATGTCCTTACAACTTATAGGAAATAACTTTTTAAAATTCCAAAGAGCCAGATTTTTTATTGTTTTATTCAAGGATTAGAACTTTTCACTTGAAAGAGAACAATGCTATATTCTGGCTGGCTGGCGTAATGTTTAGAAAACATGCGTGAGAAAGTCCAGAAGGAAAAATGAGAAATAAATTATCTTTCACATGGTACCTAAAAGAGAAATTTATCTAAGACAGCCTCAAACACACCTATTAAATAAAAATATATTAAATATTTTTAAAAAATTATCATAATTAGTATTTTTATATATGCTTAATTTTAAATTTTATATATATTTTATTAACTAGACAATAAATAAAGTGATATGTCAAACTTATTTAAAATTTTCTAAAAAAAATAATCGGCTATCAAGTTTTAGTGTTTTCTTTAATATTATGAAATAAAATAAAATAAAAAATTAAGAAAAATAAAGTTATTAAAAAAATGATTTGATTAGTAGTACATGGTATGATAATCTTAAAAGAGGAATAAGAGGTCCCATTAATTTCACCCGCAAATTTTCAAAAAAAAAATAGAAAAAAAAAGGCTTTTCAAGAAAACAGATAGATGATATTGGGCCTAGAATTATGAAAAATATAGGCCCAAATCAGAAGCTCAACAAACCTCAAAAATTTATGGACTGCAGGGCCTGTTAAAGTATATCCTAAAATCTTTGGAGCAATTAATTATTGTTTTTAAAATTTTATTTTCGTTTCTGTTCTGCAAGACTGCAAAGATGAGTGTTTTTGGTGAATAAACAAACAACTTGAAAATTCATAACTAGCATTCATATGGCCAAAAGTTATATATATATAATTAATAAAAAATATTACATATAATTAATCAATAACTTAATTTAACTATAAATATAAGAAGGCCTAAAATATAATATTTGCCTAAGGCCTTAACTTCTTTCGAGCCACCCTGAGTGTACACATATTAATTATAGATCATACAGATATGCTCTGATCTACATTTGTGTTGAAACATAGAGAGCTATCCATTAAAACCAATCACATTAATCACAAATTAGATCATAGAGAAGTGGATCCCAACCCCTTGCACCCTGGAACCTCAACCCAATCAATCCGAATCTCCACTTCTCCACACTCCACATTGTTCAATCTGAGACACATATCTTGGCTTATTTTTCCATTGTTCCAAATAATGCTGCTCTCATTGGTAAGGCAGTTTGCCCGAGTTGGTTGTACTTTCTTGATTGCACAGCCGTTTGGAAGGTGTTCCAAACCCATTTTCAGACATGCTAGATAGGGTTTTATATCGATATCTGCTTCTCCCATCTTGTCATCAACACTAAACGTGTCTTTGTCATAAACTGTCTGCAAAATAATTGATCTTTTAAAGTGGTACAAAAGATTTAGAGTTCAAATTTATTATAAAACAAAATTAGGGACGGATTTAATTTAATACATGTTTTTACGAAAGAATTATGATCATTTTCACTCGTGTAAATTTGGGAATTATAGAATCAAAAGTATGAAATGAGCAAGATCTTTCAGAAATGATAAAAAAGATTTTTGAGTATGAATCTAATATACGTTAAAATTATGGACAAGTTTAATTTACTGCATGCTGTTTCAGAAGAATTATGATCCGATTTCACACGTAAATTTTGAAATGTATAAAAGAATCACTATGATGAAAACTAAATGGATTTCTCAAATTGGGAAGAGAAATAAATGAACCTGTATGTGTCAGATGCGTCCAAGTTTCATCGTATATAAGGATAGGTAAATTTTCTTTCAATTATAAGTAGAGTTTCTTTTACTTTGGGTAAAAATGGCTCTTTACAAACCCATTCATTCAAATTACACTACAACAATTAAATTTAATAAAATTTCAATAGACCTCTAAAAGTAAATAAACAAATAGATCTATCTTGCAAGGTTTGGTGGTTAATTAGTAATATAGAACACTCAAATCAATAATGCCAATTATTTACCAAATAGATTGGAATATTAGGATCCCTAATTGGAAGAGTCAATTCACAATTCCAAACAGGATTGCAGTTACTATTCACCACATGCGTCTTCAATTTCTGCAAACAATGGTTAACCCAAGAGAAAAACCGATTAATTGTAATTAAGATATGTATATTTAAAAAGAAAAAAGATCATTATTAACCGTAATCAAATTAATTCTGGGTGAAAAAAACATGCCTGTTTTCCCGAGGAAATGACAACATAAGGATCACTGCTAAGAGCATCTCGGACGGCAAGATTAATGCCTCTTTTTACAAGGATTCTGAGCAGACCAAGCACACTTTCAATTGAACGAGACATTTTTTTTTTATAATTTTGCAGGTGAATTAATCAAAGATTTCCAATTATGTACAAATTAACCTCTGCACTCTTTTATTTTCCTGCTTCTCGGAACGGAAGAACTTATCGCACCTCTTATGCCACTACTCTTAGAATGTTTTCAAATATTTATATATAAAAAACAGAAGCAGTTTTGTAAAGATGTTGATCAATGGTTAATCCTACGAGACTTAAATAAAGTATGCCAACGTGGAATTTGTAAGAGTTTTGTTCTACTTTTATCGGAATTTCCAGATTAGAAAAACAAAATATTAGTTAACACTTACTATTTGGATTTGTGATCCACCGCTTTCATTGCTTTTCCTATGTTTTTTTAGGAAAAATATTTCGTTAAAATTTAAACTAGTGGTGATGGTTTCCTTCTTCAGTTTTTGTGCCAACTACTTGAGGTCATTTTGTCCATCCAATGATGGAAGCCTTGGAGGGGCAGAATTTGTCCACCGGTTGTAAGAAAAACAATCAAAACCATTAGCGAAAATCAAACCAAATTTGTTTGCGGTGGTGTTTTTTTTTTTTTTTTTTTTGGTTTCATTTTTCATTTGATATTATATGAAATCAAATTGAATAAAATTTTTAAAAAATTGGAAAATATATCAATAAGCTAAAGACAAATAGAACTCACTTGCTAAGAGAAATACTAGAAGGGCGTAGTTTATTTATGAATTGCATGTTATCCAAAAGTTGTAAATGGGCCAACCCAACGCAAGAAAGAAATAGTCAATTGATCTGATACGAGAATTCACATAAACTCCTATCAAATTCATATCTTAAGCACGAAAATTTTATGAAGTAGCATAAATTGACATAAAAATATGAATGATAAAAAAATTAAACAATGCTGAAAATAATAGTGCACCAAATTCTGCCCTTTTAGACTTTTGACTCAATGCACAATACAAATTCCCAACATCATCCATATAAATGTGGACCAATTAAAGCTTTCATCCTTTCCATTTAATTATAAACATTTTTATCCAACTTCGTTTTGAAATTGGTAATTGTCATTGAAAAAGAGTGACGCTGACATTGATATGTAGTGGTTCCCCATCTTAGTTGGCAGATATAATCAGTCGGTGCTTTGAGATATTGTTGCATGTGCAGATATCTCCATTTCTCGGTGCAAAATTTGCAACTCAGAACTAAAATGATCTCGATCCTTATCGATAAGGGCAGCGAAATTGTTGGAAAATGACAGAAAATAATAGTGACTAACGAGGGAATCTTCAACACTTTTTGAGCTACATGCTACTCTAGTACGCACGGATAAAAGCAAAATAAGAATATTTCGTGGGGTAGGCCGAAGATTTTTTCACAGACGTTGCGGAATTTTGCATTTTGGTTCTCTCCTTGTACTGAGCCAGGTTATCATGGCCATTGTACATAGGAGTAAGAGAGAGTTTCTTCATTCTTTAACTCAAATCAGAACCTATTAAAATAATGCGTAGTAATATTTAATAAGAGACCTATGAGCTAATTAGAACTATCTGTATAACCAAGTCAGTGTTGCTTTTGCACCAAATTAGTGTTTAAAAAAAATGAATGCCGGTAAGAGAAACTATTAATATTTGTAGAAACTAATTCTTAAAAGATCGACTTGGTTGTCGATTAATTCAACTAGTAAAAATTTATAGGCCGTACAAGAAATTAAGAGTCCTAAGCTCATTCATATCAAAATTAAGGAGGATATATTTTTTTATATATATTTTATGTAATATTTTAAAAAATAAGGACTCGTAACCATTTAAACGGTGAGCCTAGCTTCAGCATAATAGCATGCATTGAGATTAATTAAAATTTCTTATTATTGGGGGCTTTATGGAGTTTTTCACAAAAGAAACAGTTAACCAGATACGAGTATTCAAATTTCCTGAAACATGACGTGGAATTTCAGAATTTGCTGCCCCTTTTCTTGACCATTGGCATCAAATCAAATCGGACCTCACTGAGAACAATATAATAAATTAAAGGGAGATTGGTATTTTCCCCCGAATGTTTGTTGAAAAATCAACTACCCCCTCTCATTAACTTTCAAACAAAAACTATCCTAATGTTTTTAAAAATAATAAATATCCCCTTAATTAAAAATAAAATTATATATTTTTATCACATAAGTCCCTGACTTTTATCATATAAACCCCTAAACCAAA
>JAVXUL010000012.1:1425554-1435554 GCA_035590515.1 Trichilia minutiflora | reverse complement strand
AAATCAATCCATCACTTGTTCTACCTTTTCTATTGGATCTTGGCTTGGACATAACCCAATTGGACTCTTGGAAAAACCACTCCCTGTGGATACGACACTTGCACCCACCAGACTATACTATAACAAGACTACCTATACTTGGGTACAAAATCTAATTGAGATCAGTAAGTGTAGTTCAGTTTAAGGAGCTAATTAATTAATTAGACCAAATCAATATTAATTGTATTAAAACCTCTTGTGCACCCAAAGAAAGAATTTGTTTTATGTAGACGTAAGTAATAATAAAAATAGAAAAAAAATGCAAATATTTTACATGATTTGGCCTTTCGGGCCTATGTTCATGGAGAGAAACCGAATCAATTTATTCGATTCGTTAGGGATTTTGTTATTAAAAGTATCTAATTAATGTTTACAAAGACTACAAAAATAAATTTTGATGATCATCCTCAAAAATTATCGACCCTACACCGCATCACCATGTGTTTTTCAAGGATTTCAAGCATTGTTTATTTTTTGTTGTTTTTGGGTATTTTTAATCTTTTCTTTTTCTTTTGCATGTGGGCAATAAAAATTGAGCGTGGAATGTCCATGACGCAAGATTTCTTCAACTGGGATAATAATTAATTTTATTTTTACGGATAAAATGAAAACAAAAATAGATGTTACCCGAAACATTGAAAAGAATGTTTTTTGAATTAAAAAAAAAAAAGAAATTCACTCCATATGATATGGTCATATGGGTGACTAGAAACACCTAAGTAAGACTATTTATTAACCCAAATTAATTATGACTTTTTTTAAAAAAAATTATACATAAAAGAGATATTCATTCACAGAATTTTCATTGCCTAATTTCACATCTAAATTATCGTAAATTCTAACAGATTTTATTTCGTTGAACCATGAAGTTATGTTATGATATGAATTCCAAATTTTGTATTAAAATTTGAACCCAAAATTTATTATACGAGTGAAATTACAATTTCCAAAAATCTTATTTGAATGAAATTTGGAATCCAAACCCGAAAATTCTTATGTGAGTAAAATTTCAATTCCCAAAAATCTTTATTTGAGTGAAATCGGAATCCAAACACTTTTATTCAAAAAAAAATTTAAGTTAAATCCACCAATCCTTACACAAACACAATAATTAATATCATTATTAATTTATATACTTTAAAAATACTATTTATTATATTCGTTTAAATACTAATCAAATATTAATCAATAAAAAAAATAGAGGACCAAGTAAATATAGCTATAAATTTAAATTTAAAAAATAGAGTAAATTTCAGCCATTCAATTCAAAACCCATATTAAAAAGAACTTAAAAAAATTATCTAAAATGAGATAAACATGATTTTATAGAATAGAAATCTCAAAATTTTACTACAAAAATTTCACAAACATAATTCCAAAATAGCAAAATCTAAAAATACCAAAAAAAATAAGATTAAATATGATCATTACCACCCAAAAGCTTGAACACAATAGTTGTTGATATTTGGATTGAGAGATTTTTGCGATGTAGGTTGGCTTTTCCCTTGCCTGTTTTTTGGGCGGGATGATGAGGAAGGTCGGCGTGAATTGCTAGCTAAGACTTTGAAAACAAACAAAACAAAAATAAAAACAATAAAACGTTGGTCAAACAGGAAACCGCACACGCCCTCTAACCTAATTCATCCTAACTTCTAACACTAAAGTAATGTTTTCTTGGTTCCTATATAAATAGCAGCTAAGGAAAGAAAAAAAGGGCAAATACCCATGTCGGTGTCTCTCTGAAAATCAAATACTATAGTTTGGTTTTCTTCACTGAAGAGCTTATTTTAGAAAATTGTTTGTGAATGGTGAAAACAATCACGAGTAATAGTAATTTGATGCTTTCCCTTTGTGAATCAAGGGCGAGCTCATCTCTTGCTTTCGCTTTTGGATCTTGCAAAGAAGGCTGGTACTATCGCTGCCAAGGTCTCGACCCATAAACGAAAATTTTATTTTCCTGATTCGTCGTTTTAGCCAAAATAAAGAAATTAGAAGAAATAAAATACCGATTTTTTCTTTAAGGAAACACCCAATTGAAGATTTTGTTTAGATTTTCTTTATTTTGCAACAATGCTGTTGTACAAGCAGAAGAAGAATCAAACCCCAAAGGTTAACAGGCTCTTGATTAGCATTACTGTGCTGGGGAGCGCTGGCCCGATCCGTTTTGTGGTGAATGAAGAAGAGCTTGTTGCTACTGTTATCGATACTGCTCTGAAATCTTATGCTCGTGAGGGAAGACTACCCGTTCTTGGCTCTGATGTAAACGATTTCTTGCTCTATTGTTCTAATGCTGGGTCTGGTGGTGAGTTAGAGTTCAATGCCCTAAGATCTCATTATTGAATAATTTCTTGGATTTCCCTTTTTTTTTGGTATATTTTAAATTCCCATCTCTGTTTTAACAGAAATATCTAAAATTTATCTAAATTTTAAATTAGATACTCATATTTAGATTATTGTTGAGTTTCTCTATTAACCATTGTGTTATAGAACGAAAAATCTTTCTCAATTTGAATTACTGTTTACTGGGATTGATTTAACTCCATCCTGAAATTTTTACCTGGAAATTGGAGTGTATTTTAATTGATTTTTATCTTATAACTGAATGGTTGATGGGTTTTTTAGATTTCGTTGTTATTTTTTTTATATTTTAAATACCGTTCTTTGTTTTCATTCAAATATTAGAAATTTGTTGATCTTTGAGAATTTTTCTTTATCTTTTTGTCTCCACTATTTGCAATTTTAAGTTTGATGCCCATGTTTAATATTTTTCACTTGTGCATGTTATGCTATGGAATGAAAAGGTTTTACCAATTGACTGATTGGTTTAACCTTTTGTTTATGTTGAAACCGGTGAGTTGAAGTTTATTTTAATAAATTTTGGTTTTGATTGCAGCACTGAGTCCATGGGACACTATAGGAAGCTATGGAGTGCGTAATTTTATGCTGTGCAAGAAGCCCCCGACTGAGAAAACTGCGGAGGATGGAAGATTGAACGAAGCCCTTGCCCGTAGAGGAGGAAGCGGGAGTTGGAAAGCATGGATCAATAAGTCTCTCAATTTTAAGATCCCTTCCCACTAAATAATTTTACACTAGGGATGATTAATCATTGAATGCAGTGATGAGTCTTCTCCTCAATACCAATTTGTCATCGAGTCAATTGTGTCATCCTATATTGGCTTTGGTGCTCATATTTGAGTTGATTGAACCCTGAATCATCTCCAAGAAATAAATGTACAACTCTTGAGCTTTTGATTTGGAGTAAAATCCATTCATTTGATTGTTTTATAATGTGTTTTGATGATTTTCTGAATTAATTTGTGAATGGAATTTATTGGAAGTATAACAGTGATCCGTTTGTGACATAAGGATTTGTTTTGTTTACCAGATGGACACATGCAGAATTTTTTTTCCCCTGTTGTTTAAAGATTATTATTCTAATTGAACTAAGAGATGACTACTATTTTATTCTTCAAAGATTTATAATTTTATTGAGATGGTGAACTAAACTATATAGGTTCAAGACACGTTTAGAATGATGAAGAATGACAATTAGATCTCCATTGAAGCTAGGAAAAGTTTGGCCGTAAGGATTCCGTTCAGGTCCGAAATAAAGATGAATTTTTGAGCATGCATAAACTCACATGAATGTTTCAATCTAAGACTTAAATAACTTTTGGATACTTGGGAAGAATCTGTTTGACGAGATTCGACTGGCAATATAGGGTCCAAATTTATTTATTTATTATTATTTTTTTGTCTGCCCTGTCATCTGTGAAATGTAATTCTAAGCATCTGTTTAGACTTTCGCCTCTTAAAATGAAATTCAGAGCATAAGTTTTTAGACTTTGATCTCTTTAAAATGAAATTCTAAGCATATGTTTTTAGACTTTGGTCATAATTATAGCATGCCTAAACAGTAAAGTGAAGATTGGTAAAGCATAAAATGGTGGAATATCATGAAGATATTCAACCAAGAACCACTTGTATTATTAAATATCAGACATCTTGCTTTAAAGAATTAAGAATATGCTATAATATTCGTTAGGTCAAATACTGGGACACAAATTTTTTTTCCTTAGTCCTTACCAAACTAAAAGTTATAATATTGATCATATTGATATGGTCTTTGCTGTACAAAGGTTTAAAGCATTGATTTGATTTCACATTAGGCTCCTCAGATCAGCTGTGGTCCAATTTTTGGACTTCACATGATTGTCATATCTATCCTAAAATTTGACATTAGTTTTTGTTAGTGTCTTTATTTATTCTCCTTTTAAATTGTCTTTTGGAAGTACAAGTGGGTTGTTTGTATACGTGTGCATGTGTATATATGGTAAAAGGTTTGTGAGCGAGAGCACATAAATACAAGTTTAATACCAAAATGATGTTTTCTTGATTGACAAACACTAATACCAAAATGTTCGGCAAAAGATAAGTAGCAAGTAGTTAAAAGGGATTTGCCTACTTAATTATATTTGGGGATTGAAGATGACAGAAGGGAAAAAAAAAACTAAGCAGTTTTTATTTTAGATTTGGAAAGTTATTGGTGTCAAATATTGTTGTTCATTAGTTTAGGACAATTTTTATTCTTATTTGGACAATTTTTCAATAGCTTAAATTATTTTTTTTTTCAATTTATGAATATTTTTAATAACAAGTCGATGTGAAATCAAATTACTGGTCATCAAGTATAATTGGGTGAATGGTTGACAAATAATTAATTAAAAATTAATATTTATGCTATACTTTTTAAATATTTTTTAATTATTATTTTTTTTAAGTTCATATTGATGTGTGTTATTGATAAATAATTGCGATTTTAAGTTAAACTATTGTAATTACAAAGATGTAAGCCCAAGAAGTGTTAATCTCATTGTTTGTATCGTGGCTCATTCTTGTTCTTGAAAGCATGAAACTCAAAGAAGCCATCTAATTTGTTGATGGGTCGAGTTATATTGAAGTTTTAATAAGCCGTATAAACTGTTGTTAGTGGGCCTGAAGGTAATCTACCTACTCAATTAACTTCTTATTAGACGTATGTTAATTTGGAGGTTACAATTTTAGACACGACTCATTTATCAGCATTAATCCGACACAAAAATTATAAGTTCGGGTCAAATAAAAATAATATAATTAATAATTATGTTAAATTTGTGCCACTTGTTATTAAACACATCGTGTTCAAGTTTGAGATTTTAAATTTGATTATCTATTTATGATATAATTATTTAATTAAATAGTTAAATCAATAGAAATAATATGTCGTATCATTTGTTATTAATTATTTATTTATGACATGATTATTTAATTAAGTAGTCAAATCGTGTCCACTTAATTATCTAAAATGATTATCTAACGAGGTACTCAAATTGAGCTAATCTAATTATCCATTTATGATCCATAAAATAAATAAACTTTTTTTTCAATACTTTCCTAAAATAATAAATATATTTTAGTAAATTAAGGATAACTTGTTCTTGAATTTGTAATTTTAGATGATTATAATGTTTGTAAATTATTAGTGGAATTATTGGATGATATATTTTTAATTTTTGTAATATTTTAGTTGGAATGATTATTCTATTTGTAAAATCTTTAGGTTATATTTGAAGTATGATGTAAACTTTAAATATGTTATGTTTTATTGATTTATTATATTTTATTTAGTCAATTATTTTATAATTAGTATAATAATATTAATTATTTTATATTTTAATATTTAATTTACACTTAAATGTATAATATTTAGGGGGATGGTTCTAATCTAATCTATTTATGAATCAGTTGAGACATGCATTATTAAATATCAGCTATTATATTTTTATTTAAATTTAATTAAAGTTATTAAATAAATTATTATATTAATATTTTTTGGGCAGAGCTTGATATAGATAAATAAGCCACAAATTTAGTTAGATATGGATTGAAATTAGTTTCCTTATTTTTATTATTTTATTATTAACTTTACTTGTTATTTTTTTAGTTATATTTAATTTGTAAGTTTGTATGAATGTGTAGATTAATACTTTTTAATTAATTGGAATTAATTGTGGTTGTATTTGAATATCTATTAAGTTGATTATTTTAAGCTTGGATAATTAATATTTTAATTTTATTTTAACAAATTAATTTAAAAAGTACATATATTTTTTTAAGTTTAGATTTACATAATAGTAAATAATATAATATTTAGAGTAGATTCAATAATAATTATGCTCGAATATAATATATGATTTTAAAATTTTAAAATTACAGCTTTTAATTTAGGTCCAAAACTAAAATCAAGAATTGAAGACATTCAAATCAATTTGGATTTGATCAATTTATTATATATCATTGGTTTAAATTAGTTTGATTTAATTACAAACTCACATATTTAGATTAATTTAAAATTTAGATTCAAACTGATCCAAATTGATAACATCCAATAATATTTATGTTAAACGAATTAAATAAGTCAAGTTTAAATTAAATGAATTGAATGAATTAAATCTAATAATTTCATAATTTATTTTACAAATAGTCACTTGCATTTAGACTAAGAGTTTATGATAGGATTACGAAAGAAGTTGGGTTTAAATTAGCATAAAATAACTTTAAATTAATTGACATAAAATGAATATGACTCGTTTATCTTAATTTCTACTCTTAAGCAGATATTATGATTATAAAGGATGTCAAAACATGTAATAAGAATTATTATATATTTCATTTACAATATTTTAAAATATACTTTATTTTCATCGAATTAATATGATGATATGAACTTGGACCTATATTTTATCTTAAAAGCGAGCTTGAGAGGGAAGGGTTGTCTAAACTCATATACACTCTTAAAGACCATCCTCTAATATCGATATGACAGATATCATTCTTGATCTCTTTAGACTATACATCCTCGTACCGAGAATTCACAATGAATATAGCAGTCTCCGTCGATCGCCTGTTGTACCACGTGAGCCCATTGTATAGGGTTCATAGGGAATGTTTGTACATACGTCCACTAACTTAAAGGGGCTAAGTTTTGATACCAAATGATATAAACCTGAGCCTAACTTTTGTCATAAAGTATAGTGATATATCCCACATCGATTCCAAAAAGGTGATCTTAAGGGGTATATATAAGTTTGGATAACTCCTCACTTTTAAGTTAACTTTTATGATGAAATATAGACTCAGATTCATATCAAATGGTATCAAAGCGGTTTGTCTATCCTTTTTATTTTATTTTCTATATATCAAATGATATCATAACGATTTGTCTATCCTTTTTATTTTATTTTCTTTCTTGCTATTAAAAAAATTATAGAATTTTCTTTCTTACTATTAAAAAATTATAGAATTTGATTGAGTCTCATTAAAAAAACATGTAAAAAATTAAAAAATATATGAAAAAGATGACACAAACCTAAACTTATATGATATGAACTTGGATCTATACTCTATCATAAATTCATATAATATGATATTAATAAATTATATTGTCCTATAAGAGTAGAATATTTCCTTTGACACTTGTGGTTTAAGAAGTCTTCACTCATTTATACAATTACATATCTATACTTATTTTGTGATTAAAGTATAATAAAAAAAATTATAACAGGAAGATGTATAATTCAAATATAAACTGTACCAATTCCGCCGTTCATTTTGTGCTCTCACCCCTACCCCAAAAAAGTCTTTTTCCATTTCCACTTTTGATTTAATGTATGGACCATGTTATGAGCTGAAAGATAAGATTCTAGCACCTACAGATTTGGGATGGTGACTACTCAGCAGTTTATCGAGCAAGAACACAGAACCTAAGCTTTGATCATCACTATAACAAGATCACATAAACGATAATATGTTCTCTTGATCTATGCTTGTTGCTGTGCAAGGAGATAGGCATCAATCATTTTGGTAACAATAATTGGCATTTGTGTTGGGCCTTGCCCAATTTTTCAACCAAAACCAAAAATCAAAGACAATCCTAATCTTAATCAATCTCTCTATATAATTCTATTATAATTAAAATCAATCTCTCTCTCTATATATATAATTCAATTGTAATCGAGAAAGTTAGAGAATCAAAAAATCAAAGAGTGATGGTAGCAAAAAGAAAAACAAAAACAGCAGAAGCTAGAGAGACGACGCAGACGGAATAAAAAACAACAGCAAGGACAGAATTTTTTACAGAATTTTTTAGCACGTAGGTTTTGATTTTCTAACTATCGAAGGATAATCTATTGTCCGAACAAGTTAAAATTTTAGAGGTACGTTCAGGACATTTTATTCTTCAATCTGAACGGTTTGATTGTCGTTTCAATAATTATAACTCAGACTTAAAAATCAATTTTGAGGGTATTTATTTTTGGGTGAGAAATATTTGTTTTCTATCAATTTTTGAGTTATTTTTGGTTGATCTTCACTTGTTATTATTGAGAGTGTTTACTCTATTGTTATTAGTGATTGTGGGATAGATTTTGTACCTATTAGATTTAGATTTGTACCTAAAATTTTATAGTGGAGATTTGGGTAGGCTCCGAGAACAATTCATAATTTTTATCCTTCACATTGGAGGACTTTTCCATATTAAAAATTGAATTATATTGATCATTATTTGGTTGTCCATATTCATATTTAGCGTGTTTGTTTAGTTCTTTACAGGTTCAATTAAAGAGGGAATTCCGTAATTTTTCCTTATCAGAGTGATATCAGAGCCTGATTTATATTATGTTTGATTGAATAATATAATCAAGTACAAACAAAATGATTAATTTGAATGGAGCCAATTATCATGTTTAGAAGGATAAGATGAAAGATCTATTATATGTGAAGTGTTGGTATTTATCGATATTTGGTGAATCGAAGTTTAAGAATATAAGTGATGCTAATCAGACTCTTGAGCATAACGTTGTGTGTGGATTCATTCGACAATTTATAGATGATAATATTTTGAATCATATTAGCAAGGAAACACATGTTGAAACTTTGTGGAGCAAACTTGAGTCGCTATATGCGAAAAAGACCAGTAACAACAAAATATTTTTAATTAAATAACTTATGGGTTTAAAATATAAAGATGGTCAATCGATTTTATATCATCTGAATGAATTTCAAGGATTGTTGGATCAACTTTTGATAATGAACATTAAATTTAAAAATGAGGTACATGACTTGTAGTTGTTTGGTACATTGCCTGACACTTAGGAGGCTTTTTATATATCGCTCTGTAATTCAGCTCCTGATAGTACAATTATCATAGATTTTGTTAAGAGTGGGATTTTAAATGAGGAAATGAGAAGAAAGATTCAGGGTTTTTCATCAAATTCAGAAGTTCTCGTTACAAAGAAAGAGAAAGAAGTCAGAGTAAAGGCCCGAAAGATAAAGGCAAGAATAAAAGCAAATCAAGATCATGACAGAAAAATGTTAAATGTCATCACTGTGGTAAGATGAGTCACATTAAGAAAATTATGTTCAGCTGAAATGAGAAAAGAAGAATGACAATGGTGAAAAGGAAAAGAATGATCGTAACAAAGATGATCAAGTTGCTACTATATCAAATGAGCTTGTCATTGTGTGCTATGATAATAATGTGAATATTGTATATAGTGAGTCCAATTGGATTATCGATAGTGAAGCATCTTATCATATTACTTCTAAAAGAGAATTTTTCACTTCTTATACACCTGATGACTTTGGTAAATTGAAGATGGACAATGATAGCTTGATCAAAGTGATAGGTGTGGGAGATATCAGTTTAGAAACTGAAAGTAGAGTGCTGTTATACTTCTCAAAGATATTAAGCATGCACTTGATATTCAACTTAATTTGATCTCGAAAGCTTGATGATGATGGATATCATAGTCATAAATGTCACACCCCGACCCGTGGAGCCCACTTGTGACAGACGCCACAGATTCCTAATAAGCATTCCTTAAGTCCAGAACGCTTACTAAGAACCTGTAAGGCTGAAATC
>JAVXUL010000012.1:1406525-1421298 GCA_035590515.1 Trichilia minutiflora | reverse complement strand
TTAAAAACTTAAATGAATGAATGATCAAGCCAATATAAATGCTTTGTAAATAATCAATAAATCATAAATAAAATATATAAACAAAGCAATAAATAACAAAGAGAGAATTATAAAACAGAAATAAATGATAGAGAGAGAGAGAATCACAAACTCAGATTTTATAGTGGTTTGGCACAACCAGGCCTACGTCCACTCTCTCAGCTTTCACCAGGCTGAGGCTTTACTATCTCTTCATTTGCACGGGTCAAGAGTAACCCAGATTTACAACTCCTTCTTTATCGGCGAAGGGCGACCAAATACACATCTTGCTTTCTACAGGTGACGAGCAACCCAAATACAACTTCTTACACAGGTGAAGTGTAACGGCTAAAAAATACACATCTTGCTTTCTACACGTATCTTTAACGGCTAAAAAATCTTGAATTAAATGCTCTAAAACTAGCCGTTATAGGCTTGATTTGAAAAAGGTATCGATACGTTTTGTCGAATTTTCTTCTTCAGAGTTGTCCAGCTCAAAGGTGCTTGATAGGGTGCTGATATGTTTTCAAGGTCTTGATAAATTGCCAAGGTACTTGATAGGGTGCTTGATAAATTACCAAGCTGTCGATACCTTTCCACGCAAATGACGTAATATCCGTCACAAAGGTTTTGATATCTTCTTCAAAGGTGTTGTTACCTTTTTACGTAAGCTCCAAAATTCTCCATCACAAAGGTATTGGTATCTTTCTCAAAGGTGTTGATACCTTTTATCCTGTGAGCAATCATTCTCAACCAAAAACATCAAGTGTAATATATGCTCAATATATAAACATAAATTAAGCTTCATAAACCACAATCAAAGCATTATCATTAATCAAACAAATGTAAAACATTTTAAACAATTTAATCAAATAAATCATTTGTTTATCAACAAAATAATTTGCTCATCATCAAAAACACATAGATTAACAATCTCCTCCTTTTTTTATGATGACAAAACCAAAGGATTTGTTCCTCCTTAAAAAGATCAAAAAATTCTTTCCCTTAAAATTATCACTCCTCCTCACTTGATGCTGTAGAAAAATCATCAAATCTCTCCCCCTTTTTGTCATCAATCAAAGAAGGGACTTTTTATAACTATGTATACAAGATAACAATCATAAGGATAAATCAACCATTCATATAAGGGAAATCCAATAACTCATTGATCATCAAAAACACTTATAAGTTCATATGGAGACTTGATACCAATTGTTAAAAACATAAATAACATGCTCCCCCTATTTCTTATGCTTCATATAATCACATATATGACAATGATAATCAAAACAACAGAAAATAAAATTGCTTGATTAAAATTGTTTACCTCATCGTTTCTCATTTAATGCTATGATGCACAGGTTTGCATGCTCATTATCGAATAATGATAAATTTTCATTTGAGGTGTCATCTCCAAAAGCTTTAAAGATTTCCTTTTTCTTCTTACCCTTTCTCCTCATAGGATACTCTGGTCTCATATGTCCTAGCCTCTCGCACTCATAGTAAATGATTTGCTTTTCTTTTTCCTTCACTTTTCTCCTCTTATGCTTGCCTTTGCTAAAGAGTTTTTTAAACTTTTTGGCCATTTTCTAGAGCTCATCATCCTCTAAGTTTTGGCTGCTTTATTCTTTTGAGCTTTGGCAGTTTTCTTTCTCTTCTTCTTCTGCTCTTCTGCTTTTGAGTACCACATTTTTTCTTCCTTTCTCTGAATCCTCATTTTCATTTTTGATTGCTTTTAATTCATAAGTCATGAGGGATTCGAGAAGTTCTGTGGTAGTGTCCTTAAGTCCTTGACTCCTTGAATTACTGTCACTTTTGCTTCCCAAGTCTTTGGTAGGCTCCTCAAGATCTTTTTCAATAAATCTGCATTTGAAAAAGTCCTGCCAAGAGTTTTTAAGCCATTAATGAGGTCAGTGAATCTAGTGAACATATCTTTGATGCTCTCATGAGGTTTCATCCTAAAGAGTTCATAATCATGAACTAACATGCTGATTTTAGCGTTTTTAACTCTACTAGTCCCCTCATGTGTGACTTCTAACATATCCCAAATGGCCTTTACATTCTCACATCCTGAAATTTTATTGAATTCATATCTATCTAATGCACAATACATGATATTCATTGCCTTATTATTTAATGTGAACTGAGATTTTTCTTCTTTAGTCCATTCGCTCTTAAGCTTTGACTTTATTTCTCTGGTCACCTGATCTGTGATTGTGGGTAGAGTGTTCCCATCTTCTATTATGCTCAGAATTTTAAAATCTAATGTGGACAAATCATTCTTTTCTTTCAGTAAGAGTAGTCTGTGTCATCGAAGAATAGAGGTTTATGAATAGATTATCCCTCTACAACTTGATATAGTATGCCACTATATGCTATGATCTACTCTTCAAGGGTATTTAATCCTATATGTTCAAAGGTAAGTTCTGATATCAATTGTTAGCCCAAAAAGTATAGCAATGATGATACCAAGAGAGGGTGAATTGGCTTTATAGAAAATTAAAAACTAAATGAATGAATGTTTATGCTAATATGAATGCTTTACAAATATGTTGATAAATTAAAGATAAAACATTCAAAACAGTAAATAAAAGATAGAGAGAGAGAATTGTAAACTCAAATTTTATAGTGGTTCGACACAACCAGGCCAACATCTACTCTCTCAGCTTTCACCGGATTGAGACTCTACTATCGCTTCGTTTGCACGGGTTAAGAGTAACTCAGATTTACAACTTCTTCTTTATCAACGAAGGGCAGCCAAATACAACATCTTCCTTTACACTGGGTGAAAAGCAACCCAAACTACTTCTTTTTATGGGTGAAGCGTAACCTAAATACAACTTTTTACACGGGTGAAGTGTAACCCAAATAATAGCAAAATACTAAAACAAACTTTACTCTCTCACAAAGTGGATTTATAATGAGTGTAAAAATAGTTTCTCTCTCTAAAAAATATTATAAAAATGATGCTTGATTTTGCTTTATCTCTTTTTTTTCTCTTGTTCATCCTACTCTTCTTCTGGAGAGTGAAGCTTTTTGAATCCCTTTGGAGAGCTTTTTTCAGCGTCTCTTTAACGGCTAAAAATCTTGCATTAAATGCTCTGAAACTAGCCATTATAGACTTGATTTGAAGAAGGTATCGATATATTTTGTCGAATTTTCTTCTTCAAAGTTGTCCAACTTAAAGGTGCTTGACGAGGAGCTGATAAAGGTATCGATACATTTCCAAAGGTGTCGTTACCTTTTCATGCAAATGACGTAATATCCATCACAAATATGTCGATACGTTTGTTGGGGTATCAATACGTTTGAACTTTCTTTTAAGGATATCGATACATTATCAAAGGTGCTTGATAGGGTGCTGATAAAGATATCGATACGTTGATGCTGCGATTTCGATACCTTCCTTTTGGCTTTGAACTGGTGTCAATCTTTTGCACATGTGAGCAACCAATTTCAACCAAAAACATCAAGTTCAATATTTGCTCAATATATAAATATAAATTAAGCTTCATAAAGCACAATCAAAGCATTATGATCAATCAAACAAATACAAAACATTTAAAATAATTTAATCAAACAAATCATTTGTTCATCAACAAAATAATTTGTTCATCATTAAAAACACATAGGTAAACAAAAATATCATTTTCAACCTTGCAAAATTCGGCCAAATGGGAGAGGGTGAGAAAAAATCATGATTTTTTCACTTTTCCATGCAAAAAATTATTTTTTTTCAAGCTTCCTACATACTTAGATGGTGTAGATTAAAGAGGTTACATGTGTTTGTAGCTAAATTCATCAAATTAAAGCTTGAAAAAGGTTAGAAAATCAAAACCCTAACCTATGTTTACATCTATGTTGATATATATTGTCATATATGTATAGGATGTATAGAAAACTTAAATTTTGCATACACTTAGGCCATAGAAACCAATATGTTTATTGTGTTATTTTGATTAATAAATAAAATATGGACTAACCTAATAAATAAAAATAGCTCTAGAGAAAAGTCTTATCTTAATTTTAAAATCTCTTTTTTTTTAAGAGAAGTAAAAGCTAACTTTTAAACATTTAAAAAGTTACTCTAAACAAGCTCTAAGTAAATATGATCTAAAATAAATTGGACTTGATGTTTTTAATAGATTAGTAAAACAATCGATGTAGACTTACGGGTTATATAAAAATTTTGATGAAAATACTCAATAAAACGAATTAAAGTGGATTAGATTCTTTCTTTAATTTTATATAAAGAAAATAAAGGATAATTGAAACTGTAGAGTACCTTTATCTCATTGAAAAGATTGTTGCTTGAGATATGGAAAATAAAAAAAAGATCTAATCCTAAAACAAAGAATTCATTACTCAAATAAATATGTATTCTATTGAAAATATTTTGTATTGTATCTCGTATATTTATTTTGTATACAATCTCATATATTTACGATTCGATTAAATAATTTTATCACACTTCATTCAGCTTCTCATATTCCAAAATCCAATGCACCAAACTTCCATCTTCTTTTGGACTGACTTTCACTGTTGAACAGAAGTTCTTGTATTTCTCCAATCGATTTGCTTCGTGCACTTTAAAATTCATTATGAAGTTTTCATATCTATGATTTCCATTTTCTCCTTCGCAAATTGATGACTCCCATCTGTGGTTCGTTCCCACAAAGAAAATTAATCAATGTCAATCGATATATATATATATATATATATATATATATATATATCCTATTAAGTTTTCAGAAATTTTTTTTCTTATTTTAATAAAATCTTATGAAATATAGCATTCACAAGATTTAGAATACATGTATAAATAAAATTTCTGAATTATTTTTTGTGTGATTGAGAAGAAGTTACCATGGAAATATTTCCAGCAGATGATACATCCTGGATTTCCCCATTCACCTTCAATTAAATTGCAATCCTGACTACTTTGAAGGCTCATACTGGCAACGATGTGTGTGTGACTTGCAGCTGAACACTTCATGAAACTTAGCACCTGAAGCTTTTACTTCTACTACAGTCTCCACCTTCCCAATTAGAGACTTTTTTATAACAAACCCTAAATAAATAAACCAACAACAGACAATAACAAGAAGAAGGAGGAATCATTTCACATTCATCGAGAGAGGATAGAGCCCTCAATTTTTGGTTTACTGACATGAATTCTCAACTAATACTTAAAGATTCGGTGGTCAGTTAATATAATTGTCTATGGTCTTACCCTTTAAGTTTAAAATTTTAAATTGAGTGACAATTTAATGTATACTTTTAATAGCATTATTAACTTTTATTTTATATTAAAAAATTACAAATAAAATAAAATTTAAAGAGTTATGTTAACTATATCAGAATATAATCCACCCTAGTGTTAAAATTAAATATGAAAAAAATATTTTTTATTATCAGAGTGGATCCATGTAAGTTAACTATTGCTTCTCATTGTAAAAGCTTTACATTTGATCAATAGCTTGTCGACAGACACTGACGAAAAGTACAAGATCAATGACCATCAATAATTGGAAAAGGCATGACCATCAATGATTGGAAAAGGCAGTGCTGCTGTGTACAGTATTGTGACCCATCTGACATCTATTTGATCTTATATAAATTTTTTTTCTTATTAAAACAGGAAAATTATGAAAAAAATATCAAAAAAATATTTTTTATATAATACGGCAAGGCCCACCTAGGTTAAATTGTTTTAAGAAAATCAGCCCATTATTTTATTAATGGGCCTCAAACCAGAACAGTTACTGATTGTCATTTTTTTTTCTTTTTGATTTCTGGTTGTCAAAACATAAAAGATTTTATTTACAAATTATAAAATTTTATAATTTACTAGATTAACTGTATTACACTCAGTATGCTTGAAACGTATTACGCATACATTAAAATTTTAACTTAAAATCAAACACAAAAATTAAAATTCAATTAAAAAAATTTGTAGAAACCCAGAATTAAATTCTTTATTTCTTCGAAGAAATATCTTTAAATCCTTTTTTTTTTCTGTTGAAAAATGATTGCTTTTAAACGAGAACATAATGGTAACATCGATGGCATCGTCTTTTCAATATTCAATGCCCCGCGACAAGAGGAACTGTATAAAAATCATGATTGATTCTGATTTCTGACCATTCCTTTTTCACAAGGATACCACCCTGCAAAAATTCTATGCCGTATTTATTTTGTTGACTGTTCAATTAACCGCTCTCGTCTTAGTCCTATTAATTCCTTAGCCAACCTACCTTCCAAAACAAGCCTATCAATACTTACCATTTTGACTATTTTGCAAACCTTTAAAAAAAAAAAAAAGAAAAGAAAAGAAAAGAAATATGATTGCAGAACATGGAAAGCAAGCGACTCCTAAGTACTAACCATTGATTTTTAATGGATTACAAGTTGTTAGTGGGTCACACTCGTTTCTTAGACCAAATTTTATTATTTATTTATTTTATTTATTTTTTTATTTTTATTTTTTTTAAAATCCGAAAACTTCAACCGTCAGTCAACACTTCAGGATTTGCTTATCCCGAGATTTATCACATGGACCCAAGTCCTCGACTATCCTAAAACAGCGTCACAAGAACAAGGCCCAGGCCTAAGTCGAAAGCGTCCGTGGTACCCTGACCGACAAGTATCCTGACAGACGATATTAAATGACTAGAGAAAATCGGGACTTGACTCCCTAGGTGTTTCAATAAAAATATCACGGGGAATTAAACTTGAGACCTTGAAATCCCAAACCCAATTCTCATCACCAGCCCACCCTTTGGGAATCCAAATTTCATTATACATTTATGTTGTATGTACTCCATATTTTTTAAAAATTTTTTGAAGTGTTCTTAGTAAATTTTTTCTTTTCGTGGAAAACTATAGTAAATAAATTAAAATAATTAAATAAATGTAAAGTACATATTTATATATTGAAATTTGTTGGATCAAAAATTTTTTTGTTAGATTTTAATTTAATATATAAGTTACATGTACAAAAAATTATATGTTATGTACTACCGTAAAGATTAATTTGATTAAAGTGTTTAAATAAAAATTATAAGATTTAAATTTAATAGATGATTAGTATAAATCTTTTTGATATATAGAGATTAAGGGTTATTTTTAATAAAATTGTATATTTGATTGCACTTGTTTTTTATGATTTGATTGTAAGAGTTTATTGAATATATATTTTTCTTGTGGTCCATTTAATTGTTCCCATGAATGTCAATTTCATGGCCTACAATATATCATCAACAATCTTCCTTTGACTTGGCTTCCTTGTACAGTATTAGTCCAAGAGTAAGGACCACTATCTCATTCTCATATGCGCAGGCACACACAAATAAAATAATATTAAAAATTGAAACCCTTTTTTTTATTATACAAATATTAATTATTCTAAATTCTTTTAAAATTTTTAATAGAATAAAGTCTGAAAAAAGTTATAAAATGCAATGCGATGTGATTATTCAAGAAGTGGTGGGCAGCTCAGAATTCCCATTCCCAACCAAGTTGGCATGCAACTTGATACCAAACAATATAATATAAATATATAATGACATAGTCTTGATGTTCATAACTAATAAAATAAATAAAATTTTATAAAAAAATTATAAATATAAAAAATTATTAAATATCCATGTTCATGTATTGTAAGAAAGTTGGGACTAAAATAAGATGAGATAGTGCATGATTTGCTTTGCTCTTCTTTCTTTTCTTCGTTCATTCTTTCTTACTACACCTACTGGTCTATCTTCACTTTATTTAATGCTCCCTTCTTTGTGGACAAATCCTGAACTAACCTATTAATTTCCTTCTTCTTGTCCATTTTGGTTTTTATTGATTTATTTGGATTTTATGTATGCCTAAAATATTATTGGTCAAAAATAAAATATTTGAAATGCCCACCCATGTTTATTGTCTTAAATTATAATGAAATCCACATAGGAGAATGAAAAAATAATGAAAGAGCGAGAATAGATGTGGAAGACTAAAGATTTTTTTTTAATGAAATTAATTTAATTAAAGCTTAAATTATTGTAATTTTTTTAATATACAATTGTTGTTGAATAAAATAATTGAACATCAAAGAGAGTATAAATAGGTAAGTGGGTGATTGATTATTAAATAAAAGTGAATATTTATTAAAAAAAATACTAATATTAATCTAAAAGTTAAAATTAATGTGCTCATGAAGTACAGATATACATTTTCTGTTTAGAAAAATATACAAGGGCAAATTAAAATAATGGGAAAAAATAATTTATTATTAGATAAAGAAAAAAGAAAAAAAAAATCCATGAAAAAGATCATACAAAAAGCAATACTTTTCAAGAAAGTGATCAAAACTATCATAATAATAATTAAGGAGATCACATAATTAAAGTTCTTATATGCTTTTGTGTGACATAATAAAAAGAAGATTTTCAATACAAAATAATATAAATTTAATATATAAACCCAACTTATATAAAAAAATATAAATATCTTATAAATATAATTAAATTAAATAACACCCATTAATAAGTCGTGAGCAATGGTATTTACTAAATAATTTCTTATACCCATGAGTTGATAGATTTACATCACCCGTCACTATTAAGGAAAAAATTGTAGAAAATTTCATATTTTTATTACCCCATAGTTCTAAAATATATATATATATATAATACTCATCGATATTTTCGATTCACCAAGGAAAATTACAAAAGATCCCATCTTAAAATAGCATAAAGGAATATAAAAAAACTACCTAAAAAGATTTTTAAAAAAATGGACTACAAAATAAGAAAAAGAGGCACTTGGCCACAGTGGTGGGTCTCATCCCCAGCTCAGATTTGCACATTGACAACAATTTTGATACCCCACTAACTAGGGTTTCTGTTTTCTTTTTTTTTTAAATTAATTCAGTTGCCCTAACTCGCTAGTTGACTCAGTGCGCAACTGCCAGTTTACTGTCTAGTTTCCAAGCTGAGGTGGCGATGAGCGGCCGAGTGTACCAACCCAGCGTCAGACATCCATTGTTTTCTTCCACTCTGTACCCTTCTCCTCCAGCGAACAAAGCCAATAACATGCTGGCTTGCTTGAAAGCGTTGGACCCGAGATGAACCGGGACAAACCCGGCAAAACTGAATCGGGTTCGCCACTGAGTCAGTGGTTCATGTCTCTCAACTCGGTCAACTCCTTCGCAAGCCACCACGTTACAAATCTGCTTCCCCAAATACGCTTCGGACATGGCTTTATCAGGACTATTAACAGATCCTGCCAACGAGTCAAACATCGTCGAGTAATAATGCAACGACTCAGTGAACCGGTCTAAGAAAACCGGACCGTTATGGTTAGCTTCTTGCTCAACTACGGTGAAAATATCCGGTTTAATGTTCCTGACGACGGAAAGAACCTTGTCCATGGCTCCAGGTCGACCCAACACTTTATGTAACTCGAAAACAGAGTTGACAGCAACAGCGTCGACTTCACTCTGTCGGAGTTCTAACATAGAAGCATCAAAATCAGCTAGACTGTTAGCAACAAATCCTCTGTATTCAAATTTGACACGAATCGTTTCAGCCAACTGGGCTAACTTCCAACCCACTTGTTGCAAATGGTCCGTGTTATCGGGAGCCGGTGGTCCGATCCCGGTTAGCCGAAACGCCGGCGGGCCACCGGGACGAACCGCTAAAGCTTGCATTAAAGCCGGCCATTGCATACCTTGATTCATGGAGAAATCTATAACGTGAACTCTGTTCTTCCCTTCAAACGCTTCGAGAATTGCTTGATTTGCTGTAAAATGAGCGAACTTCAAGTATGGGGAAGTTTCGTAGAACTGTATCTCGAGAAGATCTGGTAACGAATGGTCGATGGAGTTCTGAGGATAGAATCCGTAAATTCGACGAGCTAAAGCTTCAGCGAAAAGAGTCGCCACCTTTCCCATAGCTCCGGCTTGGGAGAGAGCTAGAAGTCGAATTTGTTTAACAAATGCTTCGGCTATGTTGAGGTTGTTCTGTTGAACGGCTTCTGCGCAAGCCATTAAAGATTGGACGAGCCGAATTCCGTTGTCTTGCGAGTCGGCTAAGATTATAGGTCGAGTTGACTCAACAGGCGGGTAAAACTGATCTGTAGGAGAAGTTTTCAAGCGTTTGTTTTCTCTAGCTGATGAATTGGTGGAAGGTGATGAAGAATCGAAATGGGTTTGTGATTGGGTTTGGATTTGTGCTTGATGAGTCTTACTACTATACATAGCCTTACCGGGAATCGCTTTCAGATCGTAATCGGACGAACAAGAAGGAAAATCAATAGAAGTGATGGTGGAAGATTCCGCCGGAGTAACGAAAGAAGAATCATCAAACGGCAGCGGTGGCAGTGGAGGAACAGCAACAGCGGCAGCACCTGGAGGAGGGAATGGATCTAAACTCGTACAGGGGTTAAATTCCGATAACATACTTTCAAGCCAAGTCGATAAATTAGACGGATCATAATGAATCGTATCGGAAGCAAGATCAGAAAATCCATCTTCTTGAGCAGCAGCTCCCATAACTTCTTCAAGCTGTTCAAGTTTCAGAGCCACTTCAGCCATATCCGATGTTTTCACGTTATAACCCAAAACAGCTAAAAGCTCATCCATCCCACCATCCGGTTGAAGAGAATGTTCTTCCACCCACATCTTCCCCTTAACGGACGACGACGACTGCACCGGCCGCGGAGGATCGAGTTGATGATGCTCTCTTTTCATAGTTTCTAGACGAATTCGATTCCTTTCGTGGGTATTTGAATCTTTGATTTGCTTAGTGAGTGGTGGAGCTCAAAAATCAAAGGGGTCGTGTTTTTGATTGAGGTTCGTGAATGGTGAAGAATCTGAGCATTGGCGATTGGGGATGTCTGGGTTGTACTAGGACTTTGCAGATCACATTCTCAGAGCAGAGAGAAAAAGTTTTCAAAATAATTTCCTGTCAATATTTTCAGAGAGAAAAAAACGCTCGTGATTTGGCTCCAGCCCCAAGGAACCATCAGAGAGAGAGAAAAAGAAAGGAGGAGAGCTCGATAGACATCAGCAACAACTGAAACTACAGCTCAAGCTTAACTAGATAAGATGCGAAATATACAGTTTTATTTATGGGCACACTGTCCATTTTATTCTATCAATCAATTTTTTTTTTACTTTATTATTATTTTTTTAAATTTAATAATATTTTTCTTAATTTAATTTATTTACATCTAAATTTATCCCCGTACCATTATTTTTAAAAAATAAAAATATATCTGATAGTTCCAAAATATAAACTCTTACTTCAAATAATTATATGCATGGAAGTGCAGAGACCCACATTATTCGAGCGAGTAGAGTCCTAACGTTTGCTTAGACTCAAAGTCAGGCATTCTAGCGAAATTATCTAGTTTTATATTATTTTTAATTAATAAAATTATTTTTTAATTTTTTATATAAATAAATAAATTAAAAAAAAACTTTCTCGATAAAATTGAAGTTTTGGGTCTAGAATGTAGAACGGAGGAAATGTCGAATATTATTAGGTTAGGTTTAAGTCTGTAAGAGAATAGCCTGAATAGGGTATAAACGATAAAGTCTGTATTCAGAATAGTAACGTCATGTATTATGGATAGTTCATTAATTAGAGTAGGTTTGTATTTTGATGATTTAATTAATAATTTCACCTTTTAATTTGGAATAAATAAAGTATTATAGAAAATAATATCGAATATTTAATATTAACATAAAAAATCTAATGTTTGACATTATTAAATTTGCACTAAAATTTAATAAGATCATACAACAATTTATGTTTTACAATCAAATTTTAATTTGTGAGTATTAATTAATGATATTCCATTTTAGGTGGTGTCTTTGCCATCAAAGCTCTTATTGCTTTATTTTTGTTTTATTACGTGAGTAATGAGTACTAATATAAAGTCGTTCTTAAACAAAAAAGAATAATAATACATTAATTTTTATTACAAATATATTTATTAAAATTGAACTCTTCGTTATTTAATTTGACCATAAAGATTTAAATTTTTAAAAGATTCTAAATTCGAGATCTAAAGACTTTTTTTACTTGAAGTAATAATAAAGAGATTAGATTATAAGTTTTATCTGAACTGTCTCTTTAAATTTTACGGTAAATTAATTCGATTAATACTTATTATTGATTCGATAGATTAAGATTTTTCACGTATAAAAAAAAAAATACACGTATATATATTAAAAATGGATATTATTGATATTAGTTTAAATTTTAAACCAATTCGAATATGTCAGGTTAAATTTATTTCAATTTAAAAAATAATCTAAAATATTCTAAAACCATTCCAATATAACTAATTGTTGATTTTAATTGAATCTATTCAAAGAAGCGATCATCATCAATTTGAATTGATTTAAATATAAATTTTAATGGATCTAAATTTAATATATTTTATAAACTAATCTAAAATTTTTAAAACTAATCAAATTATTAATTTATAATTGATTTGGATTCAATTATATTGAATTTGCCAATATCAAATATTTACAACAATTGATATATTATCAATATTTTGTATTATTATATCAACATGTATAATATAAGTTATATAAGAGTTTATATTATAGTATTATTATTTTAGTATTATAAATTTAAATTAAATAAAACCCTAATTACGATATCAATTATAAAAAAAAAATTATAACCTTCTAAAATTATACAATACCTCATCATTAATTGAAATTAATCAAATCATCTAATATAATTGAACGAGCAGCAAATTCAAAGAGCCTTGATGGATCTAACTCTCCAGGTAGAGAGACAATTCATGAAGACTTGCGTAATCAATTTTTCATGTTAATAAATATAACACAAACAGTTTTGGAAACCTTAAATCCCTAAATTAAGGAATTATCACATAATAGGAAAATATGGCCATCACCATCCAATTTTGGCCAAATGGTCAAAAGATTTAGTTTGCTTTAGATGGTCAATTTATTCAAATTTATTCAATGTAGATGGAAGTAATAATGTTCTTTAAACTGATTATGGATTTGTGACTTTCTTCTCCAATCAAATTAAAATATTGATTCTCTTATTTCAATTGTCAAATGTCATTTATGATATTTTGAATATTTGATATTATGGTATTTTGTGAAATAATAAATATAGATATATATTCAAAATTTAAAAACAAATAATTTTAGAAAAATTGATCCTACACTCAAATGCTAAACAAATTTTATTTATTTATTTTATTTATCTGATAAAAATAATTTACCTTATAAAATTTTCATAAAAAGGGCATTGGAAAGGAGCGCGTGTATATGTCGCGTGTATAAGGCTTCTGTGTATGATTAATCAAATGTCAGGTCTGCCCTACACGAAGGAGACCAATTGACAACACGATCCGGCCGTCAACGTCATACACCCCCCCACCATCCACCTATCCGTCTTCAAGGGGCACGTAATAACGTAACGCCGTTAGATGCGCCATTTTGCCTTTTGAATTCTGAATCATCACCGCTCATAACATTAAGGTCGCTAATGTTATATGATTTTACAAATAACAATATTTTATTTATTTGTATTAAATATATCACACCCTATGCCTCTAATAAAAACAAATTTGGATTAATTTATAGGTTTTGAGTTATCTTAATTTAATAGACACATTTTTCAAGCAAATAGGTGAGATATTAGGTGTTCAAAATTGATAAATATTTGAACAATTATTAAATTTGAACAGTTATAAAATAAGTTTTTAATATTTATTAAAGTAATTAGGTCATATTTATAAATTTTTTTACTATTAAATGTGAATTATGTAAATAAAAAATAAAGGGTATATCAATTATTTTAATTAGAAATTTGCAATTTTAAAAAAAAATAGAGATTTGTCATGGATTGATGTAAATGAACAAATTATCTATTTTTCAGTGAAAACATAAAAAAATAGGGGTTCTGATGTTATTATATTATTTATTTATTTATTGCCACAATGATAGATGAACATTAGGCAAGATGCCGTAGGTGAACTAACAGCATCACGGCACCACGTGATTCTTACACCTGGTACAGGGCCCCACTTCGTGGGGCTGAGAGCCTGAGACTGCTGGTAAGTTTTGCATGAGCTGTTTAAATACTGCTATTAGTACTGATACTAGTACTTCTGCACTGCGTTTACTGAATGACTGTGAGTATTGCTGAAACGGGCCCACCATGACCATGTGACCATTACACGTGTGAGATTCCCGTTTACCTTTGTGGCGTCAATCTTACCACGAAGGTTGTTTCGGTCCTCTTGCATGCTTCAAATTTTTTACAATAAAATAAAATAATATATGATTTTTAATTTTGAGTGTAATCTAATTTTTAATTACAAACACAACATTTTTAGTTAATAATTAAATACATTATAAAATTTAAAATAAATTATCAAATGCTCTGACATATGCATATCTACAAACAATTAGGGTTGATATTTAGGGTTGCATTACTTTTTCTAATTATTAAGATATTAATCAAAGCATTCCCTTTCTCCACTTTTTTTTTTAATTGTAATATTTAACTAAGAATATATTTATACCCTAGAAAAAAAAGTAATATTTAAAATAGATATAAATTATGTTTTTTGAAATTACAATATTATTACCATGCTTAAGAAGTTATAACATAAAATTTATATAATATTATTTTTAAATATTTATTAAAAAAAACAAAACAAAAAATTCCCCTCAATTTTCGAAATTGTTCGTCATGATTCCTAT
>JAVXUL010000012.1:1395864-1406425 GCA_035590515.1 Trichilia minutiflora | reverse complement strand
GGTTACAGCAGAACCAGGGATTTGGAAAGTGAAGAACTGTTGGAGCAGTTGCCTGCTTTGCAGCAGCTACTGTATCGATTGGTTGGCTGCCAGGTATTGTTTGTAATGTTGCTGAAATGTTTGATTTTTGCCAACACTGAATTCATGTCTCTCTTGTTAAGATAGTTGTCAATTTTTGAAATTTCTTATTGACATTGTAATTCTGGCTGCATATAACTACAAATTTTGTGGTTAGGATACTTGTTCATTTGGATATTTCTTGTTCATGTTGGCCTATTTTGATACATTAATGACGAGCGCTTTCTGTCTTTGCAGCCAGAAGGTGCAGCCACTCATAATTATGTAATACAATATGCTCTGGCTCTGGTATGCTTGCCATCTTTTCATCTTTATTTTTGGTGTATTATTGGGCAATTGATGCTTCCTGTATTTGGATATAAAAATTGCAGTACTACTGACAATGTAGTTCCATTTGAAGAGAAAAGGATTGTTTTCTTTGTCTTTTGATTGTAATGTGTTTATCTTGTGCGAGTGAAATTGTAATATAGTTTTAGCATGTAGAATTGTAGCCCCATAATTTTGTCTTGGTTTGCCTTTGCTTTCCTCTCTTTGCATCATTCCAAACACCCCTTTTCCTCTTGTTGGAAAATTTAATGTAAAGAACATGTACCCCTTATTTGGAACTTTATTTGATTCATTTTGACCTTGTCAATGTATACAATTTTCAGGTGTTGAAGGAAAGCTTTAAAATATATTGTGCTATTAATGATGGAATCATCAATCTTGTCGATAAGGTAATTTTTTGGACTGATTCGCAATGTGAGAATTTCCTTGTTTAAGAGTGCATTTGTTCATGCTTTATTTCTTCTTTGAATTAATCATTGATTTTTTTGCAGTTTTTTGAGATGCCTAGACATGAAGCTATCAAAGCCCTTGAGATTTACAAACGAGCTGGCCAGCAGGTGAGGCTGTGAATTTATTTTATTAACTTATTTTTGAGTTGAATACACAGTTGACAGCTATTATCTGCAATACTGTATTTTTGATGTTGCTATTAACTACCAGAAACCTATTCAGTTCTCTGAAGTTGTAATGTCTGAGTATTTTGATGCAGGCAGGAAGCCTTTCTGACTTCTACGAAGTTTGCAAAGGACTGGAACTTGCTAGGAATTTCCAGTTTCCTGTTCTGCGAGAGGTATTGGTGTTATGATAGTAATTGAAAAGTTTAGTTGGGTCAGGGTCATTCTTTTTTATCCAATGAATAAGACTTTAGTTAATTCTTTGTTTTTGTGTTGCAGCCGCCACAATCCTTCCTTACAACAATGGAAGAGTATATAAGAGAGGCACCCCGGGTGGTAACTGTTCCAAGTGAGCCATTGGTCAGTACAAATTACTTTCATGTGGACAAAATTGTTGTTGGGCAATTACTTTCGAACTTGTGTTGCGTTTTCTCATCTTTCTTAGACTATAATCTGATTTGTTACATCTAATGTTGACTATCTATATTGGCGATGTGCAAAATCACATGGATAGATTAGGAGAATGAAATGGGGATGAGTCTTGGAATTCTTGTTCAACTAAAACTACCATTTATGTTGAATGGAAAGAGAACTGTTACCAGCAAATTATACTTTATTTATTTCTATATTGGCCTGTTTGGAATATATGTCCAAAGATGAACATGACTGAAATGAGATTTTTGAGATGGACAAGTACTCTTACCAAAAAGAGTTTAAAAAGGGAATAGATTTACTTTGGAGAAGGTGCGGGAATGAGAAATTGTGAATAAGATGATGATAAGTTGCTTAAGATTTTTTTTTTATGTGAAACAAACATCGAGGACATTGCTGCAAATTCTAATATGAATAATGTGTAATGAGAAAGGATGAAGATCTGAGATAATATGGTCAGGTAGAAACAATATGATATAAATCTCTTTCTTTACGAGGATATGTAACCATTATACAGTTATAGAATGAAGAATGGTTAATGTAACGGATGCCATGATTTCAAGGTTACTTGTAGAGCAGTAGATTCTATATAATCATTAGTGCGCTTTAGTTTTCTCTAGGTATTGTTGATGTCTGGGCTCTTATTTTATATCCACTATAGAACTAATTTGTGATGATTATAAACAGCTATTGACATACAGACCGGAAGAAGGTCCTTCTGAAGATGCTAATGTACCTAGTGATGAACCTGAGCCACCTCCTACAGATGATGTTGCTGACGTCTCTAATACTGAGGTTGCGCTTCCTACTCCGCCCCCTCCTCAGAACAACATGGATACTGGAGATCTGCTGGTAATCTATTATTAGATTGATTATTATTATTTATGTCTTTCAATTCTAAATCAGAACGTTCCCTCTTTATTATCTTTTATTATATAATAACAACTTTTTGGTGGGGTCAGGGATTGAGTTATGCCACACCTGATGCATCTGCAATTGAGGAAAGTAATGCCTTGGCTCTTGCCATAGTTCCATCTGAACCTGGTAATGCTATGTGTGTTATTATTCTATTTGTGCTGCCTGGCTGTTGCCCATCTGCATATGCTATTCTTGCAATTTTGGTTGCTTCTTATATTTACCTATTGGTGATGACTTGTTTTTGCAGGTGCTGCTGCTTCAACATTTGATTCTAGCGCGGGTCAGTCAAGAGATTTTGATCCTACTGGATGGGAACTTGCCCTAGTCACCACACCCAGTACCGATATTTCATCGGCCAATGAGCGGCAATTGGTAGGGTCTCTTTGTGTTTCATCTTGTGAAGAATCTCATATGCTACTAAAAATTGTTGATCTGTTTTTCCTAATGAAGCATTTTTCTTGTCAACTAATGTTAGGCTGGTGGATTGGACTCCCTCACTCTGAACAGTTTGTACGATGAAGGTGCATATAGAGCTGCTCAGCAGCCTGTCTATGGAGCACCAGCACCAAACCCATTTGAGGTACACGATCCATTTTCCAAGTCTAATGGCGTTGCTCCTCCTTCTCCAGTCCAAATGGCGGCAATGGCCCAACAGCATACCAACCCCTTCGGTCCATACCAACCTACATACCATCAGCCTCTGCCACAACAGCACCATTTGATGATGAACCCAACCAATCCTTTCAGTGACACAGGGTTTGGAACTTTTCCACCGAATCCCGTCACACATCCCCAAACAAACAATCCTTTTGGAACCCCTGGTCTTTTGTAACACCGTCCCTGAACAACTTTTCATTTGAAGCAGCTGTATATTTTTGTTCCATGCAATGCAGGATTGGTTTTTCCGATGTATTTTTAATTGAGTAAACCATTGTGATTGATGGGTTTTGGGCGTAAGATGAGATGAGTTGCTGATGTGTTTTGGGTTGTAAAATCGGGTGAGTGAATAGTAAAACCATGTAATAATTATTAGATACTGTTTAGTATCATTATAAATATACTCTTTTAGGTTTATTTCCCCTTGTGTTTGCTTTGTATCACCAACAAAGAGAATCCAGAAGACCAGCTGAGCTGAGGCATTTCATCTTTGATTCCATTTGCCAATTAGATTCTCTCATTGTTGAACTTGGTCTCAAATTTTAATTGGTGTGAATTACCACTCCGTCAGATACCAATTACGAAGGTGTTGGTTGCTTTAATAAAGAACAAAGAGATACGTAACAAGAAATAGCAAAGAATTAAGAATTTGTTTTGTCCACTTTTTGGCTTTTGATGTCGTCACAATTTGACTTGTTCAATGTTTGTTTGGCGTGGATGTTGACCGTATGATAAACAAAGAGCTTCAGAATTTCCGATTCTAGTACATATTTAATAATTATTATTTGGCAATGGTAAGTTTGTACTTCAAGAATTATTCATATGAAGGGGCAGGGCTCGGGTCATCCTCTTTTTTTTTTCTTTTTTTTTTGTTAATGAAAAAGTAAATGTTAAAACAAAAAGGTTGTTAAAAAAATATAAGAAATATAATAAAAACTCTTTTGGACAAAGCATGTAAATGAGATAATATGCTTAAACAAGATAATTTTATGATGTGTTTCGTTTCGTTTCGTTGTTTGTCATATAAAATTTGTATTCTAATTAATATAACAAACATTTTTATTTACCATCACATCAACGATGATATCATAAGCCAATAATTACCTAATACTTAATAACCATCGATTTAGTGTCCTATTAACAAGATTTTGTGTTTACAGTGTTATTATTTTGTATTATATGGCATTTGAAATTTACCAGTCATTTGACAATCATCCTATGCCAACATTTAATAATTAGACTACCAAGTTCAACAATTATGAAATGTTAACGAGTACCCGCAAGCACAATTCACACTAATGACACCAAAGATATATCCACCTTCCAATGAATATAACACCATTTGGTTCTTCTTGATAGCATGAATGGCATTGGTATCACGATGACTGCTGATTGTGAAAATGCCCTTCTTTTTTTTCCCCCATGTTTGAGGGTTGATCATGCTATGTTTCTGATTCAGGAAACCCTTTGTTATGTTGTGCATGCTTCGAGCTTAGATTAGCTGATCAATTCCTGGCACTTTTCCTTTCTTCATTTCCTTTGTCTTTAAAAATAAATCAAGTTTTTGGTGTTTCCTTTATGGTGGAAGTGAGAGTGCCCTAGATTTTTCAAAAGCCAAAGGAGGCAAAAAGCTAAAGAAGAGTGAGGGAGGAGAAGCAAAGAAGACAACAGCAAAAGAGACTTAAATGAGTGGGTCATTTCATATCATTACCCCATGCCCCAAATGCTCTCAAACCACCATCATTACGTTCACTACTCACCCATCTGTGTTCATTCTTGTGCTTCTACTTCTTTTATTTTCTTTAATACATATAAATATTTTCTAAAAAAAAAAATCCCTATCTTTATTAGTACTTGCTCTCTTAGCTGGGTTTCATTAAGTATTTACTTTTCCATTATTAATAATGGAGTCCTACGGGATTGTTTTTAAAATAACAAAGAACAAAGCTTTGCCATTTTGTTTTTATATGCTAGCTTTAATTCGGTTGTCAAAATTACAGTATGAGGAGATCAGAGATGAAGATAAAAGTTAAATCTTTTGAACTCATGGTTTCATCATTTTTTTGGTCACATTTTTGTCATAATAGATAGATGTATACACAAATAATTTCTTTAATTTATTATCTAATTTTATGTTTAAGTTTGGATTAATTTTCCTCTTAATAGGAAGATTAGTTTCAAATTATGATACGGCAAAAGGAGAAACATTTTGATAGAATTAATATAAAGTATAAATTCAAATGTGAATCTCACAGAATATGGCATAAGAAAGACCCTTTTAATCTAAATAAAAACAATTCTAGAGGTAAATCTCACATATACTATAATGATTTAAGAATTTTATTTTTAAAAATTAATTTTATTTATAGAAAAGTCTCTACTTCTCTCAATAGTTCATATTATCAAATTTTAAGCTTCAATTTATAAAATTTATAATACATAACACATGATATAAATGATGTAAGACAGAAAATAGGAATGAAATAATATAAAAATTATTATTTAAGCATGCATGCATGATTTAATTTTTATTTTTTTAAGTAAGATTTCATTTTATTATTTTTTTTATTTGAGTCATAATTTAAATTAAATCTCTTTGTTCATGAGAACTATTATTTAGACTATAATTAATACTAGTATAATTAAGTTTATTATTTATTAGTGCATTTAACAAACAATTAATCATGGGTTTGGGTTTGGGTTTGGGTTCCTTTCATTCTATTTTCCTTAATCTCATCCAAATTCACAAAACTTAAAGTCAGAATAATTTTATTGTAAATATCATATATTCTTTTTTTTTAATTATTATTATAAGATTCTTCTTCTTCTTACAATAGCACTTCTTTGTATGTTATCTTATCTTATAGCTAAATTGAGCTAACAAACTCTACACTCATTTTTTTTTAAATTGTTACAATTTATTTGTTTAAATTTTATCGAATAATACTACATATCTTAAATATATATCCCAAATTTAACTTCAAATAATGTGATATTCATCAATTAAATGATAAAATAATATAATAAATTATTTTATAATTTGTGAAGATATATCACTTAATTAATAAATATCACATTATTTAAATTATAAATTTAGGAAGTATAAAATTATTTTTATTAAACAAACCATTTAGTTTACTCTCAACTCATATTATGGTTTGTTTGTTTTTAAATCGATTAAAAATATATCAAATAAAGTTGAATCTCTGATATGTGCAAATTATACATAAAAGTTATATCCTATTAGCTCCTGGGGCGGACCGTAAACCAAGTCATGGGGATAAACCCCACCCCACCCCACCCCACTCACCCCCTTCCACAAAATTAGTGTTTAGCGGTTTACTTCAACTGTTCTTATTACACATTCAAAAAAGAAAAAAAAATCGAAATGAATAAAGAAAATCAAATTTTATGTTAGTTACCCCAATGACCATGGCCCATATATATATATATATATATATATATATATATATATAAATGGATGCTTAAATATAAGATTTAATTTGTATCATTGTTGGGAATGAAGATATGGTCCCTTATATGATTATAATACATGATTAAGCCAAAAATAAATTTTATATATATACACACACACAAAGACATTTGTTGGAACATATCTTTATAACCACGCGAACCGTGTGGCCAAGCCTCAAGGGTCCCTCTTTCGATTAAGATCAATAATGCTAAATATCTTTTTTTTAATTATTAATAATAGCCAGTCAATTTGGACTAATTCAAATTAATTAATTAATTAATTAATTAAAAGATTCAAGACTCCTATGGCTCATAATTTATGACCAAATTTTGGATTATACTAAAAAAATTATTTAGCATTTTTTATGATACATTCATTTACTTGGATCATTCAGAGAGCGAGCCAATTAAATGATTCTTTGTTTGTTAAAAAAAAAAAGAATTTAATTAACAGTGTGTTTTAGAAATGATTATATGGGAATTATTTTTCATTTGATAATGATTCCTTGAAATAAATTACTAACTAGATTCTATTATGAGAATATTTAATAAATCTATAAGTGTGTTTAATATGATATTAAAACAAAATTTAGATGATAAAGAATATTTTAATTTTTGTAAAATCTATATTATGATATTTTAATTTAAATACTCCCAAAGTTTTTCGAAGAGTGAAAAAAGGATTTAGAGTACCACAAATATATATATATATATATATTTTCAAATTTGTTATCAAAATTTAGTAATCAATTTTTTTTACAAAATATCTTTTATTTATTTTAATTAAATATTAAACAATAATAAAAAAAATAATAATTAGCTAGTAATGCTTGAATATAATTGTTACATGTCCTACAATTCTATGAAAATAAAAAGGAAAATAAAAAAGAATATATATTAAAAAATAATAATATCATATTAATTTATAAAAATAAAATTCATATTTTTAATATTATAAATTTTAAAGGTTAAAAGAATAAATCTTTTTGTTCTTCCATTTGGCATTGTGGTATGCTTTCGTGAGGACAAATTGTAGTCTATTTGCTCTTTGGTCAAAAAGTTAAAAGAACATTTCAACAAATAATCTAAGCCTTTAATTCATAATTAAATCCTAATTAACATTTAATATTTATTGTTTGAGCAAACACAATTCCACAAAAGCACTTACAAAATTCTAGCAAAAGAAAATTTTATCTCTATTTTCTTTTATGATCATAATTAAAAGTAAATAAGAGCTTCGATTGTTAGATCAAATCGTACGTCATTTTATTGGTTTAACATGTGATTTGAGTTGGATAGGTTAAAATTTTTGTCATATATATAATAAATAAGAGGGGAACAAATTTATCTTTAGTGGTTATAAATTAAATAAACTTGGGATCCACAAATTTTGAAAAGGTAGTGGGGAAAAAAAAAAAGGAAACATTAAGCCATTAAGGGATTAATTTTTGTTAATTTAGACTAAAGAAAAAGTAATTTGGAGGGGGAAAAGCACAAATTCCAGGTCCCTCCACAAAGTGATTTGTTTAAATATAATTAATTATTATTTTAAAAATATTTATCTATGATTTTTTTTTAAAGAAATGCATAATATAAATTAACGGGATTATGAAATACTATCAAGATTATTCAATCTTAATATAAACGTTTAAAATTTTGATGAATTTATTTCATCTCATGAATCATACATACATGCATAAAAAAATTGGAAAAGATAAAATTAAAAAATTGGTGAATTTTAATTTACAATCTTATCTAAAGATTTGGTCTATATATATAATATTATTTTTTAAAAAAATCTAAAAAAATATCTTTAAAAAAGTATTAAAATCATAATCTTATGGTTGAATTTAGATTTTTTAAATTAAGATTAAGAAGATGGGAATGAATTGAATTTGAGTAGAGGGCGGTGCGGCCCATGGCCTACTTATTAGAGAGGAATTCTAACTTCTCAAGCCATAAAATTCAAAACTCAAAAAGATATGCACAAATTTTGTTCATTGGAAAGCAAGAAATCAATTAAGAAAATTCTAAATGTGATAATGTCTTATAAGAAGAAAGATCATTCAAAATTTGAATTTCTACTTCATATGCACTTTCTTGGTCAATTTGTTAAAAGACACACAATTGTCAATTAAAATAATAATTATAATTATTTTTATTTTTTTAAGAATTAAATGGGAGCGTTGCTTATTCACATTTGATTGGGATTTCGACAAAAACTTTTCCAATCTTTTAATTAATATTTGAGAGTTCTCAATCGATCAATTTTACATAATTATTTTATAAAAATATTAATTCGTTGATGTGTGTGTATTTGACATTAGTTTTATTCTAAAAAAAGTAAATAATGTTACACATTAAAAAAATTGTAAATAATAAGAATTAAAATGATGTTATAATTTTAAAAAATATATTTAAATTAATTTATTAATAAAATATTACAAACTATTTGTCAAATATCTTTCTTACTTATAATACCATAAGAATTAAACAGCAATTAGGACCTTAATTAATTAGCCCATTTAAACTTTCAAACGGCTACAACAATATATGCGAGCACATATGATGCTATGCTAAGCAAACAAAGTGAAATGATTTGAGAAATTTGAAATTATAGCCATTTTCGGATTTTTTATTTTTTTCTTTTAAATTTAAAAATAAAAGTAATTAATTTAATTTGTTTAAAAAAAAAAATATCAGATCAAAAGTAACGAAAGCTTGATGAGAAACAGACTTGAATGATGAGGAGGAGCATCTGGCATCCTAATTGGGCCCCATACTTTACTTTGAGAGTGGTCCACCAACTCATTTTCCATGGTTTTGTGGGCCCATCATCACCAAGTGAAAAAACACACACTGTACCTTGGGCATAAACGTCCAACAAAAAATTGAGATCCTTTTTATTTTTATTTTGTTAATTTTTGAAAAATATTACCGTATTCGGTTCAAAATTTGGGTGATAATAAAGAACACGAATGTTTAGTCTAATATAAATTACAAATATAATTAAGGAAAAATGTAATAATATTTATTCGATATAATTTAATCTGTGTTCGAAATTATGGATTGAAATATAAAATATTTTCCAAGTGATTAAATAAATAAATAAAATACCCTCCAAAACATTCTTTTATTTTGAAATAAGATTTCTAGTATTTCCATTTTTTTGGGTCTTCTTCGGCCGTCATTCCTATTGAAACCGCCCATTTTCAGTCTGAATAAAACCACTTGCTTCATCTACTTCCTTCTCTGTTCTCTCTCTTCAAAAATTGTTTTACATCATCTTCTTCTTTTTAGTTTTTTTTACATTCTGCAACTTACTTCCCTCTGTTTCTTACCTCTTTGTATATATATCAGAAAACAGACTTAAAATTAATGGCAGCAAACAAGTTTGCTACCATGTTGAATAGAAACACCAACAAGATCACTCTTATTCTAGTTTATGCAGTTCTTGAATGGATTCTGATCTTTTTCCTTTTCTTAAATTCTCTATTTTCTTATCTTATCATCAAATATGCTAAATACTTTGGCCTTAAAAGGCCTTGTCTTTGGTGTTCTAGGCTTGATCATTTCTTTGATTCCAAAAACAACAAGAATTCTTATAGAGATCTTGTATGTGATCAGCATGCCAAAGAGATTTCTAAACTGGGATTTTGCTCAAATCATCGAAAACTATCTGAATCTCAAGATATGTGTGAGGATTGCTCGTCCTCATCGCAGCCTGAATTGTCCAAGGATTATACTTTCTTTCCATGGATGAAGCAGATTGGTTTGATTCAAGGTGCTGTTGATGTTGCTGTCGAAAATGGCGAGTTGAATTCTAAATGTTCATGTTGTGGTGTGAGCCTGGAGAGAAATTTGTACCCTCCGTATGTTTTACTCAAGCCTTCTTCCTGGGAGGTTTTGGATGATACCCATAAAGGAAATTTGATCAAAGAAGAAGCTGAGGAGGAAGATGGAATTGATGATGAGGGTGATCATTCTGATCAAAGCAGATCAGAGTTTGTGTGCAATCAACCTGAAGATGAACAGAGGACCGAAGAACACAAGGAAATTCT
>JAVXUL010000012.1:1377832-1395764 GCA_035590515.1 Trichilia minutiflora | reverse complement strand
AGGGTGACCTGTTGCAAAGTTAGAGGGTGTGAGGAATTGTGACACTGTTCCTTGCCATGTCATCCCTGAGCCCCCGAATGTTCATACCTCCAAGTGGAGCTTCCAACTCCCCTGAAAGCGAAATCCCCTGGCTCTCGGGAGATCTTCATGCGACAGGTTGTAGCCTTTGTGTCATCATAAGGTGGAGGGGTGGGGACTAGTATACCCTGAGTGTCCGCATATCTGTACTGCTGCGTAGTAAACCGTTGATTCGACTCCCTGACTCCGAGAGTACATGTCGTGGAAAGGCTTCGATCTGAATGCAAGTTGACAGTGAATGTCTTCGAAGAAGAGTCCCTAACTGGTTGTCTCGGTCTGTTGGCCTGACCATCTTCTCATAACGGCACCGTATAAGGGAGGCTGCTGGATATGTGCATATAGTGGGCTTGAACAAGGACGTAGAGATGGACCTGAGTCGCTGGGCTGGACTTCAATAAAATTCCCCAATAATAATATTTTAAATTTTTTTTTTAGAATTAAGTGGGTGCCTTATTCACATTTGATTAGGATTTAGGCAAAACATATTTTCTCAATCTTTTAGTTATAAAAAATCGTTTAATTAATATTTGAGGATCAATTTACCTATTTAATTTATAAAAATATTACATTATATTATATCATTGTTTTTTTTAATGTGTATTTGACATTCGTTTTATTCTACAAAATGTAAATAATGTTACATATTAAAAAATTGTAAATAATAAGAATTAAAATGGTGTTATAGTTTAAATTTTTTAAAAATTAATTTATTAATAACAACATTACGAACTATTTATGAAATATGTGAGATCCCCCATCGACTTGGGGGAGTCTTAGACTAACTTATAGTTTAAAATTTTTTAAAGTTAATTGATTAATAAAGACATCACAAAATATTTATGAAATATGTGAAATCTTATATTGACTAAAGGGGGAGTTTTGCGTTAGCTTATAAGAGTGAAGGTGTTATTTCTTTATATAAAGGTCTTTTAGGACGGTATCCCAAAAAATCTTGAAATCCTATAAGTTATAGACTAAAGAGGATAATATTCATGTAATGCTGGCTTTTGATATCGATGTATTAGTGAGGTGGATTGTAAGATTTCATATTTTGGTATCGATATCAATGTATTAGTAAGGTTAATTGTAAGATTTCATATCTTGATATTGATGTATTAGTAAGGTGGATTGTAAGATTTCATATTCGTGTATCAATAAAATGGATTATAAGATTTCGTATTAATTAGGGGGAGTCCTAAGCTAACTTAAAAGGGTGACGAGAGTAAAATTATTTCTTCTCTATGTAAAAGTTTTTTAATACAGTATTCTAATATACTTTAAGATCCCATAATTATGAATAATATCTACATAATGCTGACCCTTACAAAATATCTATAGAGCTCACTAATAAAATCTTAAGAAATAATCTACAATTAGGGTCTTATTAATTACCTACAAAATATGTATAGTGCTCACTGATAAAACCCTAAGAAATAATCCACAATTAGGGCCTTATTAATTACCCCATTTAAGCTTTAAGACAGCTCCAAAAATATAAGAGCACCTCTGACCCTACGCTAAGCAAACAAAGTGAAATGTTACAATTTATTTGCAAATTTGAAATTATACCCATTTTGAGATTTTTTTTTTATTTTTTTGGTTTTGCTTTTAGGTTTAAAAATAATTTAATTAGTTTAATTTTTTAAAAAAATAATCAAAAGCATTATCAGATTAAAAATAAATAAATTAGTTTAATTTAAAAAAAAAAATAATCAAAAACATTATCAGATCAAAAGTAGCAAAAGCTTGACGAGTAACAGACTTGCATAATGAGGAGGAGCATCTGGCATCCTAATTGGGCCCCATACTTTACTTTCAGAGTGGTCCACCAACTCATTTTTCATGGTTCCGTAGGCCCACCAGACTGTATCGTGGGCATAAATGTCCAACAAAAAATTTAGTCCTTCTTGTTTTTTATTTAGTCTAATGTAAATTAGAAATATAATTAAGGCAAAATGTATCAATATTTACTCGATATAATGTAATTTGTGCTAGAAATTATGGATTAAAATATAAATATTTTAGATTTTTTTTAAAAATTATTTACAACAATCTCGTGTGATCTATCACTTGTTGAATTTTAATATTTATTTGATCTTGTACAAAAGATTATATAGCAAACAATAAATAAATAAAATACTCTAAAAAAAACATTATTTTATTTTCAAATTCTAATAAGATTTCTAGTATTTCATTTTTAAGTCTTCTTTGGCCATCATTCTCATTCCCATTGAAACCGCCTTTTTTCAGTCTAAATAAAGCCACTTGGTCCATCTACTTCTTCTCTGTTCTCTCTCTTCTTCTTCTATGATCGCTTTCTCTTGATCCAACAACTGTTTCTGTGAAAAATGTTTTAGATCTTCTTCTTCTTCTTCTTCCTTGTTCTCTTTACATTCTGCAACTTCCTCCGTTTCTGACCTCTTTGTATATATATCAGAAAACAGACTTACAATTAATGGCAGCCAACAAGTTTGCTACCATGTTGCATAGAAACACCAACAAGATCACTCTCATTCTAGTTTACGCGGTTCTTGAATGGATTCTGATCTTTTTCCTTATCTTAAATTCTCTATTTTCTTATCTTATTATCAAGTATGCTGAATACTTTGGCCTTAAAAGACCTTGTCTTTGGTGTTCTAGGCTTGATCATTTCTTTGACTCTCAAAACAAAAAGAATTCTTATAGAGATCTTGTGTGTGATGATCATGCCAAAGAGATTTCTAAACTGGAATTTTGCTCAAATCATCGGAAACTATCTGAATCTCAGGATATGTGCGATGATTGCTTGTCCTTATCGCAGCCTGAATTGTCCAAGGATTATGCTTTCTTTCCATGGATGAAGCAGATTGGTTTGATTCAAGGTGCTGTTGAAGATGGTGAGATGAATTCTAAATGTGCATGTTGTGGTGTGAGATTGGAGAGAAATTTGTACCCTCCTTATTTTTTCCTGAAGCCTTCTCCTTGGGAGGTTTTGGACTATACCCAGGAAGGAAATTTGATCAAAGAAGAAGCAGAGGAGGAAGATGGAATTGATGACGATGGTGATCATTCTGACCAAAGCAGATCAGAATTTGTGTGCAATCAACCTGAAGATGTACAGAGGATTGAAGAACACAAGGAAATTCTGATTGAAGGAGCAGAATGGGAGACAGAGAAGAATTGTTCAGGTCCTGTTTCTAACTCTGATTGCAAAGAAATGGTAACCAATGAAGATGAAAAAGTTACTGTTGCAGAAAAAGAAAAAGAGACAATCAAGGAAGAAACCTGGAATGTGTTGCTCAAAGATCCGTCTTCTGATCAGAGTGAAACACAAGTTAAAGAAGAAGCATCTCCTGAAACTGCAGCCAAGCATTTGGAGTTTTACATCGATGGAGACTACTGTAATTTGATTCCTATAGAACTTATCAACCCCACGAAAGCAGAAGAGAAGAAAAGCAGATATAGATTGAGAGAGTATCAAGGAAAATTTGGAAATGAAGATGTTATATTGGATTTTACCTTGCATGATGTAGCAACGCAGGTTGGACTGCTTCCAATCTATGAAAATGAAGAGGAAGAAATTAAGTCAGAGGAGTCGGAGCCTGAAAATCTTGAAGTTAATGAGACTGAATGGACTTCATTCATGCAAGCAGAGGTTGGAGAACCGAAAGAAGTGGAGGAGCATAAACAAATTGCTACCAATCAAAGGGCTGAAATGCTGTCTCCTGATAGAGAAGATGATGCTGAAGCAAGTGCTGCAACAGTAACAGAAGATATGGAGGCAGATGTTAATCAAGGTACTCAAGGTACTTGTTGAATTTTACTTTGTGAGAATTTTCATTACTTCTTTCTGCCGAAAATAGATTGATGAATTAGAAGCAATTTGTTGGTGTATGCAGTGAATGATGATTTGCTTCAAATGCAAAGTGATGAAATTGATGCTGAGGTTTCGATAGGGACAGAGATTCCCGATCATGAACCAATTGATGATATTCAAACTCAAGAATATATTTCTTGCACAGAAAATGGCGGTTTCAGTAGTTCTTCTGAATTGCAGGCAGATAATGATGATCATGGTAAGCCTCAATATCTTACATTACCAATTTAGAGTTGAAATATTTTTTTTTGGAGGTTTTCTAATGTGAATTGCATTATACATTAGGTTATAAGCAATCTGAGGATGAAGTAGAATTTAAGACGCTAGCAGTTGAGACAAGAGAAGAAGCTAGCAAAAATCATTTGCCCTCAACTTCAGACGTTAATGAGATTGATGAAGAGAAAGTTCCTGATACGCCCACATCCATCGATAGTATGCATCTACTGCACAAGAAATTGCTACTACTTGAAAGAAGAGAATCAGGAACAGAAGAGTCTGTGGATGGAGGAAGTGTTATAAGTGACATTGATGCTGTGGATGGAGTATTGACTGTTGAGAAGTTGAAATCAGCATTTAGAGCTGAGCGAAAAGCTTTGAATGCTTTATATAGTGAATTAGAAGAAGAGAGAAGTGCTTCTGCCATAGCAGCAAACCAAACAATGGCTATGATAAATAGGCTACAAGAAGAGAAGGCGGCGATGCAGATGGAAGCTTTGCAATATCAAAGAATGATGGAAGGGCAATCTGAGTATGACCAAGAAGCTTTGCAGCTTTTGAATGAGCTTATGGTAAAGAGGGAAAAGGAGAAAGCTGAGATAGAAAAAGAGCTGGAAAAATATCGCAAAAAGGTACAAAATTATGAGGCGAAAGAGAAGTTGCTAATGTTGAGAAGCAGCAGCAGAACTTCATCTGCTTCTTGTAGCAATGCTGAGGATAGTGATGGTTTATCTATTGATTTAAATCATGAAGTGAAAGAAGATGATGGTTTCGATAACAGTAAAGAAAGTAATAACCAAAATACTCCTGCTGATGCAGTTCTGTATTTGGAGGAATCATTGGCAAATTTTGAAGAAGAAAGGCTATTAATTCTAGAGCAGCTCAAGGTTTTGGAAGAGAAGTTGTTTACATTGAATGATGAAGAGGAGCAACATTTCGAGGATATAAAACCAATCGATCATTTCTACGAAGAAAATGGCAATGGCTGCTACAATGAGAAATATGATTTTAATGGCATTGCAGCAACAAATGGACACACCAAAGAAATGAATGGAAAACATCATTATCTTCATAATCAAGAGAGGAAAAATATTGGTTCAAAGGCAAAAACACTTCTTCCTCTTTTTGATGCAATCGGTACAGAAGCTGAAGATGGTGTTTTGAATGGAAATGAGCAAGATTATGGTTCTGTTGCCTCTCAAAATTTTCCCGTTACCAAATTTGAACTAGATTACAAAAGGATTGCCATTGAAGAGGAAGTTGATCATGTCTTTGAAAGGTTACAAGCACTTGAAGCTGATAGAGAGTTTCTAAAGCATTGCATTGGCTCCTTGAAAAAAGGAGATAAGGGCATATATCTTCTCCAGGAAATCTTACAGCATCTTCGGGATCTAAGAAATGTAGAAATCCGGGCAAGAAATATGGCAGATGTAGTTTCATAGTGATCAACATTGCTCACAAACACCAAAAGGATTACAGGTATACATATACTCTTCCTCTTGCTTCTTTTATAATTAGACCTTATATTTATAGCATGAGCATGCTTTGTTGATTATATTTCTCATGCCCCAAAAATGCAGATTGTTATTCTGAAGTTGATTAACAGATGCAAATTTATCACAAGCAAAGCACAAACTCTGCATTGTTCATGGATTAGAAGGCACCAAAAACTTTTAATGGGAAGTTCCTCAATGGGAGAGGGGGGCTTCAATGGTGGACTTAAAAAATTATGAAGTCTACCAAATTTTGCTTCCTTTTCTTTTCAGATTTGCTGATGTGGTTAAAAAAAAAGAACCCAAAATTTTTTGTGGGTTAAACTCATCATCACTTTTTGTGGAAAAAAGGATGAAATGATGAGTGTATGCATGTGTGTAGTAGGATTAGCCAAGCTGTCATTTTGTACTATGTAGTGAGGAAAAAAAAAATGGGAGTAGGCAAAATGCTTCGCTCACAAAATCTGTGAGTCTTCCAACCAAGATTCCAATTTGCCAGGTAAGAATAGCATTAGACACAAGGTTTTCGAGAATTAGAAGACTTCCTTTTCTCATTTTTTTTTTTGGGAAGGAAAGGGAAAGGAGTAAATAACTTCCTTTTGCTTTTCCTCTATTTCTTGAACCATTTCAATCATAAGGGGTTTGATTTATTTTATTCTATTTTTTTTAGGGGAAAATGTTGTATACTACATGTATCCATCTGTAAATATATAAAGTGAGTGTTTGTTTGTATTGTTTTATTTTATTTTATTTTTTAATTTGAATTTCTTTTGTTTGAATGCTTGTGGCAACGATGTTTACAGGCAAAGATGTATGTAAACTGTATATATTTATGAAGTAAGTTAAAAATAAAGATTATATAATTAGAACAAGAATGGAAGCTTGTTGTCACCATAGATGTTGTTGCTTTAAGTATAAAACAACTTTTGGTAGGTAGAAACCAACAAAAAACAAGCATAACAAAATTATTACTAGAAACAAATATATCGGTTGGCCTCACAGCTCTAGAGGAATAAAACAAATAATAGTGGAAGAAAACCTGAGGCTATGGATTTCACTGTGTCCATAAGTTTGCATGCATATATGTAATATGTAATAAAATTCAAAAAAGAAAACCCAAAATTTATTTTTAATCTCATGATATTACCAAGAACATGTAACCCTAAGATTTAACAAAAAATTAATATTACTAAATGTATTTCTAAATTAATCATACTTCACTTCTTATTAAAGTCTATTATTGGTGGCAGTCATCATCATATCTCACACACACATATATATATAAATTAAAATTAATCTAATTACAACGTTAATTAATCTAATTTAATTAATTAAAATTTTCGAAACTCATATGATATTAAACCTTCAACATGCTCCCATAATTACATTACATGCACAACAAACTTTTCTCTTTTTAATTTCTTCCCACGTGTGTTGATCAACATGTCATTCAAAAATCTTATGAAAGCAAATAGACTTGATAAGAAATTTCATATATTATTTCTCAACCTCTTTTTGGTTGGAATAAGGTAGCAGCTCAGCTGGAATATAATTATTATATCACTACCCCATGGATTAATGACTTTCGGCGGATAATTAAAAGATTAATGATAATCTTAAAAGCTTTGATTAAGGTTAGGTGGCTTTCATTTAATTATTTGATTTGGTGGAAAGAGTTCCCCATGTTCATAGAACCAAGTTTTCTGTTCCTTTTTTTATTAATAATAATCATAAGACCAAAGTTTCTGGAATATTGCCTAGGAATGAATAAGTGGATTGTTCTAGCAATAGTTTATATTCATGAGAACCATGATTTGGACCGGTGTTATATAATTTTTTTCATCAATCTCTGATTAATGGGAGTTTATCAAAATAGATTTTTTTTTCTTATATTGGAGTTTGACTGTAGAAAGAGGAGGTGTAATTCAATTAAACTTAATTATAGGTGATTTCATTTGACCTCTAATTAAGAAATAATGTTAAATATTCAAAAATTAAAGTTTAGTAATTATATACTTAATTTTAATTAATTAGATAGCTTAAGAAGATGTTAATTGTGCAATAAGGATAATCCTTTTAATTGTATAGGAAGAATATGTATCGGTGCAAGGTACGTTTGAATTGGCTAAAATTCAAAACCATACATGACTAAATTTTAAATGGTTTAGGACTTCTTTCAAGAATTTTTTTCCCTTAATATTTAACATTTTTTTTATCAAATTTTTATTAGAATCTTATTATTTTTAATATAATTAACAGAAGCAAACGAGAGCTTAATATTATTTTTAATATGTTTGTCTAGCTTTATCTATAGTCTTTTATGGTCAAACGGATTAGGGATTTATTTAATTGGTGTTTGTAATTTTAAAATTAGTTTTAATTACAAGTAAGTTATTTATCTTTATGCAAAAGTCACTGAAAACAATAGATCTGTTACTATCATCATCCAATTCTTGCCAATCCAAGAAATTCCAATACTCAAACCAAATTTCTCTACATATGTAACAACTTGATCCATCAGGGTGCTACCGAAAAAAAATAGAGCTAAACCCCATCTTCTCCAATTTGATTATATGCGAACAAACGACTAAATACTTGTAATATATGATATGCAGATTATGTATACATGCAGAGTTTAAATCTATCGACTAACAAAACCATATAAAAAAACGATTATAAGTCTCATCACTTATTAATGGGCCAAATGCCCAACCTATACCTATACAAAAATTAAGAACAGGTATATACAAGTTCACATATAGACTAAGACTTAGAAATATATAATAAGGGCTATCAAGCTCAATACGAAATAGATATATATGAATGGACCTAACCTTAGTGATTGTATGTAAATATTCACTACAACTTGGTCGTCTTTCGGAGACCTGCTAGAAAACCTGAATAACCTGCAAAATTGTAAAGCGGTAAGTCTCAGGAGAGACTAAGTGAGTGGATAAAAAAATATAATTAATCAAGTACACAAAAATAAAAAATCAGAAATCTCATTTAATTATAAGATTTTTGTGAAATCAGAAATTTATTTTCAGAAGTTCAGATATACTCAAAAGATATATATAAATACAAGATATCAGAAATCAGAATTAGAAATCCATGTATAGAAATATGTGTATATCGTGCACATATCAAAGCAGAGATTAGAATAAATATTAAAATTAAATATAAAAAATAAGAAAAAACCATATATGTATCAGAACTCATGCTACATGGATATGTATATGTCATGCATAGAACAGAACAGAGCTACATCTGTATCGAATTAATAGATGATCACCTATAGTAGAAGTCCATGTCTAAGGTTATGTACTTGATCGGATAGAGGGATTAATTTGATCCATGAACCAGTGCCGGCACTAGGAACAGAGTATTTATATGAAAATACACATGTATATATGTATATATATCATAACACATATCATAGTTTTCCAAATTATAATTAAAACAAATAGAATTTCATAAAACAATCATTTTACATAATATAATTAGTAAATTTCCTAAAATGTAAAAAAACAAATAAATTTTATAAACATTATAAATAGATGAAAAATAGTTTAAAAGAAGTCCACTCATTATCATAGGGAGAATCCACATTCTCTAAAATCCGATACGTCATTTGGACACTTTATTTTGCGACTTGATACCTAATACTTCAATAAAGTTTTAGAAGAACAAAATTTTTGCTTCAAGTGAAAGATTTCAGATTTTTATCAAAACCCCTATTGAGCTTCATCTATTGTGTCGATAACTTTTTCAATAGCGTACAACTAGAATCATATTTCTCTCGTTAGAATAAGTTCAACGACACAAACGACATGTCAATCCATCATGTACTCTCAAATTTATGATCAAAATGCTCTTTAACTCTCTACTGTGTTTTTTCTCTTACGAAGGAGACGAAGATTCAATGATCCATCTCTTATCCTTGGTATCTATTTGGGCAAGGAAGAAGATTCTGAATTTGGGCAAATTATTATTTTATACGTTAGATTTTTAGCCTTCCCATGTCATAAATAAGTCGGTAGGTATTTTTTGTCGCAAATATCGATATTTTGCTTTTGAATATTAATACTTTTTTTTAAGCATTGATATTTCTATTAAATGTATCGATATTCTTGTTAATATGTTCATTTTTAACTCTTATGTATCGATATTTTTCTTAAAAGTATCGATGCTTTCATACGCATTAATCATCTCTTCGTTATTATTGTCATATCGCACTTTTTTGTATAATAACGAAGAGATGATTGATGCGTATGAAAGTATCGATACTTTCATACGCATCAATCATCTCTTCATTATTATTGTTATATTGCACTTTTTTGTAACTAAGTATCGATATTTATATTTCTTATATAGAAAATATCAATTTTTATTTGAAAAAGACGAATTTATGAGCCAAAGTATCGATATTTTTAAGTTTGGTATCGATATCTTGTTTTGGCGACAAATATCATTCAAGTTTTTATATTCAAATGTCATTTTCTCTTTTATTCGAGATTCGATTTCACTTTTGTTTCTTTTTATACAATTGTTTTTCTGTTTTCTTTTAATAAAAACAAACCTTGATCCAAAATTTTTTCCTAATCAATGAAAATTTAACTCAGAAGTTTGAGTGTCTACTTAAGAAATCCTTATAAAATCTGATAATGACCTAATCTATTCTTACCTTTGATTCTCTCTCATCTGATCTCAAATTTGACTCAAATTTGATTCATCTTTTTCTTCTTTGAGTCCTCTTCAAGTAAAAATAAATAACTCATCAATTAGATTTTTTAATAGATAGATATTTATCTTAGAAGTTTGAATGTCTAATTGAAATCTTATGGACACTTCTCAAAACTTAACAAATTCCATCCAAAACTTATCAAATCACTTAATAATCATCAATACGTGTCTATTTAACTAATGATACACCAAAGATAAGATTTTCAAAATGAAAAAAAAAAATACCTTTATAGGGTAAAGTGATCAAAATGCTCCCTGAGTTCGATATATGTGGTATTACAATATTGACTTCCTAACGTAAGAACTCCGATACTTAAATCAGGCTTAGGATCTAAAAAAAGAAATTTTAGTTAGAAAAGAAGAGATTTTATAAGTACCGTAGTAGAATATATGTGTTATTTGTTATCGTATTTAACACCTTTATAATGAAAGAGTGTTAATATTTATAACAGTTGGTGATAAGTCCTCCAAAAACTTTGCACGTGTGATCATTGGAGAATGAGGAGTTGATGTTTGTCAGAAGGATTGTATGTTGATGCTAGAGAATGAGTTATTGCCTATAAATCTAAATCGGCATAATGAATACTTAAATTGTGGCTTGTACAGTACGAAACTTTAAATATTATATGATAGTTTTTAATTATCTTAAAATTTATCTGTAATCTCTTTTTATCATCCTCGTTTTTATATTAAAATTTATATGGGATTGAGATTATTTTTTTGACTTGAAACCTGCTCTTGTAAAGATGGAGATGATTTTTATTGGTATTGGGAATTTAAGACTATTCATGAAATTTGTCTCCTATTCATAAATCGATTGATCACCCCAAACTTAATCACACACAAAAAAAAAAAACAAAAAAAACAATAACGTGCTAAACAAAAGTTCCAAACATAGCATAGATTTGCTATCACTGTCTCTGGTTACAATATGTAAGGAACTGATTGATTGGTCGCGTAGATTGGCCGTCCATGTCTCCGGTTATAATATGCAAGGGACTGGTTGATTGGAACAAATGGTTGGGAATTTGTGGATAAACTTTAACATATTTTAGGGTTTGAAAATGAATCGTTCAACGCGTGTTACATTTTCATTGGTTTGTTCTGGATTAGGTTCGTCTCTTGAAATTCATTTTGGCTTATGTACGATTAAAACTTAGATTTTTTTTACCTTTTTAATATTTTACTTCCTACGGAGCATTTTACAAACAAAAAGTTTCCGATATTTGATCTTATAAATGACCATTTCTGAGAGAAAACACTAAATAAAAAATAAAATAATTGAATGGCTGGTAATGAATGAGGATAAAGAAATATATGAATATAAACTTACAATAGTAAATTGAGCAATTTAAGTCCAGATTAAATAAATATTCGCTTACAAATTAAAGAAGGGTAATGAAAAAAATTATATGGAGGAAATAAATCTTGGTTTATTTTTTAAAACATGATTTGTTCAATTTATACACAAAAAAGATTCAAGGAAATAATATAATAATATGATTATAGGAATCATGACATAAAAACACAACCATTAGAGATATTGATGAGTTAGCTAAAATTTCATCCAAAATTTTGAGTGGTTGAAAGAAAATTGTTGCCATGAGGATGATGGCCTACTCCCACATGCACTTCATTTCGTCTCATTTTGACTTCAGATAAAAAATTTTTAAAAATTTAAAATTTCATGTACTCTTTCCTCGATGACAAAAGAATAAACTGACAAATCGAATTATCTCTAATTGAAAACAAAAACCAATTTCCTGTTATTTTTTAATTAGTTTCCAAAACCATTAACACGCCACTAGATTCCTTTCAAAATCATGTTGGGATGATATACTCCGAATACGGCTACGATGATAAGGACTCTAAACGTATTACTTCAAAGAATAATATATAAAAAAAAATACTTGAAAACATTGTAGATCCAATTGTTTGGTAGGTTGAAATTGTTAGGCATTACCAAAAAAGTTGTTAGGATTTCTGTTCTTATAGGTAGTTTGGCGAGTGACGAAGCTAGAGTTGTCAATCTGAGGGCTAAACATAAACAAGGAAATTTTGCACTCACTATTCTAAAAAATAAAAATTATAAATTCATATTTATATTCTAAAAGTAAGGGTTTTTTGTTTTTTGTTTTTGCCTGGGTGTGGGTGGGTGGGCGGGTGGGGCATCGGGATGTGTGGTTCAACCTCTCTCTCTCTCTCTCTCTCTACGTAGAAAGAGTCTAATACAACAAGCATAATTAAATAAGTTCCTCCAAATGGAAGGAAATATCTACAGCTTAAAAGAGATAGACTACCATATTTACGAATTTATTTCAGAAATAAATATTTGAAATTGGAATGTTATTTACAATTTTTACTTTATAATTATTGTCTTATAAAATTATTAACCGTTAAATATAAGTGAACCCATTATATATTAAATATAGAATTACCACTCAAAAAATTTTTGAATTGATGGTAAAATTTAGACAATTGCATTTAAATTACATAATATTTTTCTCATACACAAATTTAATTTAATTTTTAGTATTATGAGATTAAATTTGATATCATATAAGAGTTAAAATAATTATATATAATTTGGTTTGATAAATGCTAATGATTCCATAAAAATAAGCGTTTACAAAATCTTTTAACTTAATTTTAAAAATTAAGAAGCACAAGAGTTATAAAAAAATATTAAATTTTCTTTCTTTTTTTTTAATGATAAGCAACAAATAGTGGTTGAATTTATGATGGTTTCTTTTGATTGGTCAATAATTTATAGGATCATATTATAATATTGAGGACTGTTTGTTATTTCTCATGAAAAATACTGGAAACTATCAGTCAACGTGAAAAACATGTGATATGGCCAACTTCCCTCCTTTGTTGGTAAATGTTTTTCTTGCGAATACATAGATTTTTTTCAACAATATAATTAATTCTTTTATGATAATAAAAGAATATGATGTCGTGGGAAAAGTTTAAAATTTTTGATAATACATAGATTTGTGAAATATGAGAAATACTTAGATCATGCGCATCGTCTGCATCATCTGTTGTGGTATATTCGACAAGTAAGAATGCGTCACCTCAATTTATGGTAAGTTTGAGATTGTAAAAATAGGATCTATTTCTTTGTAAAATTTGAGATAAATAAACTCCATTTTGCTGCCTCTCGGGTTTCTTGTGAACTATAACTAAAAAAATGTTGTTGTTTTTTAAAGAAAATTCACTCAACAATGAAGGAAGCTTTTAGGATTTCATTTTTAATCACGGTGCTTTGGAACATTTAAAAAAATAAATAAATAAAGTAAAAGCATTTAATTATTAGATATTTATTTGAAATTTTTTATAAAAAATTTAATGATTAAATATTTATTGAAAAGTTTTTTCTTAATTATTAAATATTCGTTTAAAATATATTGTCAAAACTTCATATATTGTCAAAAAATCAAAAACAAAGAAAATAAAATTCATGGATTTAGTAGTTAATGAAAGACAAGGACTTATACTTAACGGCAACTAACACACACACACACAAAAAAAAAAAAAAAATTGTCAAAACTCCTCCACCTTCTCTTGATTTATTTATTTATTTTTTCTCTCTTTCTCTTTGAAATTTCTCTCACTTTCCCGTTGAATCACACATGGTTAAACCACCGGTCCAAGTCAACAATTTCTCTCTTCTTTCTCCGTACCCAAACGGCCACAATAAATACCTACATTGCTCTCTTCTGTTTTCCCCCAGCCAATTCTGCGTTTTCGGATTTTCTTCAGGCTAATTATATCTCTATTTTCTCGCCATTTTCTTTTACAGTTGTCTTAGCTACTTAGGGTTTCGGAAGAATATTAAGAGTTGTGAGGTTACGATGAGAAAACCTTGCTGTGATAAGCAAGACACCAACAAAGGAGCTTGGTCCAAGCAAGAAGACCAGAAGCTCATTGATTATATTCGTAAACATGGAGAAGGTTGCTGGCGTAGTCTCCCTCAGGCTGCAGGTATAGATAGATAGATAGATAGATAGATAGAGATAGAGATAGAGATAGAGATGATCATCACCATAAAAAAATCTACCCTGAAAACAAAATAAAAAACTGGAGAAAAGAACTCTTCTTCTTCTTCTTCTTCGTCTTCTCGTTCTTTGTCTTGGTTATCCGTTTTATCCTTTAAAGAGTTAAGTGATCGAGATTCTTTGTTGTACCATTGGAAATTTAGAGCAATGGAGGAATCTCAAATAATTAAAAGAAATATTAATGTTAACGTTAATGTTATTTTTTTTGTTTTGGTTGATTGATCAGGTTTGCTTCGCTGTGGTAAAAGTTGTAGGCTGAGATGGATAAACTATCTGAGACCTGATCTTAAAAGAGGAAACTTTGCTGAAGATGAAGAAGATCTCATCTTCAAGCTTCATGCACTCCTAGGCAATAGGTACAATTTTGTAATACCTTAATAACAAAATCAGAAGCCTATTTGCATATAACAAATTCATATTGTCATGATCAATGGAAACATTATCGTATGCATTTCTGTATGCTCAAAATTTCTTGATGCTGGTATAATGTGTTGTAGGTGGTCACTCATAGCTGGAAGATTACCTGGACGTACTGATAATGAAGTGAAGAATTATTGGAATTCTCATTTAAGAAGAAAGCTTATAAACATGGGAATTGATCCAAATAATCATAGATTACACCACAGTCTTCCTCGTTCTCTTCAAAATTCACATAATTCAACTAGTGCAACATCTTCTGGTCTGAAAGTTGTAACTAATAATCAGCAGCCATCTGCTGCAGTAAAATCCCACAGTGGACATGGCGACAATGAGCAAATATCTGATGCTGGAAGTTGCTTGGAGGATGAGCCAATATGTGGGTTGCCAGATTTGAACCTTGGTCTCTCAATTACCATTCCTTCTACTCCTTCACCTGGTAAGGATAAAGAGGAAGAGAATATTAATGAGCCTAATGTAAAAGAAGCAGAATTTGCACCTTATCCTACTCTTGTTCTCTTTCAATAATCATCAATTTTTCTTCAAGGCTGAAGAGAATTCAACAAATCCGTTGAGCTGGCAGGATTAGGTGATTTTGTACCTTGCTAAACAACTAAAGACGTTCCATTTGCGGGAAATTGCGAGCAAGGAAGGGATGGCAAAAGTTATGAACAATGATCATCAGTTGTGCATTTGAAAGACAAGACACCCTATCACATGCAGCTGAACCCTAGATTGAAGAAGAATATTTATTAACATTTTCAATCATCGAAGGCATGCAAAATGGTCTTGCAAATTTGGCTGTGGCTCTCAAGTTTACAATTAATTAGCAGAAATTTTGTTTCCTCGTAAATTTTAGGTGGAAATTCATGTACCTTGATCAAAGATCTACATAAAACAATATGTGGAATAATTGACAAGGTAAATTCTTCAAGCATATCCAATCTAATTTACGGCTATTCTCAATCTTGTATGCAATTTGTCAAATTGAATCTACTTAATTTGTTTTAATGTTTTATTGCAATTATGTTTTCTGCCAAAACTTGAGAAATTTAATTCCTAGTTTGCATAAATCGTCCAAAATTTAGAAGGAAATCATGAGAAATTAATAGATGTGTATATCATGCATGAATGTGAGAGGAGGCTATATTAAAATTAAATTAATAATTTTTTATGGGGCCCTATGAATATTATCTCTTCGAGAATCGAGATAAAACAATCGTACCAAGGATACAGTAGGTTAAAGTTAAGATTATCCATATGGAAAGGACAAGAAATACAGAGACGATTCTATCCAATCTACGTGTTTCGGGTAATTATTTAAAAAAAGAAAAAAATCTGTATGCAACAGATTGTATTTGAGAATGCTATAGTAACTAATTTATTTCCAAATTTCATGTGATGTAGCATCAACCACCAAACATTCAAGCTACAGATTCATTCTAAGGTAGTAGTTGCATGTGCATATATCAAGCTTCCAACTAACCATTCACAAAAATTCACTTTATTCAATGGATTTGATGCAGTGTCAGAAACTATTTCTAACATTTTATCTTCGTTTCATTTTAATAACTTAAACCAAATTTCATTAATTATATTTCACTCACGTACGGGAGAAAGATAATAAAGTAATTTTATTTAACACACTAAGCAATAAGTTTTGTTTAAATTCAATTTATCAAAATGTTGTTTGTTTTATGCCTCTGGAAACATTAGAGGAAGTGTTTGATGTCAAACTTATAGTCCAAACTTTAAAATTACAGATAAATGTTAATTTTTATTAAAATAAATATTAAGAAGATATTTTTTTAGCTGATTTTACAGTTTTAAGAGAAGACGACTAGTGAAATTTTGGTCACATAACCAAAATAAAATTGATGGAAAGAGTAGAAGCAAAGTGAAGTATAAGACGAAACATTGTCGACTTGTTGTTAAGAATATTTGTGATACAATGTTAAGTTATTTATTTTTCATAGAAATGAAAAATAAAATTAATACACACCATTGATGAACCCAGTAGATGAACTCATGCTAATGCCCATATGTTTTTAAAATAAGGATTAGAGAAAATTATATATGCTTTCTCTTTTTGAATTTATTTACATAAATTGAATAAAACGTGAATTACGATGCCTTTGTATTAATTAAATCTGCATAAATTTTTATTGGAACCCACATTTTAAAAATACGGGCTGAGAAGTTTTAGAGAGAGTATCGTTTAGCGTGAAAAATTCAGTGATAATTTATTGTGTAAAAAATTTGACCTCGTTATTAATAAAAATTGCAACCCATCAGTACATATATTATATAGTCGTAGTTTGTTGTCCAAATATTCCTATCTGCAAGTCATCCTTTATGAACTTATTTGCTGTTTGTTGTGATTTTATTTTCTCAATATACTAATATTCAACGTTCAGCCAACTGTGTTATATTTGATTGATCAAGCCATTTAAAATTTTCAATTCTTATCAAATTAATTAAAATTTACAAAGTAATTGGATGTTTGGAAGCCGAGAATTCAAGGTGGAGTTTCAATAAATTCACGGTTTGAATAGGATTTTATGCATACCCCATTCGTAACACAATCTTTATCCGTCTACTGCAGCTTTCAATCTGAAGTTCTTTTTGTTGGGCCAGACCACCCTGAGACCAGCGGCCCACAAATGATCATTTCACACCTTGGTTTTGTTTCGTTTAGGTTATTTTTGGGTAACTATTAACTTTTAAAATAAAAATAAGATGGTATATATTCATTAGATAATAGAATAAAAATTTTAAAATTTTATATAATAATAACATTTAAATTGTAAGCAATAAACTCTAACCGTTATTTTTCAATTTCTTCGCTAAATTTTATTTAGTTAACTTTTAACAATACATTAACTACATAGATTAACTTAGAGATAAATGACAAAATTTTAAAATAATCAATACTACAAATATAAAAATCAACTTAACAACAAAATATATTAATAAATTTAAGATAAAATTAAACAAAATTAAAATAATCTGCGGTTAAATATGAAAATAAAAAATAAAAATAAAGTTAATCTAATCATAAATTG
>JAVXUL010000012.1:1342796-1366234 GCA_035590515.1 Trichilia minutiflora | reverse complement strand
GTGTAAGCCTCTAAATCGGTCTCCAGGACTGTGGAAGAGAACCAATCCTGCTCGTATGGAGACTGAACCTCAGAAATAGGCTCGAGGCTGGCCAGTAACTTCAAGCTCGCTCTTACATTGTCTCCCCCTTCAACAGCCTCGGGTTGGGTTGAAGAGCTAGAAACAGATGCCATTTCTGCTCATAAAAACAAGTGGTAAAAAGGGTCACTGACAACCCTATGATATCTTTCTACTCGGTCCTTAGCGGACCTCCTACCCTAACAGTTTTGTATTTCACCTAAACAGGCATCTACGATATTTTATTCACAATTACAGAAAAAGATAGCCATAAATCTGAAGGAAGGTGAGAAGAAACTTATCGAATGTGATGTGCTGCAAGCTTGTTCGAAGAAAAGGAAGACTGAGAGTGCTGAGAACTTCTGAGAAGGGAGGAAATGCTCGGAGTGCCTTTGCTTAGGTGCTTTTGCTTGCAAGTGAAGATAGAAAGGGAAGAAAAGGGTTGCTAAAAAAAGGCAAGGGGTATTTATAAACAAGTCAAAGAAACCTCGACCGTTGATTCTGATCCAACGGATATGGGGATGCCACATCACCCGAATACAGAACGTCAAGGCTCAGTTTCTTTTTAAAATTTAAATGAAGTGGGATCCACCCTGGCAGTTAATTATGACGGCCCAAGTATCGCGGTCTTTCAGACTGATCTATCAATGGGGGGATGACACGTGTAGTGACAGCTATATTCCCGAAGAAGGTAACCGAAACGTAACGCAGCCCATGCCAGTCAAACAGAAGTTGATCAGTTTTCAATTAAAGTCTCATTTAATTAAAAACTAAGGGGTTTAGTGTTTGAGTATCTTGTCAAGGCCCAGGCCCATCTCCAAGCCCTTATCTAGGCCCATCATATAGACATATTATCCCTAGGTAGATCCCTTGATACAACATCATCCCGAGAAATCGACTACATCATATAGGAGATAGTCAGATCTCCTTGGGTATTCTGCCCGAGGCTACTGGTCAAAGGGTCTCCTTTGAGTTATTCATGGTTAACTCGCACTTGGGTTAGGGACCTTCAACGGCAAACTTTTTTGGGTTCGGGGGGTCGGACTGATATGTTATTTATAAAAAGGCAGGGACTCGTGAGCACTCGGGGTATACAAGTCTCCACGACACTATATTCTGACGTCATCAGAGTTATAGCCCGCTGTATACGGGCCTCTCGAGAACTAGGGGATTTCATTCTCAGGAGAAACTGGAAGCTTTACTCGGAGGAACGTATATTTGGGGTTTCGGGGATGATGTGATGAGGAACAGTATCACAGTTGTTCACGCCTTTTGAGTTTTGCGGCAGGTTGTTCTGGGCACATCAACCATACAGTAACACGTGTTCAAAGGTACGAACTCCTAGGCTTCCAATATATAACATTCAGAAATCGAGGGAGGTACACATTTTAACATTCTATGACATTCTGAAACACACACTCTAAGACATTCACACATATTTTTCTGTTATGTTCTGCATCATTTTTCAGAGAATAGAACGTTCTATACTTTGATACTAGCATGCACACCTCTCTCACATACTAAGTAAAACCCTCTCTGATTTAAGCATTGGAGAGTTTTCGTCGAAAAATCGGTTTTATCTCGGAGGTGTTTAATGTTTTGCAGTTTTACGTCAAGGAACGAGAAGAGAAAATTAGCTGGTACTTGAGGTTGAGGACGACACCAACTTCTTGCATTAACAGTATATATAAATTAAATTAGTTTAACATATAAAAAAATTATTGTCAAACAATGTATAAATACACTATTTTTCAAATTATCATAAAAATGAACAAAAATAATTACAACTTCGTTTAAAGTTCTCTCTCTTTTTTTTTTAATTAATATTTGTCATAAGAAAATAAATTGAAGCACTGCAACTTCTTATAATGTCATAAGAATAAACATTATAAATTAATCTACAACCGAAATAAATTAAAATTATTCTCTTTTTTTATTTCAAAGTAACCAGTATTCCCGAAGCTACCCGCAGGAACCGCTCTGTTCCCATCTTGTTACAATTACTTGTGGATTCAATATTTCACACTCCCAGATCCGTCGACCTATTCTCACTCACATTCTCGAATAATTTTTTTGAAAGGAAAAAAGAAAAAGGAAAAAGGACAAAAACAGAATCCCACGCACGTCCGTCTTTCGTTCGCCAGCTTTCGTTTCATTTCCTATGTAAAAGGGCATTTGCTTTCACTTCTCCCTCTCACAAACCAAATCCACTCAAAAGACAGTTTCCGAATTAAAATTCCGTTCAAAAAATGGTGATGTTCAGCGTTACATCGAAGCAGTCGATGCCAATCGACGGCCAGAAGCCTGGTACTTCTGGTCTCCGCAAGAAGGTTCACTCTTCTTTTTCTCTTTTAATCTTTGTTCTTTAACCTCGTGATTCTCGACGCCTCGCGATTTGAAATGGGATCTGTTGCTATGTTCTTTGATTTTCAGATCAGTATGTTGAGATAATCTAATCTGAGTAACGTTACGAACAATTGAATTTATGAATGTTATGTGATGACTCGGATCTTACTTGTTCTCACTTCGAAGTGTGCGTTCAGTAGTTTAGTTCACAGTAATGAGATTATGCGGATTCAAATCAATTTGCTATCCATTGGTGTAATTAGAAACTTTATTTCATTGATCGAGTTGAATGGCTTGTACTAGTTGCTTACAGAGCTGCTGATGCATCATGCATGATATTTTAGCTTGTGTTCCGTTTAGGTCTAATCTATGTTTTGACTTTTTTACTACTGAAAATTGAATACTGTAATGATGAAGTATTTGATGGCGCCAGGTTTATACATATTCTGTATTTTAAAATAAGTTTCGGTTTGCATGTAAAAATTTTTTTCTTTTATTTTTTAAAGATTGTCTGTCTAATGAGCTGGCTTTGACTAATAATATGACTGATATGTGCACGCTTAAAACTGCTGTCCGCGTCATATTCAAGAGTATATATTGTTATATGACTATATGACTTGTTCGGTATGGACATGGATCTGTTTGTTATACATGATCAATCTCCGAAATTTATACATGATCCATCTCCGAAATTGTCAAAAATGTGTTTTTTTTTTCTTTTAAAATTTAAAGTTGCCATTCTAATTGGGATATGAATAAAGATTGTTTTATGTTGCGAGAATATTCTCTATAAAACTGCTGTGGTTGTTAAGAAGACTTTTTCTTTTTGGTTTTCTGTTATATTGGGTGAATCGTTTTAGGTGAAAGTGTTTATGCAACCGAATTACCTTCACAACTTTGTTCAATCAACTTTCAATGCCTTGTCGGCGGAAAATGTTAGAGGTAAGGATTCCAAATTATGGTGTTGCTTAATGTTACTTGAAGATATGCATTTCAGATGCTGCATTCACTATACATATTTATATGGGTTTGTGTATAAATTTTATTAAATATATAGTTTCCATAAGATGCTTATTCTTGGAAGCTTCCCTCAGACAATCTTCTATTGGTCTGTGTTGTGCAAACTGTTATTTAGCATGGCCTTATGTCCTGTTCATAAGGTTTTTTTTCTATGCTTTTAAAATTCAGTCTCTTGATGACAGAAAAGCTTCACCAAGCTTTGCCACTTTGCTGCAGTGATCTCAAGACATATCGGTTTTAGTAGGATTATTTTGGACATCAATACTCATTTGCTTCTACATATTGAAACCATTGCTTCATTGACATCAGCTTTCCCTTTATTTTCCCCTTTAATTTCTTTTTTGTTGGAAAACTACTTTCTTTTGGTTTTCACGGCTGCATTGTAGATATTCTGTTGATTATATATATATTTCATTTGTATGGACACATACTTACTAACAAGTGTTTATTCATGTGTGTAGGTGCTACACTTGTTGTTTCTGGTGATGGCCGATACTATTTGAAAGATGCCATTCAGGTAATTTTACTATGCTGTGTCAAAAGGCTGCCAAGTTTTTGTTCCCATACTATTTCTAAATTGAGTCGTTATATGTACTTTTGTTGTGTATTCGGAGAAGTGGTTAGTGTGTTTTAGTTCATAAGGTGGAAACCTGAAGAATTATTGGTGAAATCGAGATTAGGATTATGTAATGTGGCTTGTGCTGAGAGTATTGAAATTATTTATTACTAGTTAGTAAGATGTAATACTTGTTACCACTTTCGTGAAGAAAATAAGCTTCTGAATTATTCCTATGTCACCAGTTTGCAGAGCTTCCCGTATAAGTGTGTATTATATTCCTCATGCAAAACAATTTCTTTGTGTTGTAAGGGTGCTTAAAATCCACCATTTTGTGAAGAGTATGTAGTACCCTGATTGTTAATATGATAGTATAGCCTTGGGCTGGCAGAGGAAATATCTGATTATGGAGACACGTTTATTACCAAAATCTAAGCCTTCTGATCTCTATGGATACAATTAAGGACCTTCTGAGCGAAGTTCTTGTTTTATTCATCTCCTGTGTTCATTCAGTGCATGATGCCTAATGAGATTAACATGTTCTATATCTGATGCATTTTACTGTTTTGCAGATTATAACTAAGATGGCAGCTGCAAATGGAGTACGACGTGTATGGATTGGTCAAAATGGATTGCTTTCAACTCCTGCTGTATCAGCTGTAATACGTGAAAGGGTTGGGGCTGATGTGAGTTTTTGTCCCAATTTTCATACTTAAATTCGTAATATTCATTTCCCTACCCAGTATTCTTTATATTGGGATGTTGACCCAAAATCATTGCAATATGTAAACGCAAAAGTAATAATGATAATTTTTTACTTATGAATATGCATATCAGGGGTCCAAGGCAACAGGGGCATTTATATTGACAGCAAGCCACAATCCAGGTGGTCCTAATGAGGTAGGTTATGCTCATCTTTAGAATTTCTGTATTGTTTACTTTGTTTTTATATTTGTTGTCACTTGCAATCTTGCTTCATGTCTGAGTTCTTATGGATGAAGCAAATGCAGTACAGGCTTGATTGTCATTTTAATGGAAATATAATGTACCCCGTAATTCTATTTACAGTTGGGAGAGTGGTGGGTTAAGAAAATTTATCTGATATTTATTTTGAACAGCTGAAGTAGCCAGAGTTGTTATCCTTGGAATTGATTGAACATTTAATATGTAACATTCTGGAAAGTTAATTATTTTGTTTTTTCGTGCTCTATTTCAGGATTTTGGTATTAAATACAATATGGAAAATGGAGGACCTGCTCCAGAGGGAATCACTGATAAGATCTATGAGAACACAAAAGCAATAAAGGAGTACTTAATTGCTGAAGATCTACCTGATGTATTTAGCCTCCCACCACTCTCTGTCCATAACCCATTTATTTTTTAATTGTTTTTATCACTCTGTTGCTTGTGTGGCTCCATTAATATATTTGTTAAAATTGCATTCTAGGTGGATATCTCAGCAATAGGTGTAACCAACTTTGGGGGGCCTGAGGGACAATTTGACGTTGAGGTTTTTGATTCAGCCAGTGATTACGTGAAATTGATGAGGTAAGCTTTTCTCATTATTTCACTTTTTTTTTTCCTTCTCTATTTTGGCCAGGAACCTAGTAATAATCCAGCTCCCTTTCTCATCATTTCTTGTCTATGAGAGTGTTGTGACCTGGAGCAGAAAATTAGGAGAATTGATTTTATTTGTGTCAGCTTGTCAACTATAAAGCGTCTTCCTTAAGGAAAATTTGACCCTGCTTAGCGAGGGAACTGGAAAATTTGTTGAGACAAATTTAATAATAATAACAATAACAATATACAAATTTAATATTTTTACATAAAATTTATAATTACTTTTATATTTAGTAAAAATTATATATTTTTATTGTTTTTAAAAAAAATTATGTTTTACTATTGATTTAGTATAGTTACTTAAAGTAGCCCACAATTTTATAAGAAAACTAAAAAAGATTAATAAAATGTACACCAAACAGTATTGAAAACATTGATTATTAATAAATTTTTTAGTTTTAGAATCATCAAGGAGCATATTTTGTTTTAAGTATTTTAATTTTTTCCGTTACTTTAAAAAAGCAATTAGTATAGTAAGGATTTAGAATGAAATTATTCTCACACACAAACTCAATATGAAAAACTATTTTATTTGGGGGATTGTTTAACTTTTCACTGAAGGCCTTATTCAACTGAATTTTGAAAGCAATTTTGGAGAAATTCTTTTGAGAGGGGATTCAAAGGGCACAAAAGAAAGCAGTATGCATGCTAAAATACTTTTAACATTACTTCTCTTTGTTTTATTCTAAATTCATAGCATTGTGGCAATAAGTGTATTCATGATATTAACCTTTTTTCTTCCTCACAATTTACCAGGTCAATTTTTGACTTCGAGGCTATCCGCAAGTTACTTTCATCCCCACAATTCACATTCTGGTATGGAGCCTCTCATTTGGATTTGTGGTGCATAATATACTATTCTGCTATAATTTTTTCAGTACCTGTGGATGCTGAAAATTTTTTCACTGTCATATTCAAGCTATGATGCGCTACATGGAGTTGCTGGTGCTTATGCAAAACGTATTTTTGTGGAAGAGCTAGGTGCACAAGAAAGCTCATTGTTAAACTGCACACCAAAGGTCTAGCTAGTTTACCACTAAAATGTTTTCACCAGCTTTCTATTTTATTCTAACAATTTACCTTGTTCTTTGTTTCTGCATAACACCAAACAGGAGGACTTTGGGGGAGGGCATCCAGATCCAAATTTGACTTACGCAAAAGAATTGGTTGCTCGTATGGGATTGGGTAAATCAAACTCTGCAGATGAACCACCAGAATTTGGTGCTGCTGCTGATGGTGATGCTGATCGTAACATGATCCTTGGTAAAAGGTAGTATTTACTTGTTTTTTCTAATGGTCCGCATGAAATATAGTTATTTCACATAAAATTTGCACTTACGACTTCTTTTTGGCTTTGATAGGTTTTTTGTCACTCCATCAGATTCAGTCGCCATAATTGCTGCAAATGCGGTTGAATCTATACCATATTTTTCTGCTGGTTTGAAGGGAGTTGCCAGGTTTTAATTTTTCTGCTCCACTTTTCTTTTATGTGCTAGAGATTGTGCGTGCTCTCGCATGTGTACTTTTCTAACTCATCTGGTCATAGCTGGAGTATCAGTTAATGCAGTCTTTAATGGACAAAAAACTGTGAACATAAGTTCATGTTTAATGCATGTGGAAGTGTTGTTTAAAAGGTTAAGACTAGTAGTATTTGGTCCTCAGGTCATAATCCCATTGGGGATCATGGGTTTAGCTTATCTGATGCTCATTGCATTAAATTTTATGATAAAAAATATTCTATAATTAATAAATATTAATTATATAGTAAAATATTAATAATTTAATTGTAGTCAATATTTAAATATTTGTGTTATTTTTTAATTGTTACATTTTAACTTGTTTTCAAATGATTTTCATTTTCCTTTTTCTTCTCCAAAAATATCTCAACCAAATAACCTGTCTTTTTTCTTTAAACTTTATTTTGTGTCATGAAGTCTATTACAAGCACCTAACTATTTCATGATGGAAATTGTTTGGGCAATGAGTTATTTGGTGGAGAATTTTTTGAAAAAAAATATGGCTATTTGATGGATAAAATTTTGCTGAGAAATGGAAAAGATTGAAGATGCAAAGGCTAAATTTTTATTAAATTTTTTAGCTTATGTTTTCACCAATTTCATATGTAGGTACCTCTACAAATGTTGATCGGCTACAAACTAATTGAAAGTTTTGGCTTTTTTTAATGCATGCTTCATTTTTGTGCTACACTAATTGGAAATTTGGCCTTTTGTTTTTTAATGCATGCTTTGTTCTATGTATAAATACTTACTTTGAGCTTTAAATTGTGGATACCCTAGCTAGAAAAATATAGCCATGCATTTAACTAGTTCAATGGTATCTCAAATTGATGTGGCAGAGTTACACTATTGCCACATGTACTATATTTTCACATGAATAAAAAGTTAACAGGAATAGAATAGAAGAAATTATGTGAGAACAATAAAATTATACCACATCAATTGCCACGTAAATTAAAATTCATACGAATATAAAAGCAAAATTATGTGGAAACAATATAAATATGCCACATCAATTACTGTTCCAGTTTGTATCTCTACTACTATTGAATAAATTACTTGTTGTGTGCCTCTTTCTTACCTATAGACCATGCTTAAAAATTAAAAATCAAGTCTTTAAACCAAGTCTCTCTCTTGTATAAAAATTCACAACATTAAAAAAGTTTTTTTTTTTTTTGTTGGTTGTCTAGTCATCTTTTCACAGGGGGCACTCTTTTTTTTTTTTTTTTTAAATTTTAATTATTTTTTATTGGCACAAGAAAATGTCAATCTATGTTCCCTTCATATAGATGACAATAATTTGAAGAAATGTAAGCCTAGGGTTTCACAAAAAAAAATTCAAAAGAGAAAAAGAAACTTTTTGAACAAAAAAAAATAGAGGTAATCTCACATATCTTGAATGTAAAATGCAGAAATTTTGAAGAAAAATGAACAATTTTCACAGATTGAAGAGGAATGGATTATTTGGTGGAGAAGGTGTTACAATTTGAGAAAAGAAGGAAAATGTAGATTTCTTCACCTAATATTTTACCTTATTGTTTAGCATTTAATGTGTGGATTTTTGTGAAAAAATGTGTAGACAACAACAAAAAAAATCAGCCTTCTTTAATGATGTGGGTCTCTTATGTAAGAGAAATATTGACTTTTACCTGTTATTGTCTAGGATGTTTGATCTACAGGTTGAGAAAGTTCTTTTAGATAACAAATATGTGTGTGTGTGTATGTATGTATATATATCTGTAAAATTCTTCTCTAATAAGGAAGTTCTTATAAGGATGGTATAATAAGAGCCATTGGATTGATCTAATGGCTCTCAATTAATTATCTTTTGATTATAGTCATTAGTGTTTTTTGTCTAGTCAATTGAAAACACAATATCTACAACAAAGACAATGAATTGAGAGCCATTAGTACTATATGCAGTATAGTACTAAATATAATCTAGTCTAATTCAATGTTATCCAATCTTTTTCTTTCCAATCCAGTTCCTTTTGGCATATAAAATAGGACGTATAAAGCTTTACAAAGAATTTCTAGTATGATAGTGCCAAAATAGAATGTATAAAGTTTCAAAAAGAATTTCTAGTACTATAGTGCCAAAATAGGATGCATAAATTTTCACAAAGAATATCTCGTATGATGGTCTCAAACAAACTAGAGCGATCTTTGAATTTGAAGCCAGTTCTAAGATTTATGTTGGTAGTTAGAGGTGGGGTGGGGTATAGATGAGGGTGAGTGCTATGGTTGAAATGATTGTTGTTGTTTAACTTTTTTATGGATATTGTTGCAATTTTCATTCATTAGATCTACCCAATTTTACTTTCATCACTGTTCGAATTTGTTTGTTGTCAAATGGGAATTGAAATTGCTGTAATCAAATGGTAGGGTTATTGTGACACGCCAATCATTTAAATTCAGATTCATGCTTAACTATCAATAATAAAAACAACGTTTAATATTTTATAATATGTATTTAAAATTTAATACTTAAAACTCTGCCAATTAATATAGAAACTATACAAATTTTATTACGAAAATTTAGTAAACTTTCTTTTCTTGTTTCCCTTTTTTTCTTTTTCCTTGACTTTTCTTTCTTCTCCTTCTTGGTCTTGTTAGTGAAGAAACTATGCAAAATTTTCTTTTCTTCTTCTACTTCTTCTTTTGCGCGTGTATATATATATTAGGAAGATTAATTATTCATTTTTTTCTTGCCACATGTCCTTAAGAAACTTAATCATTCAATTTCTTTCTTTCTTTCTTTGCATGCCACATATCCCACTGACAAATTAAACATTAAACATTACATAGTAGCTATGGTTTTTGCACTAAAACTTTGAAGGCATTATTTATATACTGAGACATATCAAATTTATTTACTCAAAAAGAGTTGAATTTGAGACAAAGAAAATGCTTATGAATTAGAATTGGATTATGACTCTAATATTAATTATCATCTAGATAAGACTAATGTAGTAGCAAATGAATTAGTTGAAAGTCTTTGGGTAGTTTGGCTTATCTGGTTACCTTGCAAAGTTATATCTTTAAAGAAATTAAGTGGTTAGGTATGATACTACTAGTTCGTGGCCAAGATAGTGTTTTAGCTTATTTGCAAGTTCAACCCTCATTGATTAACAAGATTAAAGCTTCATAAAAAGAAGATTCTTAACTTTTAAAGATTATTGTAAAAGTAAGGGAAGGTGCCAAACCAGAGTTTAAGTTGGATGATTGAGAAATTTTGGGGTTAGGGAAACGTTGCATGTACCTAACCATGGTAAATTAAGGAATGAAATTTTGAAAAAAGCTCATAAGCACCCCTGGAATACTAAAATGTAACAATTTTTGGTGGAAAAATATGAAGAAAAAATTGTGGAATTTGTGTCAAGATGTTTAATATGTCAATAGCTGAAGAATGAGCATTAGAGACTACAATCACTTTCAATCCCATAGTGGAAATGGGAGCATATTACTATGGATTTTATTAATTGGTTATCTCATTCTAAAAAAGGGTGTGATTCTATATGGATGATCATTGACCGATTGACTAAGGCTGTTCACTTCTTAGCAATGAAAAGCACTAATAATCTGGGACAGTTGGCTGAACTGTTTCTACGTGAGGTGGTGCGATTGTATGGTGTGTTTGTCTCTATTGTATCTGATAAAGATTCTCATTTTACCTCAAAGTTGAGGTTTAGTCTACATAGAGAATTGGGACCTAAGTTAAACATTAGTGCGGCCTTCCATCCTCAGACAATGGTCAGTTAGAGAAAACTAATCAATTTCTTGTGGATAATGCTTTGAACTTGTGTTTAGACTTGGGTGGTAGTTGGCAAAAACACCTAACACTTATTGATTTTGCCTACAATAATAACTTTCATTCTAGTATTTGCATGACACCTTATGAAGTACTGTATAACAGAAAATATAGATCACCAATTTATTGGGATGAGGTTGGATAAAGAAAGCTATTAGGACTAGAATTGGTGCAAATCACAACAAAGAAGATGAAACTGATTAGGGAATGTGTTTGTATGGTTTAAAGTAGACAGAAGAGTTATGTAAATCATCATGGACATAAGTTCATGTGTGGGATTTTGGTTTTTTGAAGGTGTTACGATAGAAATGAGTGTTTCGTTTTGGGAAGAAGGTAAGTTTAGTCTTTGATTTGTAGGACCCTTCAAGATTCTATATAAAATTGGTTTTGTGGCTTATTGTATTGCATTACCACCTATTCTTTCTTAACTTTGCAATGTTTTCCATATTTCGGTACTAAGAAAATATGTGCCAGATAGTGTACATGTATTGGACTATCAACCAATCCAAATTTTAGAGGATGTCATATGAGGAGCAACCATTGGAGATCATTGATAGAAAGGAGCAAGTCTTGAGAAATAGAACTATTCCTTCGGCAAAAATATGTTGTATGAATCATACGACAGAGGAGGCAATGTGGAAACAAGAAACAGAAGTGAGAGAAAAGTATCCTCAGCTTTTTAAATCCTTAAGGCACGTTTTGAATTTCGGGGACAAAATTCTTAAAGGGGGAAGAATTGTAATGCTTAATTTGTAAGTGGGATATGTAACTTGCAAAGAAAGAAATAAATTGAATGGTTAAGCTTCTTAAGACATGGTAAGCAAAGAAAGAAAGAAATTGAAGGATGGAGCTTCTTAAGGCATGCAAAGAAAAAGAATGAATAATTAATCTTCCTAATGGAATTGGTTACCTATATATGTGTACACACACACAAATGTGACGATATCAAGATTTTGCAACTAAGCCAAAGGAAAACAAAAGCAAGATGGTTCCATGGATATGGAAGAGCGTGAAGAAAGCTCACGCAAATAGAATTATGGAAAGGAATGTGACTAATATTTTTAGTTGCTGTGCACGTGTGGAGCTTGCTTGTAGTTTATGCAATATGGTTATGATGAAGCGCCATTTGTATTTTTATGTCTGATGCGAAAGTAGACATAAAAGCATTTATTTTGTCTTATGGTTGCTTCTTGCACACTCACTTTAGAGCTGTCTACGACTTGATATTTCATCAATTTAGTTGAAAATTTTCCATTTCTCTATCCAAATTGTAATCTTTTTCTGATTTGCTATTTATAGGAGCATGCCGACATCAGCTGCCCTTGATGTTGTAGCCAAGAATTTGAATTTGAAATTTTTTGAGGTAACTTGTGTTAAAGATCTTCGTTTGATGGTTGCTCTATACTGCCTCTCTTAGTTACCATATAATTTGATTAATTGCTTCTATATACCAGGTACCCACTGGGTGGAAATTTTTTGGTAATTTGATGGACGCTGGACTGTGTTCAGTGGGTGGGGAGGAAAGTTTTGGAACTGGTTAGTATTTGGCATTGTTATCAATGAGGCAAAATGTTTCTTGTTTTGGCTTCATTTGTTGCTTGTACAGGCTGGTTGGTAAACTAAAAATTTGTAAACAGGTTCAGACCATATACGTGAGAAAGATGGAATCTGGGCTGTTCTCGCCTGGCTATCCATTATTGCTCACAGAAATAAGGAAAAACTCAATGGTGGAAATCTTGTGACAGTTGAAGATATAGTTCGCAAGCACTGGGCTACCTATGGTCGACACTATTATACACGATATGACTATGAGGTATTACATGATTCTTATTGTTATTTTTTATTTCTTTTACTAATAACAAAAATCTGAAATCATCTAATTGTCAAATTGTTTCTTGAAGAATGTTGATGCAGGTGCGGCCAAGGAATTGATGGCAAATTTGGTCAAAATGCAATCTTCCCTGCCTGAAGTTAACGAGTATGTTTCTAAATTCAATGCTTCTGTTGAATCTCGTAGGTGTTTTTAATTTGATGTTCTTCTCACCAGGTGGACAATTGGTGTAATTATTCTGATTTCTATATATCATTAATGCAAACACTTTTAGGCTTTGTTTGAGATTATGGTGCTTCTCTTGTGCTTTAAACTCAACAAGTAAAGTGTTAGATAAATACCAACTTTTTGTGGAGACCACTTATTTTTTCACTTATATTTAACATCAGATGATTTTACCTCAAAAAACAGTAACTTTAAAGCCACAACACCTCAATACAAACAAAGCATTATATTACTTCAGTATGTGATGAAATCTTAAACTCCTAAATCTGGGTTAACATGTATATACAGAATAAATATTACCATTTATATTTTAATTAGAAAGCAGGAAGCAACAAGTGCTCCTGCTATGATGCACTTTTGCTTTTCAATTACTGCTGCTTATTAAGAAAGAGTATGTAATGCAGCCCGTAACTGTATCATTCTCGAAAAATATATTGACTGCTTGCTAATTTTCTAGTCTGGTTGATCCATTTTATATTAGGAATTACTGTCCTCCCCAATCAATTTTCAATTTGATGAATATTTATAGTCAGATGAAATTTCATGGGCAAAAGTATGATGTTTTTAAGGATTTTATCGGTTGGTAGCTCTTTTTCGCCGTCATGATGAATTTTGATTGCTATCTATATTTGAATAACCCCTGGTTGTCTGGTTCCCAATTTTCTATTGTCAAAACTTTGATTTAGTTTTCAAAGTCGCTACCATGATACACAGTATTTGTTTATACTTGTTTAACATGCACTATTTCTCATGTTACACTGTTTCTCATACAGGATCGTGAAGGGGATAAGTTCAGATGTGTCAAAGGTTGTCAATGCTGATGAATTTGAATACAAAGATCCTGTTGATGGTTCTGTCTCAAAACACCAGGGTATCCGATATTTGTTCGAGGATGGATCACGATTGGTAAGTGGACTTCCTTATATTGTGAGTTGCACATTTGATGGAATGTTGAGTTTCAAGTTCTTAGAGAATTGTTGATACTTCAGTGAAACTAGTTAACCTTCTTTCCCTCTCTGGAAACTTCTGCAGGTGTTCCGTCTGTCAGGAACTGGCTCTGAAGGTGCAACAATCCGTCTCTATATTGAGCAGTATGAGAAGGATCCTTCAAAAACTGGCAGAGATTCTCAAGAGGCCCTTGCTCCTCTTGTAAGATTAGCTTTGCCTTTCTCACCTTAAGTAAATCACCTGCTCTTATTGCTTATCTTCCTTCTCACATTAATACATTCTCATCACAGGTGGAGGTTGCTCTAAAACTTTCCAAAATGGAGGAGTTCACCGGCAGATCAGCACCCACTGTTATTACATAAACGCGGCTTAATACAACTGAAAACTCATGAAAAACTATGTTATGTCCTTTATTATCCTGCTGCTTTTATGATAACAGCACAAAAGTATCCCGAACTAAGAGTTATTTTCAGATCAAAATTTTTGATGTTTACAATAAGTTGAATTTTCTTTGATTGCTCCTAAGCAAACCTATCTATTAATCTATAAAATCCTTCCCTGATATACAGTTATCTTCATTGTTTATGGTAGAAGTGTGCAAATGTTGGTTTGGCCTTCTTTCTGGCAGTGCGAATGATACAGAGCACGAGAAAATTGAATGAATCATATTGATGGTCTATGGATCACTTTATTCTTTCGCCCATGGTCTAGGGATCACTTTATGCGCAGGCCCATTTGTAATCGTTATCTTTTCATGGTTAAGTGTGCCAGGGTTCTCGTTGAATAATATCGAGACATTTAGACAATGTTTTGTGTGATCTAAAAATATTAGTAATTTAAAGCTTTGTTTCGAAATTGTCATACTTTTGCTTTCTACTGTATTTCCAAAGCAAAATTAAAAGGCCACAACACCAAATAGAGCCTTATTTTATTTTGGTTAATCTTGAAAATGAAGTGCCGAATCATCCGTGTGGTCTGATGGGGGACTCCGCTGCCAAGTACACGGTCCAGAATAGTCGCGACATAAGGTAAACCAAACAAGTTTTAAAGATCAGCTACATTTGACTGGTTAAGTACCTTGTTGGATTGTATGATTGAAGATGCCTTCCGAGTGGCCCCATGAACAATTAATATCGTATCGTGTTTTGCTACCATTGAAGTGAAAAAGAAAGACAATTAGGTTGTCGATCTTTGTTGCCGACCCTAATTAACTCATTAGGGTAAATCGGTACCAGATTCTATCAATTATATAATTACTATTGTCATCGAAAATTTTTTTAAAAAAATATCAACCCTTAATTATCCAGAGACTATATGACGAACCACATACAAAACAAATTTATGAAAAATTATTAGTTATTCAACACTAAATTATTAAGAACTGAGTGCTCAAAAAAATGACTAATCTTCATTGGGTCCTGCAAATAATGCAACGTAAACTAAAAGGAAAAAATGGGTCCTGCAAATAATGCAACGTAAACTAAAAGGAATTTTCCTCTTAACACTGACCATAAATACAACAAAGCATAAAGACAACCGAAAATTTTAAAATTACCTTGATAATGTAATATATGGTGCGAATTCAAGGCCAATGCGGAGAAAATAGACAACCAACAACAGGATTTGAACCCAAATAATGGTTGTTTATGTCCAATATTTCATTTCTTCCTATTATTATAAAGTCTTTCGTGAATGGTTTAGCTTTCAACATCAATAACCACAACTCGCGACTTAATTTTTTCTTTTAAAGATTTAGGGATATTTCATTAGTCTCAGTCTTCAATTTAATAATAAAAAATCCAAGAATTTCAATTTAATTTGTTCAATGTTCATACCCCAGATGTCATGAGTGGATCAAACATAGTGGATTCATCATACTTTTTGACATATAATTAATTTATATCTTATTAGTCAATGAAAATGGATAATCACAAACTTATTTTCCTATTTTAATCTATTAATTATTTGTTAATAATCCATTTGGGTTTTTCATTCCTACATAACTTTCAATTTCATAATCTATTCATATTCAAAAGGATTATGATTAACTGGCCGGTATCAAATTTCTCTAGAGCCAATGACAACATATACAGTACATGGATCAACAATGAGCTAAGCATCTAAATTATATTAAAATTCTCTAGGATTATTATAATCTCTTTTCATTTTAGCTCAATTTGAACTATCATCAAACATCATCACATGTTAATCCATGTCAATATAAATGACATATGGTATAAAATAAAGTCAATCAAATTAATAAAGGTTCTTAAGACGAAGCAAGAATTATAATTAAAAGAGTAACAAATTATGAAATCTCAAAAAAAAGAATGTTTAAATACAATACAAATTAAAACTTTCCATGTTGAATTAAGAAGCATTATTGTTGTTGTTGTTGTTACTATTATTATCATTATTATTTTTTTGGTATAAAATATATTTCTACATTAATGGTCAATTGTAGAAAAAATAAAAGGAACAATACGTAAACAAGCCGCTATAACTTTTTATATAATGACAATTACAATTTAAAAGTTGACATAAATCAACTATCGTACAATTTTCTTTTATTCAAACAGACAAATAAAGCATCTTCTAGTATATGAATATCTATGTTCTGCAAGAAGAAAAATTATACAAAACCAAAAAAAACTATATGACAATTTCAACACCTTCCTGAGTCATGCATACGCTTCCCAATTAACAATTCACAAATTATAATTAAAAGAAACATGAACCATATATCTAAATATCCTTCACAAACCAGAGTCAAACGGCACTCCGGCTGCCGGAATCCAAGAATTTCCAGCCAAAAAGTTTCCCACAGTAAACTTTCCTGCCTCCATCGGGCTCCGTAAAATATGATATCCCGGCCATTTTACCCTTCCACTAGTACTTGCACCACTTCCTGTGTTCATGTATTCAGCATAATATAGAGTGCTCAAAGCAAAATTTCCACTCCATGGAAGCCAACCAGCAGGATCGATTACTCCATCTATATCACATTTCATGAACACAGTTCTTGAATATTTCTTCCATGGACGGCCTAAATAACTATCAGCCGAACCAGCCGAACCAGAAACCTTAGAGTTATGAATAACTATGCCGGTGTTTTCATTAGGGTCTTTTCTTCCTTGCGCTGTAACGGTATTCTTTTGCCCGCTCAACGTTTTCCTTATGTAGATGTTGCAGTTTTGTAAAACGGCAACTGCGTCGCCGAAAATGAAGTCCTGGGTTCCGTATATGTCGCAGTTGCGGTAGAATTGGCGTTGAGAGTAGACGTATAAGGTGTCTTGATAACCTTTGAAGCTGCAGCTGTAGAACACCGAGAAATCGGAGCCTGACCTCAGGGCTACCGCTTGGTGATTCGCTGGTCCGGCCGTGTTCTCGAACGTTATATCCCGGGCAATGAAGTGGTCACCGGAAACAGCTGGAAGAATAGGGAAACGTAGTGAGTAGATATTACTTGTGTTTTACGGTAGGTAATTTTTCATAATTTTTGTTGTCGAAAAGGGAAACATGAATGTGTTGATATCACGGGCGTCTTTTTCTTTCCTTTATTACCAAAATATTAACCAATTGATGTGAATGAAGTAAACGAGTTTGAGTTTAATATTATTTCTCTCTCTTACTAATTTATGTTAGACAAGTAATTATTTTGATTTTGTTTTTTTGAATTGACATTCAAGATTCATTTTGTTAGAATAATGAATCGTGTAATATATAATAAAGTTAACGTCTTTATCTACTAGGATCAAAGATAATTATAATATCTAGATTATTATAACTTAAAATTCTTTTCTTCCCAATGGGACATTTGTGCCATTCAAACAAGACATGGTAATTTGAGTCTGAGCCCGAACCCGTGACCTGGTTTAAAACAATTGGCAAGATTTAATACATACAATTATTTTTTAATATACACATTCGAGTAAATTTGTACATAAGCCTTTGCAATTCAAAATGTAACTATAGTAATTTAAAGTGAAATCACTAACAAATTGGTGTGTATATATATGTATGTATATATTAATCAATTTATAAATTAAAGGTCTTACCAAAAGTTGCAGTGCGAAATGTTGTCGTGCCCCCTTTAGCATTCTTACTACCAGTAACAATCGTAACATCAATCCCATCTCCAATTAACATTATGTTCTTCATTGATCTCTTAATCTCAACATTCTCTTTATAAACACCCTTTTTCACGTAGATTACAAATCTCCCACTCCGTCCCTTTGCTGCAGCCACAGCTTCGGAAATTGTCTTGTAATTTCCAGACCCGTCTTGTGCCACCACAACACTAGCTTTCGGGGCTGTTGACTGGAGAAGCTTCCGGTCAGCAGCGGAAACCCACGTCGGAAATCCATCAACTAGCAAGCGTCGACCACCAATGACCCTTTTGTAAGCATAAGGAATGGATGTCGTCATTGTGGACTTAGTAACAGCCAGAGAATTGCTAAGCAACTTGGAGAAGTCGCCTAACATAAATGGTAAGGATTCTAGATGAGAGGGCAAATTAAAGTCAACAAACCCATTTTCACATGTTTGTTCATTGGCAAAAGCTGCACTTAACCAAGTTACAGAATCAATCGGATTGCTAGAGCTCATCGAACGGTTGAGATGGTCAACCGTGTCACCATACAGCTCCTTGCAATCAGACCAAGCTAACTTGGCTAGCCCATCAAATGTACTCAAGTCCATATTTGAAATCAGTTTGTGAGCTTGTATGGCTTGGTTCGTAGTGACCTTAAGAGTTAGGTCACGAAAAGAGAAGTGGGAACGGTCAAGCATTAAGGATGATAGAAAAGTAGTGCCCATATAATGGTTGCATATTTCAGGATATGGGGTTTGGCTACATGATGTTATGATTTCACCATGCACAGCATTTAGGGAAATAGTTAGAAAAGAACTACAAATTAGGAACACAAGCTTATCCATAGAGAACCAAAGACTTGAATTTGATCAAGGCAATAGCAGCCGGAGTTTGTGTATGAATCTATTAAAATGATGATAAAAAGGTATCAAGAGAAGACTGTATATATAGGCCCAAAATCTAGGCTTAGTGGTGGATGGTATTTTCAAGATTTTTGGTCACATAAGGGTTTTTATTTCTTTTATTTTTCTTTTTCTAGTCTTTTCGACTGGATAATTGGGTCCATGCATTATGCATACGTGAAAAAAGAATCTTCTAGAGATTTTAAAGAAATTTGTGGCTTTCAGGGTTTATCTTCTGGTTGTTTTTGAATGCCACCCAAGGTTTTTAATTGAAGCGGTTGTAATACGCCATTGGATTTTCTTGGCATATCGTTATTTTATTTTTAATTTATTTTTCTAACTTTTTAAAGAATGAAAATAACGTAAATGGAAGACTTCAATGACTTAAAAAAAGTCTTTGCATTTCAATTACATGATAACAAAATGGCCAGCTATAAGGTCATTCATCTAAATAGGACAAATTATGATTGATTTTGTACGCAACTTGCTAGTATTAATTCTTACTTACATAAGTTGTGAAGATTTCGTCTCATGAGAATGTATAACCCACCCTAGCTAGTTCTATACTTTCAGTAAATAACTCAAAAACGTATTATTTTCTTTGTTTTCTTATAGTGGTTTGAAACCAAAACAAAAGCGAAATTTTTTTTTTCCAATGTTACCGAACGGATCTAATTAATTAGTTAACGTTCTTTATTACTTCCAATACTGTTCAAACTCGAAGAACTTTTAATAGATGAATTTTATAATACCATATAGAAAGCCTTTAAAAGAGAATTTTTTTTCTTTTACTTTTCTCCAAAATTCCAATATTACACAAACGTTTATTAATTTAGTTGTATTATATCATTAACTTTGCTTCTATTCAGCTGAAATTAATTTGCAGATTGCTAATTAAATCAATCAAAAGTCCGAACCACACAGGCCACAATATCCGTTTTCAAATACATGTATAAACGTCAAGAAAAAGTCAAAACAGTTAAATTAAGATCTTTTGCATTAATTGGCTCGAGATGAAACTTTTCGAAAGCACAGGGAATAACCCGTGAACAATGATGCTTTTGCCATCCACTTTGACTACGATCAATAAAAATAAAATCAGCCCTTAAATTTTTGTTTAAATTTGGGTGAACCAAATACCCTAAATGGTTCTGTGTAATAAGTTCTTGTTCTTACAGGTGTCAGCCCATCAACGCTAAAATCATCAATTCATGCAATCATCTATCTCTTTGATATCGTAATCGAAACCTAAAAGTTGATTGAATGGGGTTTTACATATACGTGTGATATGCTTAACGTGGTATGTAATCACTCCATTGAGTTATTCTTTTTGGTAGTTTTCCCCACGCGACACTGTATTCATTTTTTTGAAGGGCTTGAGAAAATGTCGGCTTCGAGTTTTGCTCCATGCTTTGTATTTAAATTAGTATTAAGTAAAGCGACGCGGTAAAGGCTGTATCATTGCCAATTATTAATAATGCTACAGAAATTAACGAAATCCTGAGATTTTTTTTAAGTATTTAAGTTAGTAAATTTTGTGAAATTGAAGTTCATCCCGTGTTTTTAATTAAGAACTATTCTATCTCTATCTCTATCTGTATCTGTATCCATATCTATATTTGTAAAGACTCATAACATTTCTTTTAAGTTATTTATTTATTAATAAAATTTTGCCATTATGTTAAAGAATCATATTAGATAAAATGTTTGTACATTAGCGCTATTTTATGCTAAAATTATTTTTAAAAAATAGTTATAAAAAACTTAAATATTACAATAATTTCAAAATTAACTTCCTGTGCTGAAATATACATACCACCCAATAAATTTCGATCCAAGTAGTTTTCAAACAAACTAAAATAAAGCAAGATCAAAACCTAACCCACATAGAGCTGGCTCCAAGTCTTTCATCAACCTCTCTATAAAATCTTGGAGCACTAATTGCATAACTAAATTTTTGCTTTTGTTGTTACCTTGTAATGTCGACATCTTATTTTTGCTACACAACTATTTGGAATATGGGATTACAACCACAAATATGTCCTCAAAAGTTTGATTGACCAATTACATGAATATATGATAAGTTACTATTTATTGTCAATCGATAATCGATTAAGATCTCTTCCGTGGTTGATTTCCTTTATGAACCACTTAATTAAATACTCATGTTTTATGAAAGCCACACATGTCCTCCACAAATTGATCGATAAAGGTCATCTAGCTAACTATAGATTGTCCTTAACTGAAAAATAATGAAGAAAAATAAATGCAAATCTTCGATAAAAAATATTGATAGACATTAATATTTGCTAATAATTACGTGTATATTTTACATGTTTTAAGTATTTATCAGACCACACAAAATAGAGAAGCTTGGTGACTCGTCTATCAAGATTGGATTTCTTACTTGTATTGAATAAAATTTTTCTTGTAAAATTTTTGTAAGAGTAAAAATGGCTTTTATTCTACGTACTATAATATGAATCTAAATTTTTGACGTACTTTTGACTCCTATATTGACAAATAAAGATCACATGTAAAACTAACGATAAAAAAAATTATAAAATTTTGAAATCTAGATTTTGCTACTTGGATTTCAAATTTGTTATTATACTATATGTTGAACAGTAATTTTTTGGCAAACCAATGATCAATCATACGCTTATTTTTCTATGACACCTTCCAAAACATCTTTCCAAATTTAGTCTAAAATATTTATTTTGGATGATGTTACCCTTCAAATCCAACCAAAATAACATTTTGTACTTTGTATCTCTCTCATTTTCACTGTAACTTTCTTTCTCTCTTTCGAACTTATCTCCGGTGTCACAGTCACAAAGAGGATGGTACAATCCCAATTTGTTTGAAGGCCCCAAATGTGAGTCTTGGATTCCCTTTTAATTCATTTTATTTTTTAGAAAATCTTGCCATTTGAATGAAATAAACATGTAACGGTTATTGTGCAATAGTTTAAGTGTGGAAGAAATGTCAATATTATGTAGATATGTTATTATTGGGTCATTTTTTTGTTGAAAATAGTAGGCCAGATGATGAATCGATGCTTTTAAAATTGGTTACTGTAGATTTTGAGAGTTTAGTAATAATTTTGAGAGAAGTATAGATTGTGATCGAGGTTTAGCTTGTTTTCGATAGTTTAGTGATTAGTTTCGAGGATCATATTCGGGAGTGTAGAATAAAAATCAATTCAAGAGTGATAACTGTTTAACTTGAGTGCAAGAATAGAACTGATTTTGAGAGTGAGATTTAGTTTGGTTTTGAGAGTTTAAATACTAGTTTTGAAAGTGGTATTTGAGAGCGTAGAATAGAACTGAATTCAAGAGTGGAAATTGTTTAATTTGAGTGTTAGAATTGGTCTGATTTCCAAAGTGAGAATAAAATTGATTTTAAGAGTTATTGATATCGGGAGTGTAGATAATTACTAATATTGAGAGTGATAATATAACTGTTTTTGAGAATACGGAGCAATACTGATTTTGAGAGTGATAAAATTTCAAGAGTGATAAAGTTACAAATTTTGAAAGTGGCAATAAAGTTCTTTATAACTTAGCCATTAAGTCAATTTTTCAATTATATAAAAAGTTCTTAATAACATGTAAGTTTTTATTTTTCCAATTGTACTTTATACCTCCCAGTATTGTCTTCTTGGATTTTTTTTTTTTACTATTATCAGTTGTATGTAAATTTATGATAGTTGTTGCCAGACTGAGGATGTCGACATCTGACCACTTTCTCGTGATGGTGACATCATTGTCATCGTTTAGCATATTGTATAAGATATGACAAAAACTTACAGCAGTGTAAAGGATACTATTTGAAAAAATTTGATTAGGGTATTGTTTGGATTTGAAAAAACAAGTTCTTCAATAAGTTAGTGGCACTGATTACACGTCTGAATTATAACCATTATCTAGTTTTTGAAAGGGCAATGATTAATTGTGAGATCAATATTTTGGTGATTGCATTGAGTTTACTTTACAAAAGTTGGACAATATATATGATGCACTACACTTTGGGACTATAGATGACTTAGATGCTATGAAGTTATCCCTATACTACCTTGTGGATATAATGTTATTGAGATGAAGCAGGCATATTTAGGCAGACAACTAATTAGCTCAGATAGTTGATGACTTAGAAGAATTCAATCATTATCTATAAGGAACCATTTCATGGTGTTACACTTATAGGAGCCTCAGCTCCATGATGATAGGTTAGGTTGATCTTTATTGAGAAAAAGTAGATAAGGGTATAGCAAAGGCTGAGATACCTTCCAATAAATATAATGTAGTGGGTTGGCCATTAGTATTTCAAGAACATTTATTTAATTTAAACAATTTGATCTTGAATGTATGTTTTAAATTTATTATCTTTTAAGGTTAATTGTGTTGATTTATATTTTGAAAATTTGAATATATGATGTGATGAGTACATAAAAGTGTATGTGTATTAAGGTTAAATTTATCATTTTACACTTCAAAGTATGATTAACTC
>JAVXUL010000012.1:1309836-1329163 GCA_035590515.1 Trichilia minutiflora | reverse complement strand
CTAGAGGTGCATTCTAAGTAATAGGATGTATTTCTAGGATTCGCGGCGATTGCCACGTGACCGACTAGGTTCGGGGCATGACATTGCATAAAATTCAAACCACAATGTTTGGATCGATTTAAAATTTCACCTCAAATCGATCCAAACAGCAAACGTCCATCCCTAATTAAATATTAATGATTAATGCGTATATTTACTAAAAAATAATAGTCTTAATATAAAATAATATAATTAAATTAAAAAAATAATTTTTTTTAAGTGCTGACTCGTGCTCGGTTCAATTCTTCAAGAGCTCTACTTTGAAATAAAAGCATATTTCTCTTAAATTTAGTAGTAGATACTATCTAATCAGACGCACACATATAGGCTTCACTATAGTAAGTTATAAAAGAAAAAAATTTCTAAAAAAAATTGTTTCTATATACGAGTTATTCTGGAAAACACAAAACTTGGAATATATTTAAGACTACTTCTTTTTTTTTTAAATATTAAAAAAATAAAAATCAAACCCCTCTCTCATCTAGCTTGAGCAAAGTTCAAATTATAGCACCATATTTAAGTTGTTTAATTGAAACTAACTTTTACTTGAAAGTTAATCTTTATTATTCTCTTTCACATGTATGTGGATAATAGATATTATTTCAAAAGGATTGTTTAGTTCGTTTACAGTTTTATCAGAAAAACAAAAAAATTAGGGAATGATTCTCTCTCTCACACCAACTTTGAGTGTGTATATATATATATATAATTTCTGTTTATGTACAACATGGATGAAATTTGAAGTGTTGAAAAATAAAATTAGGGATTCCACCTCATAATATGCTACAATATCTCAATTTCAAAATGTAGTTATTAATTTCCAATTTAACAGTACATATGAATTAGCTTGATATTTCCTTACAAAAACAAAAGAACTAGCTTGATATTAATATTGTTATATATCTTCTAAAACTTATTTCCCGTAACCCTTTTTATAAAAAAAAAAAATGAATAAACAGCACCAAATTTAAACAATCATGCGACTATATAGGTAAACATGCCTGATTAGATTGTTCATATTACAGATATTTTATCTTATGCACTTTACCGTGTTAAAACTGTTCGTTGTGATTGAGAATAGGACCCAATTGTAGAGTTTTATTTGGATTTTATTTTATTTCTCGATAATGAATTAGGAAAAGTGGAGGAATGCGGTGGGGGTAACAAGGCATATCCCCCAGCATGATTGATTTACATATATCTGTGTGTCTATGATATGATGTGATGTGATATGATTGCTTTCTCTCTATTATTATTTCGATGGTATATGATATGATTTGATATGTGTTGTGCTGTTACCGTTATGGTATCTGTAATGTATTTGATGAGAATTGCCAACTAACAATGTCTCCTCCCATCACAAGGCCATGTTTGGATTGTTTTGAGAAACAAAAATAGTTTGAAAGCATATTATATATGATTTGTTTCTTTGGATTCCAAAAATATTAATTATCATCCAATATTGACATTGAAAAAAAAAATCATTTGAGTGATAAGGAATAATGTTTGATAACATTTTTTCATACTATAAAAAGAAAGCATCCAAATATATTATGATATTTAATCAAAATAGATAAAAATATTTTTTGATAAACATCTTATTTAGTGTTGTATAAGTTCATAAAAGTATACTTCTATATATTTGTATAATCAAAATGTATAACAAGACATAATTAGGATATGTTTTTAATGTTTTAGTTCCTTGTAATGCCACAAAAAAATCAATTAAAAATAATCAGAATTTTTATTTTTTGTTTAATTAAAATTTTATATTATTTTCCAAATGACTTGAGAGTTCCTTTTAATATCCGAAATCCTAAGAGAAATTCGTTTATTCAAAATATTTTTCTACAAATTAACTAAAATAAGTCTTGAGCCTCTATCCTACTTCAAATTGTTTGAAAAAAATATAACAAAAAATGACAAACAAGATAAAACGACGAACAGAAGGTGACAAATATAATAATATATGAGATGGACATATTTTAAATACTATAAATTTTGAGCCAATAATTGCATGCAATTTAAAAATAGAGAAAACTTATAAGTTGGCAAAACTAAATAAATAGCATTGTTTGATTTTTTTTATTTTAATTATTGGATAGTATAATAAATAAAAATGTATATATTAGTCTAAGTAAAAAGATTAAGTTTATATAAACACACATATATATGAAGTTAATGTTTTCTTTTAGTCTCATGATCGTAAAGAAATGGATGGCTATTTTTTTAAAGAGATATGCGATAATGAAAAAATAAATTTTATATATTTTTATATAAACAAACGAATAAAGTTTTAGTTAAAAGTTATAAATTCTATAATGCATGTATGAATGAACGTCGACACATATAATGACACAATTTTAATTTATATTAGATTCACAATGATATAAAACATGGACTAAAACATGCTGCATATCAATAGTACTGGCGGGTGCTAAACAATCTCTCCATCCATGTTATTTTAGAGAGTGGTATTTGAGGTCACACTTGTTGGGATTAGAAATCAAATCTTGAAAAGGCCAAATGCAAGGGCAATTATACATTTCCAAAGAGACTAAGGGAGTACAACACTTATTAACTCAACGTATTCAGTCTTTTATTTTTCAAATTTTCATGTGGGGCTGTCTCCCAAAAATGTAGCGTAGTCTAATTCTAATCAATACCTAACTTATGATCCTTCATTATTCAATTAAAAAATGAACATAAAAGGAAAAACATGTGTTCATTCACCCTCCTTTCCCTTCATTTGATGCCTTGTTTTCCTGTCAGGAACATGACTCCTTATTCTCATGCAGTAACAAATCCTTCTCTTGAAAACCAACACTTGTTTGGGCTCATTGGTCCCAATATATGTTACATGCCACGGAGTTCTTTTCAAAGTAGCCAACCCGGTAGCATGTTTGGACTTTCGCTTCATGGGTTATGTTGGACTTTTCCGCGTCTGAAAAGTAGTAATAAATAGTAGAAAACCGAAAACGAAAATCCATGGTGTAATTATGATAAAGGAAGAGGTGTGTGAATGAAATTAACCAAAGTATTATGTAAACAAAATGAATGGCAATTGTGGCAGTGGGAGAGAGAATTTCAGTAACCGAGAAATCTGATTATGATAAAGGAGGAGGTGTATGAATGAAATTAACCAAAGTATTATGTAAACAAAATGAATGGCATTTGTGGCAGTGGGAGAGAGAATTTCAGTAACCGAGAAACTTGTCTATCTTTCATTCATCCTTTCATATCTTGTTACAATGCAATTCATACTTTCTATTTATAGTAAATATAAGGGAAATTTCGTAAATGTAAATTGATAACATTTTTTTTTTTAATGTAGGTGTTCGGATCAATTTATGCGTATCTTAATTAATTTTGGAGAGGGTTAGTACAGTATTTCATCGTCGTGGTCTCTCTCTTAAATTACAATGCGCCATAAGAATCGAACTCATCGTATATCTAGTCACATATTCCAAAATTTATCCCTACCAACAAGATTAACCACATATGACTTCTAAATTGATAACATAACATGCCAAAACAAAATAGAAACTTTGCACATTCATATTTGTTCTGCTTTGTATATGTTAGGCTGTTTGAATGGATTTGTTTGTGTTGGGTATCCACACTTTTTCTCCCATTTATTTACAACATGGTTCAATTTTTAATGTAGAACCAAATGAGCCGAATCCAGTTTAGTTTTTCTGACCCACTTCGCATTTGAGTTTGAAGGTTTGGATTCTAGTAATTGATTTCTTTGGTATTTACCGTATTTTATGCATGGCCACGGGTTATTTTGACAAAAAGTACATATATTTATGTTTCCATTCAAGCTAAATTGAAATTCCTTGAACCGACATTTTACATCAGTCAAGCTTGGGGACGTGTTCTTGCCCTTTAGTCGGAGGTAGGGTTGTCAAACGGGTCGAGTTGGGTTTAATCGATCTGGATTTTTAGGGTTAAGTATTTAAACAGGTCGAATCGGATTGGTCCGTTTAATAAACGGGTTGATATTTTTAACCCTAACTCAACCTGTCGGGCTACCGGATTAAACGGGTCAGTCCGTTTATATTAAATAAATAAATTAATTAATTAAATAAATAAATAATAAATAATTATAACTTTTTAAAAAATTAATAAAAAATAAAAACACTATAAATATATAACAACAAATATTTTTAATTAAATTTTTTTAAATTAAAATATTATTATTATAAATATATAATAAATATTTAATTAAAAAAAATATTTTTAAATATTTAATTATTATAATCGGGCCGGTCCGTTTAACCCGCGGGTTAAACGGGTTTGAACCCTTTTATCCACGAATTAAACGGGCCGACCCGTTTAACCCGCGGGTCAAAAATCATTGACCCTAACCCACTTATTTTACGAGTTAAACGGACCGATCCGTCGGACCGAACCCGTTTTGACAGCTCTAAGGCCACATATCTTTTCTTGGTCTATAACCCATCTCCGACAAATAATTTTAAGCATACAAACACTATTTATACAAATTAATGTAAGGTGTTAAATTATTTCAAATAAATTATTATGATTTGTATATATGGGTATATATATTAGCATTCTTCTTCTAATAATACACTCTCTCAGTTAAATTCTATGATGTATATATAGTGTTAAATTTACTTTTTATGATTGGTCTGAAAAGAATTTAATGTAAAAGGGAAAGTAATCAAAATATTTCCCAAATTTTCAAATCAATGGGAAATGGCTTCATGATCAATGATCCAATTTTGTTTTCATAATGGGAAACATTTTTCCTCTTTTCATAATGTAAAGCAGAACAGAAAATTAAAGTTGTCCCATTGAAACTCTATACATTAATAATTGAAGCACCACCTCACCCAATCATTGTGATTTGTGAAGAAAAAAGAAAAAATGAAGAAGATTCCGGCTAATTTGTCTCCTTGAATGAGGGAAAATAAAATTCCCAGCAAAGTAGCCTATACCTAGTAGTATTTGAAGATGATTGTGTTTAATTTCACATCATATCGACGGAGAATAACTTTCATATAAATTTAATATCGTGTGTTTAGGGTGATTTAGATCCAAAAATGTATCCAACACTTTAATTTTAAGCAATTTTGCAGAATCTGAATGTGCATTGCTTTATTTTATTTTATCTTTTGGCCCTTTTTTTATATTTTATAATTTTCTTCCTTTCAAATTATTGGATGATTATTTGATGCCCATAAAAATGGGTTTTTTTTAATTGATATATCCGGATCAATTTACGTACACCTCGATTAATGTTCAGAGGAGATTAACGTAATATCCCATAAAGTTGATATCAAAATCCTACGTTCAATAAATATTTTTATTTTTAATTAAAATATCTTTAGACAAAATTAATTATAAGGTAATATCAGACACTAAAAGAAAAACAAAAATAGAAAAATGGCAACTACTCCTTATAATTTTTAAAAATATTATTTATTATTTATCAAAATATTTTTGACCAAAACTCTTCAATAATTTTCAAAAATATTACTTATCTATTTATTTAAATATTTGTAAAAAATACCCCTATAATTTAAGAAAATAAAAAATACCATCTTCCCTAAAAATAAGAGATATTGATTTTTATTATATAAGTTCTAAACTTTTATTAAATAAAATCTAAACATAAATTTTTCTTAAAAAAATAAAATATTTTAAATTTAAATACTTTAATTTACAATATTTTATCCAAAAAATTATAATTTAATTTTTAAAAATTAATTTTAAACTATTTTTATTTTATATTAATAAAAATTTATGAATTTATTTTTATTTTATAATATAATTTGTAAAAATTTTATTTCTAAAAATTAAATAAAAATAATTTAAATATTTTATTTAAATTATTAACTATAATATTTTATATTATAAAAAATTCAAATTCAAATTTTATATTTATAAATAGTTTTAAGAATGAATTTTTGAAATATTAATTATTTATATAAGTTTTAATAGAAAAATATAATTTGTTACATCTAATTTTTTATTTAAAGATAGTATATTTAATAATTTACACTAATTTAAACTTATAATTTATAATATTTTTGTTTATATATACTCGTTATTACTAATTTTAATTTTTGTCAAAATTTTCGGATTTATTGTTACTACATATGGAAAGCTAGTGGGCAATAAATTTTCATAGTAACACTATCATATAGTTTTTGAAGAATTTAGTAGCATGATGTCTTTCATACGAGATGTGTGTTCCTTTAATATAAACATATTTTATACAATACTTAAGAGTAATATTTACTCTCGGATCAGTATTTAATAATTTAATTTTTAAAAGAACTTATAAATATAAAATTATAAATTAATTTTCTTACAATATAAACTATTATAACCATTCAATAATTTAAATAAAAATATTTAAATTATTTAATTTAATTTTTAAAAATAAGTTTAAATTTTATAAATTTAAACTATAAAATAAATTTATAAATATAAAATAAAAATATTTTAAATTTAATTTTCAAAAAATTAAATAATAAATTTTTTAAATAAAGTATTATAAATTAAATTATTAAAATTAAAATATTTTATTTTCTAAAAAATAATTTAAGAATTTATATTTAAGGGTTTATATTATAAAAGTCAATACTTATATAATAAAAGTTATTACTCCTTGTATTTAATGAATGGGTGTATTTGTTATTTTTTTTAAATTATAAAGGTATTTATTATAAATATTTTGACAAAAGAATAAATAATATTTCTAAAAACTATTATAAATATTCTGATAAAAAAGTGACAATTTTAAAAATCAAATACTATTTATCATTTTCCTAAACAAAAAAATATATAAATCTGATTAAACTTTTAAAAGTTCCAACACTTGGTGTCTTGGGCCCAAAGAAAATGCTCAAGTTTACATGTTGTTAATTCGGTTGATTGTTCAAGATTGCAGAATCCCAAATGAAATATATGTTGGGTTGGGCTCAATAATACAACCCCAATGTCGATCCACTTCCCACATATATAAATTCACTTTCTAAAATCTGAATAACTTTAATTAGTATTTACTTTCTAAGTGATGATATCATTTTATTAAATTGATAATAAAATAGAGTAATTAAACATTTTAAAAATTACGAATTAAAACTATATACTTTAAGATGCTTAATATTACTCCTTTATTAAACTAAAATCTTGTATTCCCACAAATTCTTATATATATATATATATATATATATAAAGAATCAATAAAAAATTTCCTTATGTGGCTCTTTCCATTCTTTTATTTCCTCTTGTCCATCTTATAATTCATTCAACCCCCAGATTGGTCTGATAATGGTTTTTCCACTTAAATTTTCAAAGTCTCAAGTTCGATTCCCACCTCATACATCTTTCTGTGAAGTGTCTAAGGAGTCAAGTCAGAGTTTTATCCTATACTTGGTATTACCGTATGTGATTTTTGTGCACACACCATGTGATATAGGACGACTATTAGGTAATTCGTAAGATCCTACCCCTAAAAGGTATATCGGTCTCATGTTCGACTGGACGTCTCGATAATAATTGGGTGTAGGAATTTACTTGATTCCCAAAAAAAAAAAATCTTACAATGCATTCTTCGCATTTAACAAACAAATATCACTTTTTGTAACCCATCGTTTCTCTCTCTATATCTATCTATCTATTTCCAATTTATGGACGCTAAATTTATTCTTATTTTATTTCATTAACATATAACAGATAATATATAATATTAAAATTTTAGAGACAAAGAGAAAAAAATTAAATGAATCTCTTCTTTGATTCCATCACCTCCATTTTAGTTATCCTTCAATTTTATTTTAAAGAAAATTCAAATGGCTTTACACACACATGAAACAAAATAAATTAGAAAATTTATAATACTTATTGGTTTTGGTCCAAAGAAAATAATGCCCACAAGTTTATATATTGTTAGTTGAGGTTACACTCCCCAAAGAAACGAGAATAAATGTTGGGTTGAAGCAGCTAGCCGTACTATTGGAATAATATACTCTATAACCCAACGTAACAATTTCAAGTTGTATTAAATTTTTAGAGTGAGAATTAATATTTATTTAATAGTTGTATTAAAATTCTAAAATGATGAAGTAATATTTGTTAGCTAGTGAGAAAAAGTAATTCATAATTTTACAAATTATAAAATTTTATCTTTTAATGAAATAATTATTTTATTACATTTAATATTAATTTTTAAATTTTGATACTACATCTTCTTAATTTATGTTTGAAAAAAAAGTGAGAGACTTATGTGAAAAAATTTCTTAATAGCACATAGCATCTTGAATATGCAATACCTACCCAAAACCTTTTACCCTTTGAGAATGTTACTATATTCGCGTCAAGATATTGTGGGATCTATTCAACAATCTCCACGACGGTTTAAAGAAGGAAGTTTGCACACTCTTGAGAACCTCGGATGGAAGGAAGTTTGCACACTCTTGAGAACCTCGAATCTTTGACTCATATATATCTACAGTACTTAAAAATGAGAATGGTTAAAGAGCACGAGGAAGTCTGTGACTAAGGGATTTGCATAACCACTTAGAGTGACTTGTCCCATCATCTGTTAGTCTTAAACGGTGCGATAGTGATAAACCATGTAGCTCTGAGATATGAAATGCGAGTATTAATAAAATATGACTAGTACATTATCTAAAGATAAAAAAATTCAATCATTTCTATTCTTCGATGAAAAGTTATATAAAAAAAATATTATAACAAAAAAGAAAAAGAAAAAAAGTGAAAATAAGAAGGAACTTTTTTTTTGAGACTTTTAAAAACTTAAAACTCGAGACCTCTCTTTCTCAAAAAACGAAAGGTCAACCTAAACTTTTTCCTTCTCTTTTTTATTCATTTTTTTTTTTTAATGAATTAGGAATCAAAATTTTTTCATCATGAAGTACATCTAATGTCACTTTTAGTGTATTACTATCTTACATAATTTTGAGATATAGTCTTACAAGCTAGACTCAAAAGATGAATCCATCAAATTTTAATTTACAAAAATCCAATTATTTATACCATTTTATACCTTAACAATTTGACAATAGAATTACAATAAATTATCATAAATTATTATTAAACTTAGAATAATTTCATCACCTGGTACAATAAGACGATGCAAATTTTATGTCACTATGGATCATGTCTACCCAATTTTTTATGTGAATTTGGCCAAGTATAACTCCTTCACAATTAGGGACGTGTTTATTGATTGAGGACAACCTCTCGTGTATAATTTAGAGTAAAGTACAGCATTTTGGTGAAGTATAATTTATGGTATAACCCCATTTAAAAAAAAAAAAAAAACACTCAACCCAAAATCCATTCCTTAAGCCATTAAATTAGCGATGTCCTTTCCCTTCCTTTCATCAAGAGATTTGGTATCCCCTCTTTGTTGAGTAATAAACCTAGGCGCCGCAAAAGCTTACCAGTTTTGCTTTTGGAAGAGATGAGAAACTTGTGACTTGTGAGTCAGAGAAAAAAAAAAATTCACATTCATACATCGTAAATTGTAATTTTTGTCAGAATAAAAATAAGTTGGGAAGCCAATACTAGTAAAAAATATTCTTATGATATTATTTTTTTTAAATATCAAAGGAATAATATTTTTTGGAGAGTTGAGAAGGATCTTAGCCTAATTCTCTGTTTCTTTCTACTAATTTAAAAAAAAAAAAAAAAGGCTTTGCAATTCAGGTCCCCTCAGTGTTATCCAGTGTTGGTAGTGACTACAGAATCTAACTGCAACTCACTTACGTCACTCAAAAAAATCAAATATCCAAAACCAAACAATCTTTATCTGAATTCTAGGCTACTTATTAGTCCAAAATCACATCACATGCCTTCTTACACAAAACAACACTTACAATGACAATCAAAGGAAGTATCAAACGCATAACAATCATTTCCAGCAAAGACCGCATCATCAATCATACTAATACAGCCCATATAACGTTCTCATAAATCGGCCACCGCCTATTACAATCTTCCACGTGTCTTAAACTAATGGGTCGGTGGACCACACATGCCACAGATTATTCCCATCTCTCTCTCCATCTTCCTTTAATTTTTCACTCTCCCTTGCCTTGGTTGTATGCCAATGCACCCACACCGACTACGCATTAAAACCATTAGATTCGGGTCGAACCGATTCATCAACTAGTCAACACCCGATGTCATCCGGTCAAGCATGTTTTGCATCGGAATCCGAACTTTTAGCCAGTCATGTTCCTCCACGTGGTGGAACCCTATAGGTGAAATCTCTGGAATCCAATGATACTTTTTCGTTATAAAATAAGGTTTTGCCTGCTTCGTTGAACTCGCTCTGCTAAGCTCGAAACTCCAGCACCAGCAAAACAAAATGGCGCGAGACACACGTTCTCTCCGGGGAAATGTTCCTGTGCTCCGCGCCGTTTTCTTTCTCTTTCTAGTTCACCCTCTCCGTCCAATCATCGCCAGCCAGCAAGACTACCGCAGAGCTCTGCACATGAGCAGTCTCTTCTTCGAGGGACAACGATCAGGAAGACTTCCTCCTGATCAGCGTGTCCGATGGCGCAGAGATTCTGCATTGCACGACGGAGCCACTGCAGGCGTATGCACCCTATGGCTCTGCCTCATGTCACCATTTATTATTTTTGTTAACAGACTAAGTAACTAATGTCGTCTCAACTGCATTTTACTGTCGTTTCAGGTGGACTTAACGGGAGGTTACTATGACGCCGGAGACAACGTGAAGTTTGGTTTCCCAATGGCATTCACAACGACGATGCTCTCGTGGAGCATTATTGATTTTGGGAGGAACATGGGGCCGGAGTTGAAGTACGCCGTCAAGACCGTTAAGTGGGCGACTGATTATCTCCTAAAAGCAACGGCGGTGCCCGGTGTCGTTTACGTTCAGGTTGGCGACGCGTTCAGTGATCATAACTGCTGGGAACGGCCGGAGGATATGGATACGCTACGTACGGCGTACAAGATCGACGCTTCTCACCCTGGCTCTGACGTGGCAGGCGAAACCGCAGCTGCATTGGCCGCTGCATCGATCGTGTTCAGATCACGTGACCCACAATACTCAAGACTCCTGCTCAATCGCGCCGTTAAGGCACGTACGTCGTAACATTGGGGTTTCATCGTTTTCCATTTCCCTAAGAAGTTTAATTTCTCTTAAAAATACCGCGAGAAATTGACCGTTATGTGTGAAAACGGTCACTTTGCAGGTCTTCGAGTTTGCTGACAGGCACCGGGGTGCGTACAGCTCCAGTCTGCACCACGCAGTCTGCCCTTTTTACTGCGACGTGAACGGTTACCAGGTTAGAGTCACAGCTCAATATTTACCGTTTGATTGATTGTCGTAAAAGTTAACAACTATATGACTGATGATCAACGGCAATTCCAATATACTATGTAATAACCGTAGGACGAGTTGCTTTGGGGAGCAGCCTGGTTGCACAAAGCCTCCCGAAGGCGCCAATACAGGGAGTACATATTACGAAACGAGGTCGTTTTGCACGCTGGAGATACCATCAACGAGTTCGGTTGGGATAACAAGCATGCTGGGATCAACGTTCTCATTTCCAAGGTGATTAATTTTTTAATTATTTTTTATTATTATCATATGGTAGTTATTTAAATCTATGAATTATTTACATCTTTGTCTTCTCTTGTGTTTTTATACCTCTTGTCTTGTGTTTTTGCCGTTGGCAAATAATGTTCGCATTAGAAACTATGGGACGTGACTGAGGATCACGTGGCTAGGAATCACGTAGATCATGATTTGAGTGTTTGCCTCTTTATTTTATTTTTATTTTTTGAGAATTTATGGATAGATGTTAGAATTTGGTAACGCCCTTATCACATGTTGGACCCATGTCATAATATATCAACGAAAACAGTTTAAAATGAGAACTTGTTACCCTCATTTTGTGGTGATGACATTTAGGTGCTATTTTTTTAGCTACTTTTTTTGCATTATCAAAAAGGATTTTAGATATTCTTAGACTTTTCTTTATTTTTCATAATGATCAAATTTTTATTGGTAATAGATAATATATTTGATTAATTTTCGTTGTATTTGATGTATACCTTTCCTTTTAATGAATGATTATGGTGGGTGTAACATGTTTGTTGGACCCTCTAAGATCTTTGGATTATTGGGTTAGATTATGCCCTAAATTGTGAGTAAAATAGTCGTAACACAAGAATATTAAGTCAATGATTGCACATGATTTAGCATTAAATTAGGCTTTTTTTATATTAGACACCAAATTTTCTTGACAGTACAATCTGTACATTCCTTTACCAAAAAAGAAGAAAACAAATAAAATGTATAAATTCATAAATTTAATTCAAGGAACTCCCTCCCCAATCCATTGAGTGGATTTAGGGTGTTTTGTCCCTTCAATCAAAAATAAAAGTGCTTTAGTGCTAGAAGTGCGGCCTCAATCTATATTCTATTTATTTATGAATTTATTTAGATCTGGGTTTCTTGTGGGTCCTGGGTCAGTAATCAAACTGCTGCATGCATGTGCTTAAAGGCTGCAACAACGACGACGGTTTCTCCCATACTTATAGCCATTATTTTTCCGATAATATTAATAGCTTTCCTCAAAAGTGATTCTGACTCATCGTTGAAAGGGCTTTTCCCTTGCAGATATCAAGATGTAGCTTTGCTTATTTCATGATTTTCATGCTTTTAATATCCTTTCCAGGAAGTAAAAAGAAATATATTATCTTTGTGTGTGAATGACGACTTCATAGGGTCTTGCAAAATAAGAGCCATAAATTAATACATACACTGAACGAATGTACAAGACAAATATATAGTTGATATTTGTACGTACGTATCATATTCATGAATTTATACTCGCATATATGTTTTCTAAATATTAAATGACAGGAAGTGCTTATGGGGAAGGCTGACTACTTCGCTTCTTTCAAGAAAAATGCCGATGGGTTTATCTGTTCTTTATTGCCAGGAATTTCGCACCCTCAAGTTCAATACTCTCCTGGTAAGCATATATTATTTTCTCAATTAAAAAGGGCACTTCGTAATATTTCTTTTAAGTACTTCTGTGTCAAGCACTATTGCTTCAAAATCATATTTTATGTGTATACATAAAAGCCTTGGGGTACGGTTTTTACAGACTGTACTTAGCATTTGCAGTTCACGTGTATGTGTGTTAAATAGGGTGATTTTGCGACCAAAGGAATTCTAAATCTGGGTTTATTATTTTTTTCCTTTTATTTGAAAAAGGCGGATTGATCTTCAAGGCTGGAGGAAGTAATATGCAGCATGTAACCTCATTATCTTTCCTACTTTTAGCTTATTCTAATTATCTAAGCCATGCCAATAAAGTTGTGCCATGTGGCCCGAGATCCGCATCCCCTGCCCTTCTTAAACAAGTGGCCAAGCATCAGGTACATTCCACATTTCATTATTATTAAATAATTCAATAATTTCAGTGGTCCTCCGTTGTCTAATCCATATCACCAATTAACCGTGGGGACCATCTCAATTTTTCCGGACAAATTAACGGCTCGATGATGGTCCTCGTCCCACTCACGTGACCCAAAAGATGAATAATTTAACGACTTTTGTGGGGTCCTGCCAGGTGGACTACATACTTGGAGACAATCCATTGAGAATGTCCTACATGGTGGGATACGGTGCACGGTACCCACAGAGGATCCATCACCGGGGAAGTTCACTACCATCGGTTCATTCCCACCCAGCCCACATAGGTTGCAAAGCCGGTTCTCGATATTTCCTAAGCCCAAATCCGAACCCGAACCTACTAGTCGGGGCAGTTGTTGGAGGGCCCAATGTGACGGATGCTTTTCCAGATTCTAGGCCTTTTTTCCAAGAGTCTGAGCCCACGACATACATCAATGCTCCTCTTGTAGGCCTGCTTGCATTCTTTTCAGCCCATTATTAAGAATGTGAGGAAAAAGAGACGAAAACTTTCGTATTGGTGGTGCGCAAAATGGTCACCCTGTCTCCCTATTATTACAAATATTGTTTCGATTTGAAATGTTCCCCTATAAAGTAAGAAATTTGGTTTCGTATACAGTTAAGTCTTAGAGCACGTTATCCTTTTTCTGTTTTTTGCTTTTTGCCTTGAAGTTCTCTTTAATAAAGAGAAGTGAATTGTAACCCAATATGTCAATTGTATGGATGTCAATGCGTCAATTAAAGTAAAATTAACATTATATGTTTGTAACTCCATGCCCATATCATTTTTGAGTTCGATATATGATTGGACGCGCATATATTTGTCTTATTATAAAATAGAATGAAATTCTATACCTGTTTTTATTGAAATTTACTCCCACAATAAGAGGGCTAGAACCCAATGTCCATAACCATTCATCCACGAAACCTAAGCTTGTAACATGGCTCGTTTTTGCTAAGCCTATGATTAAAAGGTGGTCATCATAAAGTTTGTAGGAGAAAGGTCTGTCTAGGTGGACTGTAGGCTGAAGCCCATGTTATGCGCAAGCAATCTATGATATGAAACTGTTCGTTTTTCGGCTTAAAATCATTCGATCCGACTTGCTAAGCTCCTTGAATGGACACCTCAACGTTAATTATTACATCATTTCTTTCTAAAAATTGATTCAAATTTTTTTTTGGTTTGCGCCGACTCGTTTTTAAAGGAAAATTAAATACGTGTTGTTTCTTACACCTTTACGCCTTTCCCTTGTCAGGAGGTAGATATTTCTCTAAATTAATAAATAAAAGGAAAAAAATTATTTAATATAACCACAAAATCCTCTTTACGTGTAATCTTAATTTATTTTAAGACTAATTCTAGTAGATTCTTGACTAAAAATTAAAAAAAAAATTTCAAAGTACTTTTTTTCTCTTATATCAAAGTCTAAAATCTTATCTCATTAATTCCACAAACATTAATTTCACGACCATGACCTGCCAAAGTTTTCAAAATACATCTCACAATCACAACAACGTTTCAACCTGGGCAAAATAATTGATGGGATTGGTATTTGATCTTTCTCCCGGGTCTATTTCAAGATGAAAAACGTAACCCTATCAATTGATTTGTTATTTTATATTAAAATATTGTAATTTTAAAAATAAGATTATAATAAAATAAAAATATGAAATATAAAATATTAAAAAATTAATTAGTGCCATCAAATAAATTTTTAATTTTATTTTAAAAAACAAAAACGGAATAATCCCGTAAATCCTAAATATCCAATAATGATCAAACAAAAAACCAATAAATAATTAAAAAAAATGACGAAGTTATACATCTGATCATCCAAGCATACTCAAGCTCTTAACGTGTCAAGCTGGTACCATTTGATTTTGATTTTAATTGAGTACTGAAACTTATCCTTATGGTTAAAGTTATTGTTATTATTTGTGTTGTTAAAAGTATATGATATAATAATATTATTTTTTTATTTAATAAAATTTTATTTTACAAATTTTTATAGTATATTATTTAATTTTTATTTTTAAAATATGAGATTTATATGTTAGACAATTATATTATAATAAAAAATATAAATTACATGTATCCTATAAATAAAATATAGTTTCCAATTATTTACGAATAAAGTATTTTATAATATAAGATTATAATTTTTATATTTTTAAAATAAATGATTCATCTTTATAATTGAAATACATATTTTGACTAAAAGATTAGTCTATATGTTATATATTAAATTGGATTATTATGAATTAAATTTAGTAAAATAAATAGGTTGATGTAAAAAATATTCGGCCATTTTTTCACATCATATGAGAAGCAACTCGACAAGTGGGATGATTGTGATATGAATGAATCTTCGTCGTGGAAGACTTTATGGGCGAACTTTTTCAATAGAGGATTTAACCTTTCAATTCCTATAAGACAATAACACATTTGGAGTGATATCGGATGTGTTTTCTAACAAAAAAACTCTGATATTTAAATCAACACAAATGAAGAAAAGACAAAGAAATTTTCAGCGAAAGGAAGATTTAAAAATCTAGAGGTTGCAAGGAACGAATTTTCATTACCTTTTTAGGTTTAATTTCCTTTCTTTTATAAGATCCTTGGAAGGTTAATTGATGTGACTAGGTACCAAAAAATAAGAATGATAGGATTTTTTACTCTTGAACAGTGTACTAGCTGCATTTTATTTAAGGACTGTACTATCAGACTTGAGAATTGTAGGACCTGCTACTGTCACGTCACCTAAAATTCAATTGATGATAGGACAGATGGCTTTAATGGCAGGGTGATACTTTTGGTCACAAAAATCCTCTGTGCCTTTTAATCATTCCCTTTTTTATACTGGTGAATTCCTCGGCCAGAGGCCAAGGATCAAAGGTCAAGATCCTTAGGGTCGGGGTTTCCTTGGGTCAGGGCTCATGATCCTTGAACCATCATTATTCTGGCTAGTGATCGGTTACACAATGCCTGAGGGGGGGCGATAGGATAGTGTTCAGGGATAGTGAGAGGAGCTAGGCCAGGCAGTGGCATCTCAGGGTCAGGGATGCCACACATTCGCCTAAGACTTGTCAACCTTATATTTTACCCAAATATATAGTCTTCCAGTTTCTGGTGTGAGACTTGTAAGGCTCGCATAAAAAACTTTTAGCCTTTGATAATATAACCCCCGAAGGTTTGCTTATTCTAGAGGGTCAAGGTCTTCTACAGATCTGTGGGAGGCGAAGGGCTATCAAAGGATTGATGTGTTGAATGCATTTTCCTATGTATTGATGGCTCATGTTAGTGATGTCTATGAGGCTTCTACTAATGTGTCTTTATCTAGTCGTTCGATCTCTCCCTCATTCCGGTGCTAGTGCATTTGAAATCTCAGGGTACCATAGGCCGATAACACTAGCACTAGGGGAGGTAGCTCTCAACGAGGAGCACTTGTTATTAGGAGCCTGGCTTCCCCTGCAGAGGTACTTTGTCAGGATATTCGAAACCCTCAGGACCCATCCTTACCAGCTAACTCTAAATAATTGGAGGATCCTAAGTGGCATATTCGTTTTGAAGGACAATCACAAGAGTCTTGCCCTTACTCTAGATGAAGTGTTGCATATATACACCCTCAGGAAAAATACCAATCAATACTCTTGGTGATACTATTTATAGGTTCGTTAGGGATATAAGTCCAAGGTGAAAGGGAATCCCTCTTGCTATAAGGACTGAAAGGACCGATGATTTATTACTAATGGGGACTGGGACAAAACCTCTCAAGGTTCTATTGCCTCTAATTTTTAGGAGAGATAGGTATGTGAGTATATTATCATTCTGACGGATGTTTTGGCCAATAGTATGCTCATCTCTGGATTTATACAAATGCAAAAAAGGAATAGCCTGACCTCTCCGTTGAGGTTATCGAAAAACTTATTTCTCTTTCGGTGTGGGATGTCAGACACCTCCTAAGCGTAAAGAGCTTGGTGAGATTAGGGTTGATGTCCAGGGCAATGGTCAAGATTGAGCTCACTAAAATAAAGGCTCAGATGAACAAGGGTACTCAATCATCCATTTTTTAGGTAGTTATCTTTTGTGTGTTGTTTTGATAATGATTGCTAACTCATGCAGTCACGGGGATGGTGGATTTATGGTTGGTAGAAGATAGAGAGTGATCGATGTTTTGAAAGGTTTGCTTTCGAGGGGAGTACCCAAAACTTAGAAGACCTCTGATCCTTAGATTAAGGCCCCAGGTGCAAAAAGGAAGGGACCGTTAAAAGATGACCGGCAGAAGGCTCTCGAAAAGGGAGGAAGGAAATATGAGCACCCAAAAAAGAAAGGCATTTCTATCAAGGAGCTGAGGGAGAAATAGAATGAACATCATTAGAGGGGTGATCCGACTCAGGTGAAAAATAAAGAAAAGAGGGCTATGAAATACGATCAGGCTGAGGCGAGGAAGGAGAAGAAATCCGACCTCCCACTCTACCCAATTGATGGTTAAACGGGTAGGGTCCCATGACAAGTAAAGGGCATATCAGTCCTTTAGACCACTGAGCCAGGTGCCCAGAAAGCTGACAGGTAAGGCCAAGGAGGACAGCCAGGGCAAAAAATTGATACTAAAGGCCAGGCCTCAGGATCAGGGGTAAGGAAGGACACTCTACCCCCAAAAGATAAAGAGGATGATAGGGACGAGGAACTTGAGGGGCTCTTGATAGACGAGCTCCTGGAGGAGAAAAGGAAGGAGTTTGGGCATCTCTTCCTTATGGTAAATTGAGCCTGGAAGTATATCTCTCTGAAAAAAGCCGAGAAAATGAGATAAATTACCCTCAAGGAAGCCCTTAACTATGTAAGCCTGTAGACGCATTGGGTAAGTCTCCATACACCTGAACTCGTAACTTTAATGATTATTTGGATGTTGATTTCGCTCCACTTTTTAAGCAGAACGCCTTCATAATAGACTTGTACATAGAGGACCTTCTGAGTGTAGTGAAGGCACAGAAGAACGCTTATAAAGTAGTGAAAAAGCTGGAGAAGACAACCCAAGAAAGAGTAACTTTAGCTCGGGAGAAAGCAGCCAAAGAAAGAGTCGAGTCATCGGCTAGGATATTCGCCAATCACACCTTAGAAGATTAATACAAGGAGATGCAGAGGTCCCCGAAAGGATTAAAGAAAGAATTAAAAGAGGTGCCAACCCGACTTGAACACCGTTATGGTTAGGGGGTTGACGAGGGCGTGGACCTGACTAGCTGTCCCTTCCTCCAAGAATACGCAGACATAAACCTGAGTTGGTTATTCAACTAACTAAGTCGTGAAGTCCCAGAGATCTCCAAAATACAGGCTACAGATGCTCCTCTTAAAGCTACCATACAAACTACTGGTGCAGTCGTTATGGAGGAGGGTCGGACTAAAAATTGCTCAAATGTTTAGGTGACTGAAGGGCTTTCGGGGACGATAGCAATAGGTGTAGAGATGCAGGGCCCTCAGGATCCAGCAACCAAAATAGAAAAAGCTTCCTCTATCCCCGAGGCAAACATCGTGCGGGTGGATGTATCCTTTGATGAGGACGAGCTCATCAAGGACCCGTAGCTTGCCCACTTTAATTATACACTTTGTAGAGTAAATTTTGTAAATTGACATGTAATATAGTATAAAATTTTTATATCGAATGTGTACACTGATACTCTTGTATTTATTATACATCAGTAATGAAAAATTAATTGTTTCTTCTTTCCATGTTATCTTTTTCCAATAACTGACTGCTGCTTTGAAATCGAATAAGTGTCCAAGTTTACAGTCGATAGGAGTTTAGTGATAAACTATCTCAGAATTTG
>JAVXUL010000012.1:1283136-1301744 GCA_035590515.1 Trichilia minutiflora | reverse complement strand
ACATTCGGTCGACCGAATCTCTAGTCGGTCGAACGAATCCTTTATTCGTTCGAACGAACCTGAAGCCATAAATTTCCAAAAAGTTCCCAATGATTCGGTCAAACGAATCCTTCATTCGATCGACCGAACCTGCCAAAAATTCGAATTCTCACTTAATAGGCTCCACACGAGTCTAGGATCACACCCACAACCCCATGAAACATGAAATGAATGCAGATGCATGAATGGAAGATGTAAGATGTAAGAAATGATAATTATACCCTCGGAGTGAGATACGGGTCGTTACAATTTGGTTGCAAAGGTTGATACAGGAGTTGAAGTTGGAAGTGCCAGTGTCTGAGTTATATTGTGATAACCAAAGTGCAATTCAATTGGCTAAACATCAAGCTTATCATGAGAAGACTAAGCACATTGATGTTCGTTTACACTTCATAAAGGACATAATAACTGAAGAAGTGGTGAAATTATTGAAGATTCACACTAAGGAGAATGTTGCTAATGCTTTCACCAAAGTGGTTCCAGGAGACAAGTTTAGATGGTGCTGTGAGCAGATGAACTTGGAGGGAAAGGCTGCTTAGTTCAGGGTGAGGTTGTACTTGATTTAGTTATAGTTTTTGTTTGTGTTGAAGAAGTTTCCATGATTGAGCTGAATACAAAAGGCTTGTTAGCTAAATAAAGAGAGGAACATTGGAAGCCTGCTGTTTTTGGCTCAAGGTGGAGATTGATGAAGGTTGATCCAATAACAACAAATGAGTGTAGGATAGTTTGTAAACCAGTTGAAATCTTCCTAGGGGTATGCTGGTCATTTGTAAAGATTTCTCAAATATCAGTTAGCAAGAATCAAGAATTCAGTTCTTGCTTCTTGGTTTCTTTGTGCTGGAGCTGGTTTGTATGAGTTGACACTCATGTATGCTAGATATATTCATTTCTGAGGTAAACAGAAAGGTGTGGTAATACACGAAAGCATATTTTCCTCTTGAAACCTTCTTATTCTCTCGTTTTATTTACTTTCTTCTTCTCTGCTTGTAAAAGTCTTTTCTATTCTTTCTTTTACTTTATTTTCTGGGTTGCTAGTAAGTTCCAGAGGAGCTCAAAGCTCAGGTTACATATCAAGGGGAGTGTTTCCTTTCTTGCGCAGGTTGTGGTGGAAAAATTAACATTACCAATGATCAAAGGGCCACATGTGAAGAGATGCATGGCCATTTACATGAAAGGACATAATGGTTCAACGAACCATTGTGTCCAAACGAAGCATCTGTCCATGATAACTGCCATTTATGTATACTATAAATAGGCAGTAGAAGGCAACAATTCATTCATTCAAAAACATCAAAAAAATTATATTTTTTAGGGTAAAAAAATCAAGTGTTTTCAGCTCTGATTATTAATGTGTGTTCTGTCTTTAAGTTTTAAGCACCTCTACGTGCAACCACCGGTCTCGTAATGATATAATGATCTTGCTACAATGTTATACATGTACCCGTTTGTAATGCTATATTATTTGTGTTAAGCTTTAACGGTTGGTTGGTAATTTTTGTGTAAGTTGTAGGTTCTTTGAACTCTTCCTTGTTTGATTCCATCGTTACAAATGCAAAGACTTGCCAGCAGCACTATACAAAATAATTTGTTTTGATTAGCTTTATATTTAGAAACCTTAGTGATTGCTTTTGCTTTGACACCTATAAAATTTGCGTTTGCATTTTAGTGTTGTTCCATTTACAACCATCAGTTTGCTTTGGATGATGGCATGATTTTGTTTGTGGTAGTCTGAAAGGATTGACAAGTTGAACGAATTTGATTCAATGGAGTAGTTTTGGTTGGAATAGATTGATTAGTGTACATTGCATATATATCAATGAAAAGTAACTACATGAATCTATGTTTAATAAATCAGTTGTAGCTTGTATGAATGCGAGAATATAGACAGAGAGGGGAAGAATGTATCCTTTTGGTAAACCTACGGTTACTTTTCTTATTGATTTTTTTTTTAATGTTAAATAAAATACAAATATTGCAAATGGTTAATAAAGGTAAAATAATAATTGTAAACATTTTGCGGGGATGAATATGTTATTTTTGACAAAATTATATCCTTAAATGTTGTTTTTGAAAACCTGAAGGACTAAAATATAGTTACCAATTTAATTCATCCGAACCTGTTTTGTGATATACTGAATTTTTAAAAGATTGGTGCGATTCAATACTTTAAGTTTATTAAATCTGTATAATATTATGTTATATATATCAGGCTAAGTTATATATTTTTTAAATTAATAAATTGAAATTATTGAAATATTATTAAATCTAATTTTTACATAATAATAACAATTATTATTATTATTATTATAATACTGTAAAGCCATTCGACCAAACTTTCAAAAATAAAAAATAAAAAAAAATTAGATCTTGCTCAATTTATGCATATTACCCTTATTCATGAGTCATCCTAATTTTCTCTCGGTTCAATTTTATCGAATTTCTCAGAAGTGACAAAAATTTACATGAAATTGAAAGAAAAATTATAAACTTAAATATGACAATGATATGAAATTTAGGCAAACCTCTAACCATCAACTCAAATAATTTATTTGTAAATCAACACAAATACCACTATCCGATCTACTCTTTTGTAATATGCATACACTCTTTTATACTTCTCCAAATCATCATTGCTAGTAGTAGGAGCTCCTCTTAATAAAATTTTCTGATTCCTTCCCTTGCAATTAATGTGTGTATTGTCTTCAAATAACCCACCATCTCGACGGAGCTCAGACGCTATAAATTCTTCACTGCTTACAAGATGAACAAATGACGGAGACCGTTGTCATCAGGCTCACCATCAGGAAGACCAAATGATCCCTGTCGTTTTTCTCTTTGGGCCATTGACTACTAAACTCTAGCCCAATCTTTTCTTCAGTCATTTAACACATCAATTTCGACATGCATATATGCCTAGCTATATCTGAAATTTTGTTATGTTATACAAACCCTTCTGCATGTAAGATTCAATCTTGCTCTCGACAATATTTTTGCTTGCATCATTTGACTCCATGTCTTCAACAAACCCATATAGCTACGAGAAGCTCTCTACGTTACCCAAACGCTGGGCTCCGTCCGTGTATACGCAAGCAACGACAACTACTACTTTGATTCTGACGCTAACTTCAAAAAATTACCAAAACCAGCAGCAGACAAAAAGATGAATGCTTGGTCATCTGAACTCCGTGACTACTTCTTGGATCAATGAAATTGTAAGGAATTAATTCTTTCAAATTGATCTTGTTTTTATTGATCTCTATTGCCGACGTATTTTTTGTTTTTTCAATTACAGGTTGCATAACATGCTGGTGTCCATGCATGACTTTTGGGCAAATTGCAGAAGTTGTAGATAAAGGATCATCTTGTGAGTATATTCATGTAGATATCTAGGAGGAATAAAGGAATATGATGTTAAGTTATCACATGCTAAGTAAGATCCCTGCAATTTATTAAAGCTTTGTTTGGCATGGAGAAAGTTCTAGTTGCTGTTGAAGGTGTAAGTTTATGCTGGATTTTTTAAATGATAAGCTAGACACAATCTATGGGCTCATTAAATTTGAGCTGTGATCTATCCAAACTTTAGATTTCATGATTTTATTTATTTTTAATTATAATTACAAAAAATCACTTAATTTGAATACTTAAACCTTTTAAATTCTTAAATAATTTAAAATTTTATTAACACGTGCTTTTGCTAGCCTGGATATTAGCCCATCAGATTTTCATGTATAAGATATTAGCTTGGTACAAATTCATTCAGACTCCCGTGAGACCAAAATATTTGGCAGCAAATTTAAATAAAACATAAATGAATTATCAGTTGGGCTTTGCCCATTTTCCAGTCCCATTTTCCAGTCCTAGTCAATGGATATACGAATCCTTTCTTATATTCCTAAATTTAATCTTACTAAGAAGCAATATTACAGTGAAAAAAAAGTAAAATAGATAAAAATTGTTCTTCATGTATTTATTGTTGGTGGTCTAATATATATAATAGTTTATACCAAATCAGATTTAGCTCATGCTATAAGGATAGTTAGTTATTTTCTTTCAAATTCGAAAAAAAAAATTAAAATATAGTAAAATGGATTTTGAGACATCTTTAAGATATTTTTAATTTAAAACTTTCGTTTGAAAGTAAAAACTTAAGAATTATTGGATTCACTAATTCAGATATGATAGGAGATATTGATATTAGAAAATTTATTTCGGATTATTTGACGAAACTTTCAAGGAGAGCAGTGGCATGCTAGTTCACATTGTAGAAATATATTGTTTTATCTATAATAAAAGTAGAATTTATTTAATCATTAAAACATGTAAAAAGTTACTTTAGTTAAAAGAGTTTACATGAAAGCTTGGTTTAAATAAAGATAATTTTATATTGCTATATGATAATCAAAGTGTTATACATCATATGAAGAATTTTACTTTTCATTTAAAGTCTAAGTATATTAATATCAGATATTATTGAATTCAAGATACTTTAAAGTCCAGAGGATAAAACTCAAAAAATTACATACTAATAATAATAATGTTGATATGATGATTAAGACATTTTCGAAAGAGAAATTTAAATTTTATCAATATAAGATTGATATAAATTTTATATGATGTGCTTGAGTTATGATCTCTCGTTAATAGGTTAAAGGTAAAGATTTTTTAGGTTTTGCCTATTTTTTAGCCCAAGCCACAGGGTAAATAAGTACTTTTTCATATCCCTAAATTTAATTACTACAAGCATGTTAAAGAGGTAGAGAGTCGAGTAAGTCTGTAAGAGGATATGGTGTAGATAGGCAATAAATTACAGCAAAGATATTTTGTAGGCAATGTTTGAATGATGATTGAAAGTTGATCTACAGTCAAATTGAATTGAAATTTTAAAGATACGTTTAGGAAATTTGTCCATCTAATGTTATTTAGATAACTCTAATTCAAATGTAGGAGCAATTTCGGAGGAATGGCTATTAGGTGAGAAAGATTATTTTTCTATTATTTTTGAGTTATTTTATTGATTGATCTTGACCGAGAGTATTTAATCTATAGTTAGTAGTGATTGTGAGACAAATTTTATAATAAAAATCTAGGTAAACTCTAAAAATAATTTTTTAAATTTTATCCTTCACAATAAAAGAATTTTTCATATTAAAATATACTTGTATCGATCGTTTATTTTATTATCTTATATTTGTATTTATTATATTTATTTATTTATTATAGATTTAATTAAAGAAAAAATTTTGTAATTTTTTTCAACATTATCTACACGTTAGTATTTACCTAATATTTTACCCATTGTACTCCACAAAAATCCAAATAAATACATAACAGTGATGATATTATTTTTACTTTTTGAAGTTGTAAAGTTTGGGTTGAATTAATTCATAGTTTTGTAAATCTTTCAGCCTGTGGTGTATGTGTAGCCCTATGCACGGCCTTTGTTGCGTGACCTTTTGCCATGTTTTTCCTGCTTTCACCGTTCAAAAATGAGGATGCAAGACTCATTGAAAGAGAAACTTGTGATTAAGGTTGACAAAAATAATTGGATTCGGATAATGTAAAAAAAGTTAAAATAATTTATATTCCAAAATATTCATATTGCAATTAATTAAAATATAATTATGATAAAGTTTCGAAAAGTATCATATATAAATACAAAGTGAATATAATTTAATAGTGATTCGCAAAAAATTCTGACTGAATTCACATTATTAAAATATTAATAAAATATTTTTAGTTAGGATATAAATTAGGTAATTATTTATAATTTTTAGGATTATTTATAAATAATCAGATTAATCTTATTTAATACTATAAATTTTTAAAGAAAATAATAAAAAAATATTAAAATATAATTATAAATATAAGAAATAATTTTTAATAATATTTAGCTATTTGTTATATACTTGTAAGTGTATAAATTTATTATAAATTTTTAAATATTATTTATTAGGTTGTCATTATTTTGGTTTTTTTAATTATTATATTTTCATTTATAAAAAAAAATCTATTTATATTTAAATAAAATTTAATGATGATGTTGTATGAAAACTTACACATTTTATTGTCTTTTTGTAATGTTCAGTATTTAATTTTATAATTTTTCTAATTTTAAATATTTAATTATAATTATTTTTACATTTATTTTTATTTTTCTATATTGAAGTAGTATATTTGCATATTTATTATTATTATTATTTTTAAATTAATATAATTTTTTGAATTTTAAATATATTTTATAATTTGAAAATTTTTATATTTAAAATTTTGGATATTTGAATTTAAAATATCTATTTGGCATTTGCACTATATTAAAAACAAATATTTATTTGAATACAATAATCATTTTTTATATAAATACGAAAATAAATTTTCATGATATCTATTCAGTTACTCATTATTCAAATTTTTACCAACCTTTGAATGTGATTGCTTGGTTTATTGCTATTGTTTGCATCCACCCTGACAAGAATATCGGGAATTCTAAGGAGTGTAGTTTGATGAATAAAGATATATTGGACAATTATTTTTATGTTAGTTTCATATTCGAATTTAAGAAGTGTATTTTTTATAAAAATCTAGAAGTTTTAATTAGTCTCTTTACTCTAATATTGAATGATTTCTAAATATATCATATAACTATATTTGATATTAATTTTGTGTTCAACTAGGTATTATAGTTTAAATACTATAGAGATAGGTGTTTTTTATTATATTAAAAAAAAAAATTGGGAACTCAGCAACAGGGGATTTGATATGGGCATTAGTAACATATTTACGCTTTTACAATTAAATCTATATTATATACGTAAAAAAAAAAAGCTTGTTTAAAAATATTGATATTGGAATTAATTTTATATTGTATTTATAGGATGGCATGGAAATTTGGAGAGAATTTAATTCGAGGAGTGGCAATGGAAATGACCCAATGGATCCAAAGGCTACCCTTCTTCCATTTATTGAAGAAAGCATGAGCATATTAATTTAGGACATGTTTAATATACTTAATTTTTATTTAAATTTAAAAATAAAAATATAAAATATATTTAATAATATTAATTTTTAATAAAATTCACTTATATTTTAATTAATATTTAATATTTTACTTTTATCTCACAGTAATAACTGTAAGTAATATTTAATATTTAGTTAATATTTATAAGGGTTGAAATCGTCAATTTGGAATAAACTTTTATAAGTAGTAATACAATGAATTCTCAATATTCAATAAATTTTGGTAATATTCAGAAAAAAAAAAAACAATGCTTTTCTAAAACCGGGCCTTTTTTTTTTTTTCTAATTTTGAATTTATTTGGAGTAGTATTGTATATATTTAAATATACTTTATCAAAATCTATATTATATAAATTAAATCAATAATTTTATATGTTGATCCACAAAATCTTCAATTAAATTTTAGGTATCGAATCTACAAACTTTAGTATTGTCTGAATATATTTCAATATGCAAACACAGAAAAAAATCAAGAAAAAAAATCAATTATCCGATAAAAATCTTTTGATAATTAATTTAAATTTTAAAATTTTATTTTAATAAAATAATAAATTAATATTTGAATAATTTCTATATTGAACTCCAATAATAAACATCACTGGTGATGATAAATTCTTAAATTATGTTTTGATTACAGATTTCACATGGGATTAGATGAAATGGTTTATAATTAGATTTTAACTTTGAGTTAGGCTATTTGTTAATATTTTTCATAAAAATTATATAATAACACTAACAATATACACTCAGAAAGGAAAATTTCTTATCATAGTAAATAAAAGATTAATGAATAATAACTCTAACAATAAGTTTAAGGACTCTAAAATAATTACAGTCAGAAAGGAAAATTATATAATAACTCCTTTCTCTTCTCTCTGAACTCTAGTTCTCTTTCTTCTCTTTGCTTTATTCTGACTGTCGTCGTCACCTCCGCTCTCGCCCTCGCCCACGTCGCTAAATCCAACAACACCCTCGAATCCACTAGCGTCGACATTCAAAAGATCAAGAAAGTATTCATCGACAACGAGGTATTTCATTTCTTCACGAACGCAACCGTCAATATCAACAAGAAATGACAACTCGTCAACGAGTTTGGTTAAGAAATTGATGGGCTTGAAGATTAAGATGGTGATTGAGGTGAGTTTGGTTGCGGGTTTTATGATGCGATATGGGAATGGCGAGTCGATGTGTGAGTGTAAAGAAACAATTGGAGGAGATTGCTGCTCAATTGAATTTGGGGGATATTCAATTGGCTGCATGAGTTTTCGTTTCTGGAAATATTTTTCGTTGAATTCTTTTTTGTTTTGTTTTGTTTTTTAAATTGTTGAGCAAGTGAGTCCAGAATGGCCTGTCCTCCTTGCGCCAATCAGGCAGCCGGTTTCCTTTATCTCTGGCGATCGTCTCAAAGGCCATTTTTCGATAGAATGTCCCAACTTTTTTCGGAAATTCGGACCTAACAAATTTGCACCGCAATTTGGACAGTCATATAGCCGAATTAATAGCCAAATATGATATCCTATTTTACAATTGGAATCCGGATCAACCAATATTGACCCGAATCTGCATTGTTGATAACAGTAAAAGGTAAAACCAATGGAGGTTCCCCGACCATTGAACGCCTTTTAGAAAAAATTTATGAGTTAGGTAGGACCCGCACCATCATTTTCCCGCAATTTTCGGCCGTTTGTCCGAATAATTTCAAGTATTTCATTTTATGTGCGACCTGCTAGTGCTAAGTACAAGTGGCGGAGGTTTCCAATTTCTAATTTCTTGTCCAATCCCTACAATAATCGCACCGGTTGGCCCGAACTTTCGAAACCATCTTTGTCTTTTTCATCTTTTTTTTAAAGCGCCACTTAATTTAATTGATAATTTTTTTTAGTTGGTATAAAAAAATTAAAATTTCGCTCATGTCGAATGAAGGAGTTTTGGTTATTTTATTATAATATTTAATATTTTAATTGTATAATAATTGTAACTTTGAACCACGATATTTTATCAAATAAAAAATAAGTTTATATAAAATTTAACTATTTAAAATATTAATTTAATAATTAAAAAATAGTGTAAAAAGTTATGTTAAAATTTAGGCTATTTATCTTATTCCCGTATAAATAATTAAAATTTAAAAATCTATCCACGCATAGTTCAGTTAATAGAAATAAATTTAAATATATGTGATTAGGTTTATGGTTTTAGATTCAATTTTTTGGGTATATTTACGATTTAAGTGGGAATCGCGACGGTAGAATATTACATTAATTTTCTCTGAAAATTAATTTAGATACGTGTAAATTAATTCGATATCTCAATTAAAAAAATAAAATAAAATAAAATTTAAAAGATTATAGATTATGTTGTTGAATTACCCCCGTTAACTTAAAAAAAAAATGCGTACTTATAGTAGAAAGTACTAAAAACACGGTACTATAATATAAGTAAAGAAGCATAATCCACGTTATTCAAGTGAAACGTCACCGTATCAGAACTGGTTTAACAAGCTAGAAACGTGAAACTCACTAGATAAATTCCACGTACAGTCGAATCTAATCTGTCATTGCAGTAACAGCCGAACACAAACGAACCTAACCACCAATTTCACCAGTGGTCGAAATGTTGATCTATGTCCATTCAGGACTTCATCAAATAGAACCTAAGCTTTAATTTGCATAATCTTAATCATCAATCTAACCAAAAATATTGATGATCTAGCTTGATGTATGGACCCAACAATTCCGAATTTGTGCTTGTTTTTTGTCGGCTACCAATTTTGTCTGCTCTGTCCCCAAACGAACAATGGCCTCGTTGACACGCCAAAACCTTAAGAACCCACCATGAAAATTAAGCTTCCTAGTTGTTGTTTATTATAATTATTATTATAATACGTTATAGAATACAATCGAGACCTTTTGTTATTTTTGTTATTTCTTTCTCTCTTCAACTTTTTCTTTATAACTCATTCTTTTGTTTTCTTTTTTCGCTTTTTGCCTTCTCCTGGGCTTTATCTCCAACATATGATACAGTAACCATTGATTTATCGTAGAGTTGGGTGAGGACAACGAGTTTCTTTTCTCTCTTTTAGCTTTTTTTGGTTTTGGGTTAGTAGTGGTGAGGGAGTGAGAAGATACTACTGTTGAAAATGGAGGCTGCCGAGGAGCTAGAGAGAAGGAGCAAATTTTTGAACAGTTTGATTCAGAAGAAGAAAGCTAAAGAGCGGCAAGTACAAAATGATCGGCTTAATGTTCGTGTTAGAGCTTCTGATATGCCACTTCTTTTGCAAAATAAAGCGTTTAAGTGTGCTCGTGACCAGCTTGACTCCATGCCTGGAAAGCTTGACAGTAAACGTCTTGCTCTTGCCCTGAAAAAGGTAAAAAGTTTTGCTTTACTTTGTCTCTCTGCTTTTTATTTTTCTTAGTACAAGATTCGATCTTTGATTTCATTGTTTTTAATTGCTTCTTTAAGTTGTTTAGGGTATTGGGCATGGAATAAATTTTGTATTCTCTGTTGCTGGGTTATGATAGTTTCCTTTGAACTTCTTGTTAGTTAAAATTATGTATTTTTCTGGGTTGTTAGTTAAAATTATGTTCACTTTGTGGTCTAAGATAAAAGTGTTAATTCTGAAAGCTCAGACTGAAGGGTATTAAGGGAAGGTGCGTCTTATTAATGGTTCATATTCAGCTGAGTGGATTTCTGTTTGTTATCTTTCTTGATTGTGGTCTTTATATTTTAGTTATTGCAAACAGTAATTGTATCTTTGACTGGAATGTTGACAAAAGGGCCTATTATCACTGGATACAGTATTGTTGATTATATTATATAATATCACATTTGTTGAAATTCATGCCTTGCATATCGTTTTCCTCTTTGACTTTATATTGCCATCCAATTCAGTGGCTTTATTTTGCTTCTTGGCTTTGAAAAATGATCTACCCCAGTGATCCATTAAATCAATCAATTAGGTGGCTTTCTTAATTTTTACTTTAATTTTGTTTTCTTCTACGATTTAATAGTTATGCTTTTAACTTAATTGTTTGATATTTAGTCAGTGGTGGGCATGTAGTTCAATAAAAAACTTGATTTTTATTTAGTTCAAAGATCATCTCTTGCCTTTGGGAACTTTCTCACTTCTAAAATCATCTATCTATACCATTAAAATTTTCGAAGTAAAAGGTCTTCAGCAATTTGTATGTTTTTGGCCCCACTTTTTTGCTAGTTTAAATTATATAACAAATTTTTCCTTTTCATATTTTCCACATTCTTGGTTATGTTGTTCATTTGTTAGTCAAGATTGGCTAGTTACGTTAGTTTGAGCAGAAAATTTTCTTCTTAACTTCATTTGAGGTCAATTATGTCCTCCGCATGAAGTTCCAGGATTTCGTTTTTCCATTAAGGTGATTTCAAGATGATGGAGAAGCTGAAAACTGAAAATCACTTACTACTGTAAAAATAATCAATGATAGCTCATTGAAAATATTGAAAATCTACAGGTTCAAGTTAATGACATTTAGATGTATAAGCTGAAGCAAACTTTTTATTACTCTGGCAACTCCTAATTACTCCGTTTGACCTGCTAAGATGCTATGATAGTCAGAGTCAGTTTAACATAGGTACATTGCTATTTTCTAGTCACAAAAGGAATGGTTTTTACTCTCGCCTATGATTAGACTGTGTAGCAAATCTTCTTTAGTCAAAATGAGATTTTACGCCTCATGTTTTTGTGTAGTCTGGAACTTTCATTATCTTTTTCATCTCCAAATCTAATGACCCTAAGTGCAGGTTTAGTATAAAATGGCCAAAACACTATCTTTGTAATTTAAGAAATATCATCTTTCTACACTGCCCACAAGGAATATCACCCCTTTAGCAAGTTTATGGCTGTATAGTGGTCTGATTTTAGTTATAATCTAATCATTTATACCAACACCTTTGTTAAAGAAGTGAAACACAATTGTGGTTGGTACGACTTATTGGAATGTATATGCTAAATGCAGTTGGTTTAAGGTGCACTTAGTAATACTAGTTCTTAAAGCTTCGATAAAAACCACTTTCTACTAAAGAACCCATAGCTGTTTCCTCATTAAGCAATCTAATTCTGTTTACTTTGGAAAAAGTATTTTTGTCTATTCAATCAACCACTATCAATTGGACAAGACAAAAAAAATTACTTTTGTTATCTGGAAGCACTTTTAGCAGCTGAAAAGCTTTCCCAAATGCACCAGTAAACCACATGAATGAAAATATTTGTACTTGATTATAATATAGGTTTATCTTTGTCCCCTTGTGTCACCAAATTCACTTCCATTTTCAAAGATCATTCTTACAGGCTTCCTAAGTTATATTTACAAGTTTGCTATTTATCATAGCACTGGCAGTATTCATTCTATCACTTCCTCTCATTTGGTATGAAATCTTCTATAGCATGACAAAATGCTTCCCTTGCTAGAAATCGGCGGAACTTGTGGTTAAAGACAGAATTTTGAATTTGTTATGTTGTACCAACACCTATAACCTAAAAGGATCAAGTTTGTTTTCCCATTGACATTATATTGTACTAATAGTCCTAGATGCAATAAGAGAAAATGGTTGCATCAATTACCTTCTTTGTGAAACGCAAGTTGGTTTCGGTTCTCAACTCCTAAATGGCAAATGTGAAGGAGTAAGGCACAAAAAACGAGGAATAGCTTCTTCTTTTTTTTATTGTTTTGCCACCCATTAGCATTCCTAGACAGTCTAGACTTACTAAGGCCAAAGATTATAAAAAAATTACAACTTCCTCATTTTCGTCCTTTCCATCCATTGTAATACCCAAGTTCCAACACTCTCTAGGCAATAGAGAAAAAGGCCAAAATGAATGAAATGAGGTTTGGGTGACTAGAGTCCCGACTCATCTTGATAGCGAGGGTTGTTGGGTTACATATATAAAACCCTTTCACAAATTGTATGAAGCTTTTTGGGTGATTTCAAAAGCAAAATTGTATGTCTGTAGTAGATAATTACTGATTACAGAATGAGTTAGATCTGTTCTTGACAACAGTTTCCATGATGATGTTTTTAGAGTCATTTAAGACAATGTGTGAGCATTTTACCTCCCATTTCTATTTAGGATGACCCTGACTTAGTGAGAGTTGATGTATCACTTCAATAATGTGATTGATTGTTAAACTTCTAGCTGTTTTGAACAACTAAATGAGTTGATACGTTAATGCAAGCAGTGGAAGTTTAATATTCTAAAATACTAACTTGGGGCTTGTCGACATCTAACATTTTTAGTTGGAGAGTGTGGCTTCTGGTGGGTGCATTATACTGATTTGAAGTTGAACTTCACTGAAACCTGAAGAAAGAGGTTGTTCCATCCATCAATTTATTAAAGCTATATGTTGTTGATCAAATTGTTGAATCAGGACACTGTCTTCTATCCATAAAATTCGTGTCTCAAAATTACTGGGAATTCTTGTCTTTGTTTCTTCTTATGTTATATATTGACAGTACATAATGAACTTGTGTTGAATTTTCAGGAATTTGACTCTTCATATGGTCCAGCATGGCACTGCATTGTAGGAACTAGCTTTGGTTCCTATGTCACACATTCCCTCGGAGGCTTCTTGTATTTTTCAATTGACAAGGTTTATATCCTCCTCTTCAAGACAGCGGTTGAGCCCATGGACCATTAAAGGATTTCATGCGTCCGAGCTTTACACGTGCCTGTCTTGGTAAAAAATCATACATTTTCAATGTCAATTGAATGTAAAACTGAATACTGCAAAATTTATCAATTTTTCGTGTTCAATGTTTAAGAAATTTTCATGCTGTGTTGATGAATTCACTTCTCTTGAAAGAAGCATAGAAGTGTGACGAATCTTATGTTTGGTGAAAATTTTGATGCCTCAAAAAGTCATGGCGTGATAGTTTTGTCTGGTATTTACAGGATTTTTTATGAAGTTGTACTAATTAGATGTAAGCGAGATTCAAGTCTTAAAGTCGGACTGTCGGAGATGGTGCTAATTATACAGGATTTTAATTTTTTTTTTTTATTTTGGGATATTTTAGGTATTCGGGTTTTATCTCAATCCATGGATTTAGTTCGATTAATTTTTGAAAAAATATTAATTAAACATATTATTGTTAAGATACTTTATTTAAATTTTAAATGATTGATTAAAATCAAATTTAGAATGTATGATAAAAATATATATCTTAAAATTAATCTATCACGGTTACTTAGGCGGAGAATTGAATTTGTTTAAAATTCAAAATTATATTAACAAAAATGAGATGTAAATTGCAAATTTTATAAAATTTAGTCTTGCTTAAAAGATTTGTTTTGAAGTTAGTGAGAGGGCAATTGATAAATATTAAGGGTTAAATAAAAAAAAATTCAAAAATAATGTTTTTTTAAAATATAAAATTTACATATAATTATGAGTTTTTAAAATTAAGGATGCAAAAATTAGGGACAAAACATGCTTAGTAATATTATTTTAAAAATTAATAGTCAAAAATACATCTCACCACTTACATTCTTAAAAATTGTTTTTGAATAAAATTTTAATATTTAATGTTAAATTTAAAATTAATAAATTATCGTTTTTAGAGTTGTTCAATTAATTAGATTAAAATTCTATTCATAAGTACTTTTTTATTTATTAAACTTATTTTTTTAAAATTTTTAAATTTTAAAGAGTTTTTGAATATTGTATTTAAATATTAAAATATAATAAATATTACTTTATTTGTTTAATAATATTTTAATTTATAAAAATTATTTTTGGATAGTATATCAAACTAACCTCTTGTTTTTCTTGTTTTTAAAATTGAATAAAGCTATAATTAATTGTCTTAAAACAGTTCGCAATTGTTTTGAAAAATGGCCGCTATTTTTCTTCGCGAGTAAGAAAGTGATAATGCATTCTGACCACAACTTTCCCCTTCCCCCTTAGAGATTTTTTAAAGGCTAAAATTGCAAACCGTTGGGTTCCTCCTTTTCTCCAACTGCAATCCTGTTAAACGTCCATAAATCATCCTTTTGAATCCTTTATTTATTTTGTTAAGCAAACTATTTTTTATATTGAACAACAGCTTCAAATCCTGCTTACAGAAACCAAAGGCATGGAATTTTCTGATATTGAGGGGCAGAATGAACAAGAAGCCATTGAAAATTCTATGCAAATAATGTCAATTCAGTCTTCGTCTTCTTCTGATTTCAACGTCAGTTGTCTAAGAATTGAAAAACCATGGCCCCATGAAGCTTTGTTTCTTACTCTAGCTTATCTTCCTGTCTACGAGCTTCTAGCCATGAGAGAAGTATGTCTGCCTCTGAGAGATGCAGTGAACAAAGACGTACTCCCATGGTTAAATATTATCGTTGATAGGCCTTTGAACCGGCTGTTGTCCGACGAAAGATTAATGGAAATTACTTCAAAGGCAAATGGAAGGCTAAGAACTTTGGCTCTGATCAACTGTGAGAGGATTACGGATCATGGGCTACAAAAAGTCATTGAGAAAAACCCATTTATTAAAAAGGTATGCGATTTTTCTTTGTTTTCTTGCTCGGCTTGCTTTCGTGGGTAAGATTTTTTGGTGGGCATTTCATCTTATGTAAATTTTTATTTTTTTCATTTTTGATTCAGTTGTATATACCAGGATGCGCAGGCTTAACCCCACGGGGAATCATAAAAGCTGTGAAGAAATTATCGGAAAATAATCACACACTGGAAAGTTTGCACGTAAATGGTATCTACAAAATCACAAAAGAACACCTCCGAACACTCCAGTCCTATCTTAAATTGAACTCAACTCCGCAAAATCAGAGAAAACTGAAGCCTGTCCTATATCATGAAGACACAAACTACCTATTACTTGCAAATGAAGAAAGTGATCGGATAATTGATGTTGAAATATGTCCGAAGTGCAATGAAGTAAGGATGGTCTTTGACTGCTCAAAGGAGACTTGCAAGGGCAAGTTGCCGGCTTATAGTTGCCGGGGTTGCTATCTTTGCATTCTATGGTGTGCAGAGTGTGGTGGATGTATCGAGTTTGATGAGATGGAAGATGCTGTTTGCAATGATAATTTGTGCTCAGATTGTTGGCTTCAACTTCCTAAATGTAATTTCTGTAACAAGCCATATTGTAGAATACATGCCAATCTGGGAAGCAACTGTTCAGACTTCTCTGGGTTTGTTTGCGATGTTTGCCAGGACCAGAATTAGGAATTTCATTTGGTAGAATTTCTATTGTAGAGGAATTGCAATTTCAATTATCCAAGTTTTGAGTTCCAATTCCAAATTTTCAATTCGATTTATTTGAGCGGTTTTAAGTATACAGATCTCTCAGCCTCTTTAATAGGTGGAGTTGTTATACTTGATAAGTTCGTGTTACAGTAAAGATTAAATGAGAAACGCGTGTAGTCGGAGTTATCCTCCTCTTGATAAGTTGTTTTACAATACAGAGTAAATGAGAAATATGTTGCAACAGGGTATTATCTTTGCTTTCGTTACAGGGTAGTTTGCTCATCTTATGTCATTTAGGTTTATATAAATACCAAGGGTCTGTATAGTTTTAGTGTGTGAAAAATTAGCAATAACAGTTGCAATATTCATCTCAGTTTCTGTTTCTTTTGTCTTAACCGTGTTTGCTATGTTTCTATCTAGCAGCACTGGGAAAACAAGAAGGAAAAAGCACAAACACTTGGCCAACATTATCCTACAGTTAAAATGCACACTTCATAATTCCAGTCCAATCAATACAATTCAATTCCTAAAAAGATAGTTACAACAATAATTCCTGAACAAATACTTGGGTTTTGTTTGTACAGAATCCAATAAACTCATCATAGAAATAATAACCTGCACAGCTGCACTATGTTCAATTAACTTCGCCACCCTGCATCTCCTTTCGGAAGGAACAAAATTGGGTATAATGAAAGTTCTCCAATTGAAATGAGACTGAATATTCTGATCAACGCTGTCAATGAGTTGCTCGCAACATAACCATCTGTAATACTACAAGATAGTTGCACTCATGAGTACAAAACCTATAATCACAGAGCTTGTGACATAATCACCACCATAGATTCTCAGTGAAGAGCATCCAGAAGTTGTTGAATTTGAGGAAGGAGCCAATGATGTTCCATTGGTGATGGTGGTGCCATTTTTTCCGAGACTACACTCGCAAAAAGCAGTTAGTGTAAAAGAAACTTTAGTAAGCTGTCTAGTAAAGATTGACAGAGCACAAGAGGAAAATAATAATAAGCTGTAATGCATACCTTCCTGGAAATATACAAGAACCATGACCTGCACCAATAAAAAATTGTTGCCAATTCTATAGATGTCAAGCAATGAATAAAATAAATAAATAAAACATATTAAAAGATAAGTTTAAAGAACATGTATGCATTCTTCCATATCTTTAGTAAGAAAGAGAGAGTGCATTTTAAGAACCAAAAAGTTTTTAGAAAGATTTAACAAATTTCAAAACTTTCAAAATTGTGTTCTTGAATTTCCAAAAGTGACCATGACCTTACTCCAGTCAAACTGTGATATTTTAACAAGTTACATTTATCAGGTAACCATGGCCATGTGCAAGTCTTGCAATGCTCACCAGTTCATCTATTTTCACAATATTTTCCATTATTTACAAAGTCGTGCCAGAGTTACGTACTAGGGTCAGTGGTAGTGATTGTAGCAACCCCTTTGAAGTCACAGGTCCCAGGAGCCTTAGCCATCTGTTGATAATACGCATTGAAAGCATATGTAGAATGTGCAATAACATTATCTGGTTCGTAGCAAGGCTGACCCTGCAACAAGTCTGAGCAATCGACTTTTCCTGGACCACAAGCCCAATCCAGAGCTGCCTGTAGCATCTTTCTATCAGCAGCTTCCTTCGCAACACAGAAGGTTTGGTTTGTTGTATCATTTGCCAATACAGTTCCAGCTCCTGTTAAGTGTAAGATATAAACTGGTACTCCATTGGCATTGAAAAGCCCCCAGTTCTTTTCAGACACCGGCCCAGGTCTCATATCCTCATTGTAAAGCTCGTAAATGTAAGTACTAACTGCAATCCCAGGGTGTTTAGGAGTTCCGGTGTTGTTAATCAAATGCTTGATTAAGTTGCTGTTATAAGTGTTTGCATTTTCAATCGTTGCATCTGGCTCAGATGAGTCACCCTTTGAGGGCCAGCCAGATTCCGTCACTACAGTGGGGATATTGGTGAAGTTTAGATCAGACATGGCAAAATATGCTGCATCGACAACAGCATCAAAAACATTCGTATAATGTAGGAGGGTGTTAGCATCCACGGCTTCCTTGTTAGGAGGGAGTGGCCGGAAGAGTGCATAGTCCAATGGAATCACACCATTAGATTGCATATAATCATAATATGGATATATATTCAGCATAAAGTAAGAACCGGTGGACTGCAAAAATTTCAGCAAGGGAACCATGACCGGGTCCCATGAGCGATTGAAGAAAGCTTGGGAAGGAGGAAAGGAGTCCAGGATAATAGAAGATGAATGTGGGGTAGAGACTTTAATTTGATCATCAAGATTAGCAGCAACTAAG
>JAVXUL010000012.1:1265817-1283036 GCA_035590515.1 Trichilia minutiflora | reverse complement strand
TTCCCTCTGTAGCTTTTGTCATCACTCCTTGCTTTACCAATTCTTGCAGCCTCCTTTCCCCCAAATGCCCAAGCCTTCGATGCCAGAGCATTAACACATCATTGCTACACCTAGATGCTGTACTGATATCTCCAGTCACAACATCTCCCTCTAGCACATAAAGACCATTCTTTCTATTGGCTTTCATCAATACTAAAGCTCCTTTGCATACCTTCATAACACCACCTTCTGCCTTGAATGAGCTTCCCAGAACTTCTAACATTCCCAAAGAAATTAAATTCCTTTTTAAATGAGGAACAAACCTAACTTCCTGAAGTTTTATCAAGGAACCACTACTCATTATAAACTTGACAGTCCCAATCCCCTTAACATCACATGTCATGTCATTCCCAAGCATTACCTTTCCAAGATCATCAAAGACAATACTTGAGAAGAAAGACTTACTTAGACACATATGGAAGGTATAACCAGAGTCTAATATGTGTCTTGAGTGGCCATTAAGAGGAAGGCATTCTGGAAATCTGCCTCGGTGACAATGGCTGAGTCTCCCTTCTTCCCTGCAGTGACAGCTTTCTTTTGAGGCTTTCTTTCTAGACAATTACGATTAAAGTGACCTTTTTTATGGCAGTGGAAGCATTTAAGCACCTTGCTTCTTGATTTGGATCAAAATTCTTCTGCCCTTGTCCTCTTTTCCTTCTGTTCTACCTCTGATGTTTAAGCCTTTACCAGAGGTCCCTTCTTTGTGCTAATTTCTTCTATTGAGCTCCTTCGAACATAGTGCATTCTTAACATCAATCATAGAGACTGATTTCCTTTGATACAGTAATGTATCAATGAAGTGTTCATAAGAGGCTGGGAAAGAAGTCAGGACAATTAAAGCTTAGTCCGCATCATCTACTTTGACATCAATAATTTCCAGATCTATGATCAATTTGTTGAACTTATTCAGGTGCTCTTCTACTGACCCTCTTTCTTCAAGATGAAAAGCATACATTTGCTTTTTCAGATACAACCTTCTGGCTATCGATTTCTGCTGATATCTCTCTTCCAATCTTTGCCAAATTCCCTTAGCTATAGTCTCTTTAGCCACTTCTCGGAGGACTTTGTCTGACAATGAGAGAACCAAAGCACTCCGAGCCTTTCTTTGAATGTCTTTTACTTCAGCCTCTGTAAATTCCTTTCCCCCTTCTCTAAATTCTTCATCATCCAAAGCATAGTCAAGCCCTTCATGCTCAAGAAAGGCTCTCATTTTGAGCTTCCACAGAGAGAAATCATTATCTCCAGTAAATTTCTCAATGTTGAACTTGGTGGTCACCATTACAGTAAGACAATAAACTCCTTAACTCCCACCACAAGATTCCTGCAAAGTTCTTCCTTGATCTTTAAGCTATGATAACACTTGTGGAGATTATAGGATCACTGACAGATTAACAAGAAACAAAGAACACTTGCAGAAAAGAATCAAGCTCACACTCTTTTGATTAAATGACAAAAACCAGAAAACCAAAAAAGAATCTAAATAGCATACACAGAGCAGAAGGTACGAAGAAGAAGAAAAAGAAAGAAAGAAAGAACGAGCAAATTCAAGAAGAACCTCTGTATTTTTTCATCCTCACCCTTAAGTAGTTACAGCTCCTATTATATACACGTTGATTAACATTTAGTTATAACAGCTCAGCTCAATTCTTTTCTATTTACAAAGAAACCCCTCCTAGCAAGTGGGCATAACTAACTCAAGCTTTGATTCTCTATGTACAGCCTAGAACATTTTCTTGCACACTTGTGTATATTTGCATAATCAGATGCACTTCATTAACTCTATTAAAAGTGATTAATTTAAGAATAAGATCTATCAATTCTTCCAATTAAACTTCTAATCTAAACCTCCTTTTGAGTATTCTGAAATTTTACCTTTCATTAGGACAAGCAAGCTGGTCAACAAAATGTTTGTAATCTATAAATATTTGAAGGATTATTAAGCTTAATGAACATGAAAATATTTGATAAACATGCATCACATATATGTATTGTTAAAACTATGAAACTATAATCATTAAACATGACTATATGAGCTTTAAAACAAAAGATTATCTCACTTTATTCTTCAAAGGATGACGAGGCTAATCTCAAAATTATTAGGTCTCTAAAACTAGCACCACTTTTGCAAGAGAGGAAGATGTGGCCAAAATTTTGAGAGAATTTTAGAGAGAGTTTTATTTTTCATCAAAATGAAAATCTTGAAAAAATAATCATCAATGCTTTAATATATATTTGCACCAATAAGCAATAACCAAATTTTGCTAGGAAGTGCTAATTAACAATTTAATTTAGGTTTAGTGTTTGACTTTGCAAAGAAGCCCTTTAATAATTTTAATTATAAATAAGCCATATAACTTATATTAATTTACATGAAAATATATATTAAAACTCTTTAATACTTTAAAGTTATATATATATATATATAGTACGATCCTATATTATTTTAAAAGATGTTAACTCTCTATAAATAATATTTTTTCTCTCTAGTAACTTCCCTAACTGCGTAAGACTATTAATGTGATTATATAAGTTCATTGTAGATTAATAGTAAGCTAGCTTTAGAATCTTCTAAAGATTATTCAAAAGCTCAACGATTATAGTTAACATCTAACAATATATCATAACCCTTAAACTATGATAAAAAAATATTTTATGAAGTCCCTTTTTTTTTATTACATGTACTTGTGGATTATATCCTTCCATTATACAATTCTAATCAAGTAAAAGTTAAGAAAATGTTAAAATTTTAAATTCGATATATTTATAAATAGTCAATCAATATATCTTAAAATTGTTATTACGAACTTCTTTGGTATAGCATTAAATATACTCCAACCAAAAATTTTTATTTTAGATATTTATCAACGTCCATTTAAGAATTCAAATTCGGATGAAGTTAGTGAATACTCTTAATCTAATTAGTCTAGTTAATGGATCCTATCTTAATTATCATTCATATCCTTATATTAATAATACATTATCAAACTGGTTTTATTATATAGGACAACACTAATTTTGTACTTATACATCATATAAACTATGCGCATTCATATCAAATATGATTATAATATCTGAGGTTGAAAAATTATATCGCACACTAATACAATCAAATGATAAGTCATTGATTACATATTTTTCATGTGATTTATTGTCATTTGATCATGTTTAAAAAATAATATATTAACTATTGATCTATACTAATATTTTAATAAAATAACTATCGTCATTACCCATATTAATATTATCTCATAATATTTATTGGAGGCCTTCAATATATTTACTGTATGATATTATTTTCTAATTAATATTACTTTTGTAAAAATATTTATTGAACAATTTATATACATGTTTTTTAAAATAGACGCTAACAGTGTTGCCTTATGTTTCGGGATTCCAAAGCCAAAATTTTGCACTAAGTGTAGGATTGTGATCCAAGACAATTGATTTCATTGGCTGAGAGCAGATGGAATTGGGGAAGAAGAACAGTGCTGGAATGTTAGTTAATTTCGTTGAAGGTGCTGACTTGACGAGTATGCCCCTGAAGCCTTTTAGTTTGTCGTGTATTCATTAATGGCAGAAATGTAATTGCGCGTGTAACTGAATTTAACAGAATTTGGAATTCTGGGTTTTCCATGAACTTGGGGAAAGGCTGGTGGATGGGGGTATTATATAACCTCTGATTCTTGTATTTGGTGTGTGCACGAATGAATTGAGCTTGTAAACACATTCTCTGATTCTCAGTAAAGCTTCTGGGCTCAAAGAGTCTGCTCGTGGATGTAGGTTCAACTTGAACCGAACCATGTAAAGAGTGTTGCTTGTTTTTGTTTCTTGACTGTTACTGAAAGTGTTTCTTCTGTTTTCTTGGTTTTATTCCATCAAATTCTTGTTTAATCTTGTTGTTGAGTCGAGTTGATCTTGTGATTGACTTAACAAGTGGTATCAGAGCCTGGTTCTTAGAGATGGCTCAAACAAGATTGGAGCTTGACAAGTTTGATGGTGAAAACGACTTTAACATCTGAAAAATCAAGATGAAGGCCCTGCTGGTTCATCAAGGGCTAGAACAAGCTTTGCAGGGAGAAGCTGGATTGCCAATATCTTAGTCTCAAGATTGAAAGGATGAAGTACTCAGAAAGCCCATAGTGCTGTCATATTGAGCCTTAGTGATGGTGTTCTTAGGGAAATTCAAGCATTGAATGAAGATATTGTCTCTGGATTGTGGGAGAAACTTGAGGCCAGATATATGTCAAATACAATTGACAACAGACTCTATCACAAGAGAAGGTTGTACACGCTGACATTGGAAGAAGGAGGATCACTGAAAACTCATCTTGATGATTTCAACAAGATCACAATGGATCTTGAGAATCTTGATGCAAAGATTCCAGATGAAGATCTTGCAATGATTCTCTTGAGCTCACTGCCTAGTTCTTATGAACATTTTATTGACACCATGACTCTTGGGAAAGAAACTATCTCATTAAAGGATGTCAAGAATGCTCTCAACACAAAGGAAAAGAGAAAGAATGGGCTCGGCAGTTCAACAGGAGGTGAGGGCCTTACTGCACGAGGGAGACCAGAGAGAAGGCAGGAAAGGAAAGATCAGTCAAGATCCAAGTCTAAAAGCAAGAAAAGAAAGTGCTTCTTTTGTCACAAAGAAGGGCACTTTATCAAAGACTGCCCTGAAAGGAAAAACAGAAAGAAAGAAAAACAAAAGCTGAAAGGAGATGCTGCTGTTGCCTCTGATGTGTCCAGTGAAGGGTATGAGAGTGCTGACTTGTTGATTGCTTCAAAGGAATCTTTGGATAATGAATGGGTAATGGATTCTGGATGCTCTTTCCATATGTGTCCTGATAAATCTTCTTTTAATTCCATCTCTTTTTCATCATGTGGTAATGTAATTCTGGGCAATAATCATTCTTGTAAAATAGAGGGGATTGGCTCAGTAAGGTTGAGAATGTATGATGGTGTCGATAGAGAACTCACAGAAGTGAGATATGTGCCTAGCTTAAGGAAAAATCTGCTGTCATTAGGTGTGCTGGATCAGTTGGGGTATACTGTTAAAATTGGTGATAAATCCTTGAAGGTTATGAAAGGTTCCATGGTCATCATGAAGGGTGAACTAAGGAATGGGCTTTATGTGCTAAAAACCTTAGATGAAAGGCTGAATCTCACCACCTCTGAAGTTGCAGAAAATAAGAGGATGAAAGTATGGCACCTTAGGTTAGCACACATTAGTGAGAAGGGATTGAAAGAGCTAGCAAGGCAAGGAATGTTAGGAGATGAACCCTTAGGAGTGTTAGGTTTCTGTGAGAATTGTGTATTGGGGAAATCATCCAAGTTGAAATTTAAACCTGCCAAACACACAACAACAGAACCATTGCAGTACATACATGCTGACTTGTGGGGACCAGCACAAGTAGCAACACCAAAAGGGGCTAAGTATTTCCTGACCATGATTGATGACTGGTCTAGAAAGGTATGGGTGCATATCTTGAAGAGTAAAGACCAAGTGTTTGAGACCTTCAAAGAATGGAAGAGTTTGGTTGAGAACCAAACTGGTTTGAAGTTGAAAAATCTGAGAACTGACAATGGCTTAGAGTTCTGCAGTGAGAGATTCAACCAATGGTGCAAAAATCATGGAATAAGAAGGCATAAGACTGTTAGCTACAATCCACAGCAAAATGGCTTGGCTGAGAGAATGAACAGAACCATTCTAGATAGAGTGAGGTGTATGTTGATTCAAGCCAAGCTACCAAAGTTCCTGTGGGCTGAGGCTGTGTGTGCAGCAGTTTATGTGATCAATAGAAGCCCATCAATTGCCACAAAATTGAAAACTCCAGAGGAGCTATGGTCTGGAAGGAAACCAAGTCTGAAAAACCTGAAAATTTTTGGGTGTGAAGCATTTGCACACTCAAGAAAAGGGAAGCTTGATCCGAGAGCTGTGAAGGGAAGGTTTGTTGGTTATCCAGATGGGGTGAAAGGCTACAAAATCTGGTGTGAGAATGGCTACAATTCCACATGTGTTGTGAGTAGAGATGTGGTCTTCAATGAGGAGTCTGTGATGCAGAATGATGATCAGTTGACTAAGGAAGTTGTAGTACAGCCACACAACAAGCATGCTGTCAAGATTGAGGTGGAGCAACCAGCAAGTGAAATGAAAGAAGAGAATGAAATTGATTCAGGTGATGTGTCCTCTTCAAACTTGCAGAATTACCAACTTGCAAGAGATAGACAAAGGAGACAAATCAAGCCCCCATCAAGATTTGCATATGCAGATCTTATATCCTTTGCTTTGGTGGCTGCTGAAGGGTTGAATGAAATGGAACCAGAAAGCTATCAGGAAGCTATTTCAAGTAAGCATAAGGAGGAGTGGCAGAAGGCTATGGAAGATGAAATGGCCTCCTTGAGAAGAAATAACACCTGGTCACTGGTGGATAAACCAGAAGGCAGAAAAGTTATTGGTTGCAAGTGGATATTCAGAATCAAGCAAGGGATGACAGAGGATGACACACTTAGATTCAAGGCTAGATTGGTTGCTAAGGGTTTTTCACAAAGAGAGGGCATAGATTATAATGAAGTGTTCTCACCAGTTGTGAAACACACTTCAATTAGAATTCTGTTGGCACTCACTGCTGTCCTAGACATGGAACTTGATCAAATGGATGTTAGAACTGCTTTTCTTCATGGGAGCTTAGATGAAGAGATATTCATGCAGCAACCAGAAGGCTTCAGGACAGTGGGCACAGAAGACAAAGTCTGCTTGTTGAAGAGGTCATTATATGGCCTGAAGCAGTCTCCACGCCAATGGAATAAAAGGTTCAATGCATTCATGGTTGAATCTGGGTTCAGAAGTAGCACATATGACAGGTGTGTGTATGTGAAACAAACTCAAGGTGGAGCTGCATTGTATTTGCTGTTGTATGTGGATGACATTCTAATTGCTTGCACTGAAAAGGAAGAAATAGCAAAGTTGAAGGATTTGCTGAGTTCTGAATTTGAGATGAAAGATCTCGGGTGTGCAAGAAGAATTCTGGGAATGCAAATCATCAGGAAGAGAAATGAACACCAGCTGATGATATCACAGAAGGAATATGTTGACAGAATGCTGAAGAGGTTTAATATGTGTGGATCAAAACCAGTACAAACTCCAATTGCTTCTCATTTCAGTTTGTCAAAGTTGAACGAGCCAAAGACTGAAGAAGAAGCTGCAGAAATGAGAGCTGTTCCATATGCCAATGCTATAGGATGTCTTATGTATGCTATGGTCTGTACCAGACCAGATCTTGCTCATGCAGTAAGTGTAGTTAGCAAGTATATGAGCAATCCTGGAAGGGAGCATTGGAGAGCTGTTAAGTGGATTTTGAGGTACCTAAATGGAACTCGAAATGTAGGGCTGTTATATGGGAAAGCTTCAGAAGACATTGACTGGATACAAGGTTTTACAGACTCAGATTATGCAGCAGATAAAGATAAGAGAAGGTCTTTATCTGGGTATGCAGTGGCTGTAAAAGGGTGTCTGGTTAGCTGGAAATCTTGCTTGCAGCGAGTGGTGGCCTTGTCAACAACTGAGGCAGAGTATATTGCAGCTACTGATGCTGTGAAAGAAGTGATTTGGATGAAAGGGTTGCTGGAAGATTTGGGGCAGAAACAAAGCTCAGTGAGGGTGTTTTGTGACAGCCAAAGTGCTCTCCATTTGATTCGGAATCCTGTCTATCATGAGAGATCAAAGCATATAGACATCAGACTTCATTTCATACGAGATGTAGTGGAGAATGGAGTAGTGAAAATGGAGAAAATTGGCACTGATAACAATCCAGCAGACATGTTAACAAAACCTCTAACATTTAGCAAATTCAGCTTATGCTTGAGCTTGCTGAATGTGGTGAATTTGTGTTGATAGGTGTGTAGCAGATTGAGTCCAGAAGTGTAGTTGCTTTGACGTTGGATCAAGGTGGAGATTTGTTGGATTGTGATCCAAGTCATTAGAAATCAGTGGCTGAGTTCAGTAACAAGTGAAGAAGAAGAACAGTGCTGAAAATTCTGTTAAGTTCGTTGGTGCTGCTGACTTGACGGAATTGCCCCTGGAGTCTTTTGTTTTGCTGTGTATTCATTAATGGCAAATGTGTAAATTTGCCATAACAGAAACTTAACAGATTTGGTTTTCTGGAAATTCCAGAAACGAGATAAAAGGCTGGTGGATGGGGGTAGTTTGCATCTTCTGATTCTTGTATTGAGTAGATAATTGAGAGAATTAAGCTTGTAAAAATATTCTCTGAATCTCAGTAATAGCTTCTGGGCTCGAAGAGTCTGTCGTGGATGTAGGTTCAACTTGAACCGAACCACGTAAAGTGTATTGCCTGTGTTTTTCGTTCTCTATTGCTACTGCGTTTGTTTTTTCTGATTTCTTGATTTTGATTACTTCGATTTCTTGCTTAATCTTGTTCTTGAGTTGTGTTCATCTTGTCATTAACCTAACACTTTCAATTGAATCGAATTCAGACAATATCTAAATTTTGAAACTAAAACAACCTTTTTTAAGGCATTTGTTGGATTATTGTCTATGTGTATTATGTGTATCTTCTACACTCTACACACTCCTTCTAGGATAACATCTCTTATAAAATATCGTCTCACATTTATGTGTCTTATTCTCTCATAAACACATTATACTTGGTTAATTGGATTACACTTTGATTGTCATAAAGAATAGTCACATTCTCTTATCTTGACCCTAATTCATCCATGATTGTTTTCAACAAAATAGCTTCTTTAATAGCCTCGATTGTAACTATATATTCTTCTTCTGTAGTTGATAAGACAACGACATGTTAAAGAGATGTCTTTTAAATTACAGTAAAATTATATAAAGTAAACAAGTTTCCTGTAAGGGATCTTCTTCTGTCTAAATCTGAAACAAAATCAGAATCTACAAATCCAGCAATAGCTTCTATAATTTCTGATCTACCTTCATATTTTAATATTAAGCTCAGGCTTCCTTTCACATATCTGAAGATCCATTTGATTGCTTGTTAGTGAACCTTGTGAGGACTCATTAACCTACTAATAACACTTAATGCATATGTCAAATCGAGTCTAGTATAGACCATTGTATACATAAAGCTTCCCACTGCACTTTCATATAGCATCCTATTCATTTCTTGCTTTTCTTTATCTGATTGGGGACTTTGATCTCTTAAGAGCTTAAAATGAGGGGCTAAGGGAGTCTTCACTGCCTTTGCATCCTTCATTCTAAACTTTTTCAATAACTTTATTAGATAATGCTTTTGAGATAAAAACAAAGTATTCTTCTTTTTATTTCTTTTAAGCTTAATTCTCATAATTTTCTTGGTTGATCTAAGATCCTTCATTTCAAACTCGCATTTTAACATCTTCTTAAGGTCATTCAGTTTTCCTCTACTCTTACTTGTAATTAGCATGTCATCCACATATAAAAACAAATACACTTTTTCAAACAATGATTCTTGAGATTCTTCTTTAATCATGAACTCATCAAACCTCAAATTTCACTGTCTAGGGGATTATTTAAATTCATACAAAGACTTTATTAATAAACATATATGACCAGCCTTCTCTTTATTATCAAAACCTTCAAGTTGACTGATATATGTTTTTTAATTAAGAATTCCATGCAAGAATATATTTTTTACATCTAGATCATAAATTATTGCTTGTGTTAATATCAACATGAAGGTTAGTGACAAAAATGTTATTCGCCAATTGTCTTTCTCAATTAGTAAAAATTTAATTTTAAACCTCGAATATTCATTTGATATCTCAATAAAACTCTTTTTAAACTTATCTATTTTTATTTAAATCTTCTTAAATCACCTCATAAATTCTTGACAGCACCTTATTCAATTTTTTGACTCATTATTTCTTAGTATTTTGAATCACACTGTAACAAAAAGTTTGCACATAAATAATATCTACAAAATCACAAAAGAACACCTCCAAACACTTTAGTCCTATCTTAAATTGACCTTAGCTCTGCAAAATCAGAGAAAGCATAAATCCGTCCTATATCATGAAGACAATAACCACCTATTACTTACAAATGAAGACAGTGATAGGCCAATTGATGTTGAAATATGTCCCAGTGAAATGAAGTAAGGATGGGTTTTTAATGGTCAAAGGAGACTTGTGATAGCAAGCTGCCGCCATATAGTTGCCGGCGTTGCTGTCTTTGCATTCCGTGGTGTGCAGAGTGCGATGGATGTGATGAGTTTTATGAGATGGAATATGCTTTGTAATGATTATTTGTGCTCCGATTGTTGGATTCAACTTCCTAAATGTAATCTCTGTAACAAGCCATAATGTAGGATGATGCATGCCAATTTGGGAGGTAAGTCTTCAGAATTCCCTGGGTTGGTTTGTGATGTTTGCCAGGACCAGAATCAGCAAATTTCATTCTTTAGAATTTCTATTGTAGTGGAATTGTAATTTCAATTCTCTAAGTTTTGAGCTCCAATTCCAAATTTTCAATTTGATCTATATGAACAATGCTGGGAAAAAAAAAAAAAAAAGAGAATGCACAAACGATTAGCCAACATTATACTACTGGTTAAAATGCACACTTCAGAATTCCGGTCCAAAGAATACAACCCAATTCCTAAGAGGATAGTTACAACAATAATTCCCGAACAAATCCTTTCGTTTTGTTTGTACAGAATTCAATGAACTCATCATAAAACTAATAGCCTGCACTATGTTCAATCAACTTTGCCACCCTGCAGCTCCTTTCGGACGGAACAAAATTGGGTATGCTGAAAGTTTTCCAATAGAAATGAGACTGAATATTCTGAACCAGCGCTGCCAATGAATTGCTCGAAACTCACATATTTGTACTTCTACAAGAAAGCTGCAGTCATGAGTACGAAACCTATAATCACAGAGCTTGTGACATAATCACCACCATAGATATACTGTGAAGAGCACCCAGAACTCGTTGAATTTGAGGAAGGAGCCAATGACGACCCATTGGTGATGGTGGTGCCATTTCTTCCAAGACTACACTCGCAAAAAAAAAAAAAATGTAAAAGAAACTTGAGTAACTTGTCCATTAAAGATGTATGGATTACAAGAGGAAAATAATAATAATAATAATAACAATAATAATCTGCAATGCACACCTTCCCGGAAATATACAAGAACCATGACCTGCACCAATAAAAATATTGTTAGCAATTCTATAAATGTCAAGTAATAAATATAATAGATAGATAGAACATATTAAAAGCCAAGTTTACAGAACATGTATGCATTATTTAATATCTTCAGTAAGTAAGAAGGAGAGAGTATTTAATATCCTCAGTAAGTAAGGAGGAGAGAGTGCTTTTAAGAACCCAAAAGTTCTCAGAAAGATTTGACAGTTTTCAAAACTTTCAAAATTGTGCTCTTGAAATTTGTAAAAGTGACCACATCCTACTCCAGGCAAACTGCAACATTTTAAAAAGTCACATTCATCAGGTAACGATGGTCATGTGCAAGTCTTGCAATGCACACCAAATCATCTAGTTTCACAACATTTTTCATTATTTACAAAGTTATGCCAAAGTTACGTACTAGGGTCAGTGGTAGTGATAGTAGCAACCCCTTTGAAGTCACAGGTCCCGGTAGACCTAGCCATCTGTTGATAATATGCATTGAAAGCATATGTAGAATGTGCAATCACATTATCTGGTTCATAGCAAGGCTGACCCTGCAACAAGTCTGAGCAATTGACTTTTCCTGGACCACAAGCCCAATCTAGAGCTGCCTGTAACATCTTTCCATCAGCACCTTCCTTCGCAACACAGAAGGTTTGGTTTGTTGTATCATTTGCCAATACAGTACCAGCGCCAGTCAAGTGTAAGATATAAACTGGTACTCCATTGGCATCAAAAAGCCCCCAGTTCTTTTCGGACACCGACCCAGGTCTGATATCCTCATTGTAAAGCTCATAAATGTAAGTACTAACCGCAATGCCAGGGTGTTTAGGAGTTCCAGTGTTGTTACACACATGCTTGATCAAGTTGCTGTTATAAGTGTTGGCATTCTCAATTGTTGCATCTGGCTCAGATGAGTCACCCTTTGAGGGCCAGCCAGATTCCATCACTACAGTGGGGATATTGGTGAAGTTTAGATCAGACATAGCAAAATATGCTGCATCAACAACAGCATCAAAAACATTAGTATAATGTAGGAGGGTGTTCGCATCCACAGCTTCCTTGTTAGGAGGGAGGGGACGGAAAAGTGCATAGTCCAATGGAATCACACCATTAGACTGCATGTAATCATAATATGGATATACATTCAGCATAAAGTAGGAACCGGTTGATTGCAAAAATTTCAGCAGAGGAACCATGACTGGATCCCAAGAGCGATTGAAGAAAGCTTGGGAAGGAGGAAAGGAGTCCAGGATAATGGAAGACGAAAGTGGGGTAGAAACTTTAATTTGATCATCGAGATTAGCAGCAACTAAGGCAGAGTGGATAAACTTTAGGGCAGAAACTAGGACTGGACCAGCATTTGGGAGGAAAGTTAGGACTTCAGATCCAACAGCAATGGCAGTGATGTTGGTGGCAGGGACATGGGCTACAACATTGCGAGCAACCCAATTGGCTGCAGTAGCATTGGACTGACCAATGCCTAGAAGCTGGTCATTGGGAACAGAAACAGTCACTTGGATCCCGGTATTGGCAAGTGCAAGGAGCATGGCTCGATCAGCATCATAAAGCCTGACATGCCTGATATTTTGAGTCTTCAGAAGAGCCACCACCTGAGTTGGGCTTGGCATATCCGAGAGGTCTGTACCAATGTTCACACCAATGAAGGCATCTGCATAATGATACCCAAGGAAGCAGGTTAAGACAAGCAAATAGTCTATCTTATAGAAAGAAATTACAGTATCAATGACCATCATTTGTTTGATATCATAAGCACATGAAGAGATGCTTGAGTTAGAGACTTAGAGTTGACCAACAAATTTGACATGGGAAAAACATTCAGCACAAAACAAAAAGCAGTTGCAGATGCAAGCATTCAGAAGAAACTATTAAAAAAAAACTCTTATAAAACAATCACACTACCAACAACTTTCTATTAAAAACTCTACTTATAGAAGATTTACTGGTGTATGATTTACTTGAAGAACTATAACAAAAGGACCCCTATTGGCCAACATCCTAGTTGGGCTTTTTTGTCTTTTCTGGCTTATATTGTTTTAAAATGAATTTATTTGGCTTTAGGAAACCTAATACGTATAGAGAAAAAACATAGTAATTTGGTAAGAAGTATATACGAATAACAAAAATGATAACATGCACATCCTAGTGCTTGAGGAAACACCACCAAATCTTATTGCTTAAAGTTTTTTAAGAGATGAATAAATCTTATTGCTTAAGCTATATCTCATTATTTCAATAATATCTGAAATTCTAGCCTTAAATCATCTGCTTGTTACAAGATTGTTGGCTCATTTTACTTAGAATCCCCCCACAACTTCTTCAAGGAAGAGAACTAGAACTCTCTTAAGTAATAGAGATTTCCACATTGGCATACGTAAAAGTCTCAATGAACACAGGTTTCATGGTCCCAAATATTGTAAGCAGTTTAACTAAAGAATGTTAAAAAAATGTCATAAATGATTGATCTGAAATTGAATTGAACTTTAGGACCTACTTATTCTCAAGGCGGAATTCCATTGAACCAAAATCTAGATTCACCAACTGCAATCCCCATGTTTATTGACAAGAGATTAAAGTGATTTTCTGATTGTTGCTACCTTCTATACCAATAGACAGATGCAAATTCTTACATTAAATACCAAAACACATAAGATGAACAGATTAGATGGTTAGCTGGCCCATCTCACAATCACACTCCATTTTTCGATGGCTGATTCTTGTACAAAAGCACGATTATGTCAATGCTGATTATAAATTGTCAATGTTCAAATTTCCGCTTTATATTGCTATATTTGAAAATATTATTTTTTTGATGGTCCAGCTTACTCTACCACTTAGATATAAAGAATTTCCATTTTCCATGAATTATGTATTGAAAATTAAATGGGAAATTGATTGCATTATGTGTATAATACAATGGATGGACCAACTCAGCAACATGTTATCCTCCTAAAATGTTAAAATACAATAACACCTTTTAAAGTAAGTGTGTGTATGTGACACCCCGGATCAATCCTCAAGCTATGGGTATTTTGGTCCCTACAGCATATTTTACTGAGTACTATTCAGGTAAAGGAATGCCAAACGAAATCTAGATGATTTTCATGCTGAAAATGGATGATTTTCATGCAAAGACTTCAAATATGATGGCAATGGAGTAAATGACCAAAGATACCAACATGCTCTCACTTACCCTCTCTGAAATTTAAACTACAAGATCGAAATAAATTCAAAACCACTCCATTCCTTTTTTTAACCAACATACTAATGACAAATGAAATCTATCATTGAATACTATCATAATTACAGGAGAGCTTGTGTCATTGAAAGCTTCTAAATCCAGAAATTTCATCCCCTGTTCAAAGCTTATAAACCTAAGGGAATGGTACATAAATTTGTAAATAAAATCCTATTGTTAAGTTAAAACTATATCCAAGGAAGAGCAACTTCATCCAAATCATTCATAAGAAAGCCATTGATTGGGAAATGATTCAGCAGAAGATTTAACTCTTAAAAGAAAAGAGTACAAGTAAAAAACAACAAAAACAAATAATCCATCAGATTGCACATCAGTATTTTGAAAGATAGACAAAGGAAAGTTAACAACTTGCTATGATAATTAACAAAGAACAGTTAGCTTCTGCGAAATATGAATTTCCCGTTGAAAACAGAAACAATACCCAGAAAAAAAAGTGCAATAATGAAAAAAAACAAAACAGGCGGAATGAAACTCACCTTCGTCAGCCGAAACAGCAGAGACAATCAATAGACAAAGAAGAAGATTAATCACAGCCATTGAATATTCAATCTTTCAAACCATACAACGGGAACAAGCTCCCTCAAAAAAATACACCTGGACCAAGATTTGACGACAACCCAAAAATCCAACAAGAGAAAATGAAATGAAAAAGACTCGAGAGAGAGAAAAGTTAGCTTCTTTTGAGGAATGCTAGAACCATGTAAATGTAGTGGACTAGTTACTGTTTTAGTTTTAGTTTAGTTGTAAGGAGAGGAATTTTTGTCTGGTAAGAAAAGTTGAGAGGTTTAGGGAAAATACTTCCAGCCACTTAGTGTTTTATTAAATTGAGAAATATCTCTAATAGATCAAATATGGTCCATAGATCCATAAATTTGAAATTTTATTAATTAAAAAAATCTAGTCTTAAATGCCATTCAATAGTGTTATAAAGTATAGATAGGATAATTTTAAACGGCAAAAAGATAATCTATGATACCTAAAATTATCTTGAATTTTATTAATAGTGTCCTTACATTTGTTAAATTTTTACATTTAATAAATTATAATTTTTAATATATTAAAATTTATAAAAAAAAATTATTAATTATTATCTTAAATAATAAAATTATTATAAATAATAAATATAAAATTTTAACAATTACCTTAATTTGTTAGTGAAATTTAATTATCCTTTTCGGCAAGAAATTATTCAGTGATGCGGGTAAAAAGCTTAATTAAATGACTGTGCTATGCTTAGACTTAGTTTTCAAAGATTAAGGACTTATTTGTCACATATTAAAATATATTACACTATTTTGTATTTAAAATACTCCTAGTATCCAATTACACAAATTTTCGGGAAAGTTCTAAACTTCATCCGACTAGAATCTAATGAGGGATTTGTGTGTCAGAAAGTGGACGGTTGAGATTAACATGCAGTTGCGCAGTAAGAGGTGAGACCTACTAGTTGCATGAGACGTTTTTTTTCATTTTTAAGCTTTATCGTTTTCTTTTTGTATTTTTGTTTTTATAGTTTTTGTTTGTGGGGTCAATTACTGCAGGCTTAAAACTCACGATCTATGAGGAAAATTGCAGAGCTGATGTGGCACGTCATGGCAAACTGGATTCGACGGTCATTTTCTTTTCCGGCCAAGTTTTGGGATATTTTATTGTTTGGTCCGGGTTTTCTTATTCTGGAATAAGGGTAACCCCCACGAGGGATAAATAATGTCCCATTTTGGAAAATTTACATTTATGAGAACTTCGTGTGCTGTTTGGATGATGACAAAGTACTTTCTATGAAGATGCCACTGGTAGCCCAGTACCATGAAATATGTAATGCCATATGTACTGGTGGAGTGAGCTTATCTGGATATTTTTTCTAATGTGAATTATTCTGGTTGAGTTTGTATTCAGGAATCTTTATCGCCCAAGTAAACCTTTTTTTAATATTACATTATAGTTAAAGATTATAGAAAGTTTTTTTTAAACATTTTTTACATTAGTTTCTTTTTTAAGTGAGCAAATTCTGTTCTCATTTTAATTAATGACAAAATATATGGGTGAATATCTGTAAGAAAGTCGAATTCAATGGAGAAAGAATTACCTAAAATGTTAGTTTCCCAGCGGTGGCTCCTCAATTATAAAATTTAATTTTTATCAAATATTATATAGGAGTAATAATAGTCTTTAATCCCAATTCTAAATTCTTTCCGACTAAATAAATTTACATTTTATCAAATATTTTATAGAAGTAATAATCCTTAATCCCAATTCTAATTTTTTTTCCTACAAAATTGTTGATCGTGATATCATACAATTATATATTTTGATAATAACAAAATAATATGAGAAATCTAATTAAGAAAAATAATTTCAATGCAAAATCAAATTTCAAGATAAGAAACAATTTTATGGTGTCATGCTGTAAATTTTTATATGTACACTTGTGTGTGATTATGTTTTTGGCATTAAGTAAACTCAAATGATTTTTCTTAAATGAGTCAAAAGTTTTTCAAGGAACAAATTATTGTATTTTTAAACTAAAAAATAAATTTGTTGATGCAAGATAAAGTCACGGCGACTTTTCTTATATCAGCAGATTTTTTCTTCTTCTTGTCCTTGAACTTGAGGCGATGATCGGGTTTGTTTGTGTATGTTAGGGCTGTAAAAAAAATCCGAATTTTTAGGAAACCGGTCCGGATCCGAAATTAGGTACCCGAAAAACAGGATACCGGTTTAATTAGGATCAGGAT
>JAVXUL010000012.1:1250421-1262026 GCA_035590515.1 Trichilia minutiflora | reverse complement strand
ATAAGGAGCAGAGATCCATAGATCTAAGGTGTTGGGTTAGAAATAGTATTTAAGTCTATGAATGTGTTAACGGGGAAGTGTTGGCGATGCCATTGATGAGAAATTGACAATCTCTACGCCAAACATCGAGGTAGACAGGATAGAGATAATTGGAACTTAAATTGTGATTTCTATACCAAGCACTTAGGGCAATAGATAGGGTAGAATCCATGGGTACTGGAGGTCTAACTTTTAGACTAAACGCTGAGATAGATAGGATAGAGATTATGGGCACTCACGATATCAGAAAAACGATATCAGAAAAGTTGAAGACACTCGTTATAGAGAGTAGAATTATTGTGTGCAATCACTAAGTGTTTGTGAGTATAATTATAATTCTTTTTATGATATTAATAAAAAGATTGAGGATATAAGGTCTTTATAAAAATATTGTATTTATCTTTGTGGATATTATTATCCATATTTCAACGGAAAAAAAATAGTACGGATCAAATGGAGATTTGACACATAACAAAAGTAGATCGCTATATACAAAAGAACCGTCGTGATAAATTATGCTCTTGAACATAATTAAAATTATACTCAAAACATGATTAAAAATTAAGTACAATTAAAATTTATTTTCTAAATCAAATAAAATTATACTTTCCAATATAATTAAAATTCTACATTTTGGTAAGATTTCATTTACTTAAAAGTCTATTTTAACAAGAAATATTTTCAACAACTGATTTTTTGGACATGCTTGAGTGCGGCTACAATTGCAGTCTTTTACTATTAAAATTGATATTTTAGGACTATTTTTTATTCTGTTGAAAAATTTGGTTTGAAGAGTGAGAGTAGTATTTTGATTGAAAATTGATCATTAGGCCAAATTTGCTCAAATTATAAATTTCCGATTTAGTTTAAAACAATTTTCACGACGTAGTTAATTTTGAAAATGGATCCCAAAATAGGGTTAATTCCGTAAATTTACCAGAGATTTTTTCTTATTAAGATGTGCATATCGTTGATTTATTGGCAGGGTATGTATAGGGAAAGAAAATGTATTTCCAAGATTCACCAAACTAAAATGAATTTTTGAGAAATATGGATCAAAACCAGAGATCATCAGCTGCAGCAGCAAGTACAGGTGCCGGTGCTGGTGCTGCATCAGCTTCTTCTCGGACTTACCAGTTTAACCCGGCCCGAGCCGCCATTGTTGATCTCTTCAATCTCTACTTAGGAGTAATCTCACTCTTCTCTAATTCATTTTTTTTTCCTGGAAAAATGTTTTATCATATTAGATGTTTTTTTTTTTTTTTTTTTTATGTTTGAGATTCTTCTGCAGAGAAGTAGCCGCCAAAAACACGACGATTCCATCACGGACCCTCCGTATGCCCTCTCTCACTCTTTTACACGTTGCGTTGAACATTTTTTGTTTTTAAATTTTGATATTTTAACGGAATTGAGTAGGGCTTATGCTTCTGAATGCTGACTGTAATTTTTTTTTTTCGTTCATTGCCATTAAAAATACATATTTTTTAAAAAAAAATTGGCAAGAGTTTGGATTTTGAACGAAAGCAAACAGAATAGAGTCTGCTTTTAATCATAACATCTCAACGAGTTCAAGTTTATAGTGTTATGCTAATTGTTAATGCTTTGTGGTGGTTTGAATTTTACGATATTGATTCTAGGATCATTCGGTTTTTGTACTGGAATTTGAATAATTATTGAATAAATCATGTGCAGGAATAAGACACAGAAGCGTGTGCTTGCTCTTAACAGAGAGCTTCCTCCTCGAAATGAGCAATTTCTTTTGGATTTTGAGCAACTGCAGAGCCAGTTTGCTGTAAGTTGAGAATTGAAAATCTGCAATATTGCATATATGTGGTTACTGTCTGCTTCTCCATTTTCTTTTTTTCTTTAAGTAATAAAGGCTCATATTTCTTAGTTATTGGCTGTGACAGTGAGCTTTTATATGTTGATGCCAAGCCATTTTTGTACAGGATCAAGATCAATTGCGTGCTGTTACAGAATCTGTTCTTATTTCCCTAGTTGTGCAGTGCTGTAGTCATGTACCTCGAGCAGAATTTCTTCTATTTGCTTTACGGAGTTTGTGCACTATAGGTTACATTAACTGGGATACTTTTCTGCCGTCCCTTCTTTGTTCTGTCTCTTCTGCAGAACAGTCTGTCGGTCAGGGGAGTCAATCAATGCCTGCACTTTCATCTACAAGTTTACCACAGTCTAGTATGTTACCAACTTCAAGCACGATTCCTAATTCTTCTAATTATCAACCCTCCAATCCTGCATCTCCATTGGCGTCAGTTCATGGCATCGGGTCCCCTGCTCAATCAGCTATAGAACCATCAACTTGTACAACCATGTCACCATTAAAATCATCTGATACATCCTGTACTTCTCAACAGATCACAACAAGGTTGAATTCATCCATGAGAGACAATGCTATAAGTAGTCTACGTCAGCTATGTTGCAAAATTATTCTAACTGGTCTTGAATTTAACTTGAAACCAGTTACTCATTCTGATATTTTCTACCATATGCTGAATTGGCTGGTCAATTGGGATCAAAGACAGCATGGGATCGATGAAACTGATGGAAAATCCTGGAGACCAGACACGGCTTTGATTGAATGGTTGCACAGTTGTTTAGATGTAATTTGGATGTTGGTTGATGAGGATAGATGTCGAGTACCTTTTTATGAATTGCTGCGCAGTGGCTTGCAGTTTATAGAGAACATACCTGATGATGAAGCCTTATTTACGCTGATCTTGGAGATTCATAGGAGGCGAGATATGATGGCCATGCATATGCAAATGCTAGATCAGCACCTTCATTGCCCTACATTTGGGACACCCCGGATTTTGTCTAAGACAACCCCTAATATTTCCGCTGAAGCAGTGGCGGCAAACTTGCGGTATTCACCAATCACATACCCAAGTGTGCTTGGAGAACCATTACATGGAGAGGTAATTGCTTTTATATAAACTCAATGCGAAATCTTAAAATTGTTATGCTTTCATTTCAGTGAAACAATTTTTTTATCCATGAATTTACATATAGATTTTTAAAAGTAGCAATATTTGTGTAAATTATCCATGGTGTAATACATTATGCTACCATGGCCATTAATTTCCTAGCATATATTTGCATGACAGTTCATCAGAATTTTGCCTAGGATATTGCATATATTGGCTATGAGACAATCATTCTGCATTGATTGCTACACTTGCATTTCCATTGGATAAAATGGTTGCTACTCCGTGAAGCTATGTCACATTGAATTTATTTTTGTATATCTTGTTTTTATAACGGTTTCATATATATTTGTAACCTAGAAATCCTTATCATTTGTGTCAGGTTTGAAACTAGGAATTACGTAAGTGACCTCAAGGTTTCCACGATTTTAATAATTAGAAGAATGCTTATTTGCATGTGTTCTAGAAAGCTGATAAAAAGATTGTTTGGTGGCCTGTGGGTTTTGATAAGTCATCAAACTAACAACCTAGATGGTACTTCCTTCATCAACCATGTGAAATAGATACTGCTGTTATAGGTTGGCTAGAAGACATAAGTTTTGAGCAAGAATAGGTTCTGACTTCTGACTCTTGATGTCATGCGGTGTAAACGGATTTCGTCTTAAGGATTACTAAGCAAATGGAACAATCTATTTGATGTTTTCATAAATCATTGCATGAACTTGGTGAATTTATTTTAAAATTGTTTTAATCTTAAAGTTTCATCATTTATTTCCCTCAGTGTCTCTTTGCTTTTTGTGTTGTATTACCTCAAGAATTCCTCAAAATAAAACTAATATTCTTTTGATATTGAATGAATTGCTTTTTTGGAAAATCAATGATGGTTACCTCCATTGAGTTTGGTTTATGCTGATAATCTTTAAAAGAGGGATAATCTGAATCTGGAAGGTTGCTTTCTGTTGCACTCTCGATGCTTCAAACCCTCTTCTATATTTGTGTAATACAGAAATTTCCAATGCCAAAGTAATTGTGCATGAGTTGCATGTTGGGCAAGCACAATATCTGTATGTGTTAATTTAGTTTCCTTTAACTTGTATAGGATCTTGCAGCCTCTATTCAGAGGGGAAGTTTGGACTGGGAGAGAGCTATGCGTTGTATAAGACATGCTATTCGTGCAACTCCATCACCTGACTGGTGGAAGCGTGTGCTTCTTGTGGTTCCTTCACCTTGGTATCGAAATTCTGCTCAAGGGCCGACTCCTGGTGCTGTTTTCACTAATGAGATGATTAGCGAGGCAATAATTGACAGAATTGTTGAACTATTAAAGTTGACTAATTCAGGCAATAATATCTTCTTCTATTTATTTGTAATATTTTTATATGTTCACAAATTACTCTAGCATGGATGATGATCTGTTATGTTCTATTATTGTTCTTTCTGCCTCAAACTTGCAACGCATCTGTGATGCTGCATGATCTATTCATTTACCATTTTCAAAATGTTAGTCGTTCAAGAATATTATATTATCAAATGCCTTAGTCTCATTACAGTTTTTATAAGTTATTCAGACATGTTAGTTGGATTGGAGTAACAGAACATAATGGTATGTAATGGGTATATGAACTTTGGCTCCCCTCTGTTACAAGCCAGTTTAAGGGTGCCTTCTACCCATGGGTTCATAAGCCCCATAATAATATCTGCTTATCATGGCATAACTATTTTATTTATATGTTTGATCCTTGTTGTCTTCCAGAATTTTTTGGTCATATATAAAATTTTTTTCACTTTTCCTTTAGGAAAACAAAAAACATTAGAAAAAAAGAAACAAAAATTGTATGTTTGATCCAATGTGGCTGTTGTATAATGATTTGCAGTAAAGCTTATATGTTGTATGCTTATAACTCCATTTATTTTACTGCAGAAGTAAATTGTTGGCAGGATTGGCTTATCTTCTCAGATGTATTCTTTTTTCTTGTGAAAAGTGGGTGCATTGACTTTGTTGATTTTGTGGACAAGCTAGTTTCACGTCTTCAAGATGGTGACAACCACATTCTTCGAACAAATCATGTTACTTGGCTGCTTGCACAGATTATTCGGGTTGAGCTTGTGATGGCTGCTTTGAACTCTGATGCAAGAAAGGTTTTCTTTTTCTTTTGTGGATTTTTTAAGATAAAAAATGAAGTTTTGCTATTCTTCTTCCCCACTCTCATAGTCATTTGATCTATTAAAAAACATTTTGCTGTCTAGAAGCACTCACTTTTTTGTGCATTTAGTTTACATTCAGGAAACATATATGATTCATATTTAAATATATGATTCTTTTCATTGATAACTACGGTGCTTGAGCAAATTACTTAAATTGACATACTGGAACTCAGCCATTGCCCTTCTGTTGATAGGTTGAGACAACCAGGAAGATTCTATCATTTCACAGGGAAGATAGATGCACTGATCCTAATAACCCTCAAAGCATCTTGCTTGATTTTATAAGCAGTTGTCAAAACTTGCGTATTTGGTCATTGAACACGTCAACCCGGGAATATTTGAATAATGAGCAGCTTCAGAAAGGAAAACAAATTGATGAATGGTGGAGGCAGGTGAGCAAAGGTAAGGTTTGTATAGTCAAATTAGGTAATGAGTGTGGTAATTGGTTGGTATGACGAAGTTATCTGTCCTTTCGAATTTGCTTCCCGATAACGAACTTGATTCTCTTCCTTTTATGATTTATGTGGTTCTGTGATAGTGATGATTGGGTTCTTCTTGTCACAAGTTATGTAAATATTCATATCTATCTATATTTGTTGGTACTCAAACTTGATCCTTATCTGGTAGAATTAAGAAATTGAATCAACACCATAATGATTTTCATTTAGAAAGATTCCCAATTGTTGATTAAGAAGATTGGAAAAAGGAACGTGGAGCCCTTTTGTCGTAAATGGAATCCAAGATAATGGAGCATTTGTATCTGTACCATTTGAAAAAGAAAGCAAATGCTGACACCTAAAGTGTAAAAGACTCAGGCACCTGTGAAAAGAACCAGGGTAAAATTCTTGAAACCCTTAGGTAGGTTACTTTCATGATACATAGCAAATCAAACACGATGATATCTATGCAAACACGGAGAGTTTCATTACATAACAGCATCTGGGTAAAGTAAGGTTGCTTCAGGCGTTGAGTGTGTTTTTCTTCAGTTATCTTCTTCTTTCAACAGAATATCACCAAAGTGCTTATTGTTACTCAGTACAGTTAACCTCATTGTCCTTGTTTGTATAAATATGGTTGCTAAACTGAATCTTCTTTATATTAGATTTTAAACTAATAATTGTTCATATATCTGCTTTGATTTTTATATTGTTTTACAGAAAATAAATAAATGAAATAAAATACAAACATTAAAACCTTTATGTAAAAAGCTTGTATCTTCCTTTTTCTCTTTTTCGGTGTTTCCTTGGGGAATATTTGTCACGTTTAGGTTCACTTTTCAATGTGTTTTTGTTTCCATTTTAGGGGATCGTATGATGGATTATACGAATATGGATGATAGATCAATTGGAATGTTTTGGGTTGTTTCCTACACCATGGCACAGCCTGCTTCTGAAACAGTTATGAGTTGGTTAACCTCTGCTGGAGTTATGGAGTTGACGCCAGGAGCAAATCTACAGCCCAATGAAAGGTTTATGGTTATGCGGGAAGTTACCCCATTGCCAATGTCACTGTTAACTGGATTTTCATTGAACCTATGTCTGAAGTTGGCCCTCCAAATGGAAGATTCTCTATTTGCTGGGCAGGTACTCTTGATGTTTCTTGCTTATGTTGAAGTATGTACATGGTATAGGACTTAATTATGTATGCTTCATACCTGATGTGTAGCAGCTGAAATACTAGTTGTCTACTATGCAATGTATAGGACGGTTTTGCAATCGTTGGTAGTGTAGAGATCTTGGATTAGGATGTAAAACTTTATCCTGCCTAGGATCTTTCCACTCCATAATTTGGGAATTGAAAAAATAGAAAAAGTTGAGAATAAGGAAAGGAGAAATTTAGAGGAAAGACTTTATTTATATTTATATTTTGATCACGAGTATAATGGAGTATATATACAAATTTCTACCTCTAAGAATGGAAACTAACAGCTGATTTACAACCTACAATTAATTCTATCAAATCTCTTAATTATAGCACTATATCAAATCCCTTAATGACAGCACTACAAATCTTATCAAATCCCTTAATTACAGCATTATATCAACAGTTAGGATTCTAACATTCCCCCTCAAGCTGGAGCGTATAGATCATATACTCCGAGCTTGCTACAGATGTATTTAATTCTTGGTCCTCTAATTCTTGGTCCTCTAAGGGATTTAGTAAGGATATTTGCCAGTTGATCATTTGAATTAATAAAATCTATAACAATACATTCAGATTCAATCTTCTGTCTGACGAAATGGTAGTCAACTTCTATATGTTTCGTTCTTTTATGAAAAACAGGATTCGAGGCAATATGAAGGGCTGTCTGGTTATCACATATCAGCTTCATACTTTTAACTTCCTTCCATCTTAGTTCTTCAAGTAATTGTTTTACCCAGATAAGTTCACATGCTACAAGATCTATGGCTCAGTATTCTGCTCCTGCACTTGATCTAGCAACTATATCTTGCTTTTTACGTTTCCAAGAAATCAGATTACCTCCAATCATAATACAGTACCTTAAGGTAGATCGCTTATCTGAAGGGGAGCCTGCCCCATCAGTGTCAGAATATCCAACAATCTGGCAGTGACCCTTATCTTCATATAACAACCCTTGTGCTGGTGCTCCTTCAAGACATCTAAGAATGCGAATAGCTGCATCCCAATTATCATTATAAGGAGCTTGAAGAAATTGACTGATTATACTAACTGCAAACGAGATATCTGGTCGTGTGATTGTTGCGTAATTTAATTTTCCGACTAATCTTCGATATCTACCAAGGTCTTTTAATGGCTCTCCCTGTTCAGGAACAAGCTTAATATTGGGATCCATAGGAGTGTCTACAGGCCTACAGTCTAGCATACCTGTTTCTTCCAACAAGTCCAAGATATACTTCCTTTGTGAGATAACAATTCCATCTTTCAATTGTGCCACCTCAATTCCAAGGAAGTATTGCAATTTTTCCAAATTTTTAGTTCGGAAGTATCTGCCCAAATGCTTCTTTAGTTATGAAATTCCTTCTTGATCATTGCTCGTTACAACAATGTCATCAACATAGACAATAAGGTATATGCACTTCCCATGATCATTATGTCGAAAGAACGCAGAATGATCAGATTGACATCGAATCATTCCAAATTGCTGAATCACAGAGCTAAACTATTCAAACAATGCTCTCAGAGATTGTTTCAAGTCATATAAAGATTGTCGTAGTCGACAAACTAATTTTGACTGTCCCTAAGCAACAAAGTCAGGCGGTTGCTCTATATATACTTCCTCTGCTAGTTCTCCATGGAGAAAGACATTTTTAATGTCAAGTTGATGAAGAGTCCAATGATGCATGGCTGCCAAAGAGATGAGAAGATAAATAGAAGCAATTTTGGCCACTGGAGAGAAGGTCTCATTATAATCAAGGCCATAAACTTGAGTGTAGCCTTTGGCAACAAGGTGTGCTTTTAATCGATCAATTTTTCCATCAGGGCCAATCTTCACAGTGAATATCCATTTGTATCCGATAGATGTTTTTCTTTCTGGTAAGGAAACTAATTCCCAAATGCCATTATTATGTAAAGCATTCATTTCCTCTATCATTGCATCTCGCCAACCTGGATGTTTTATTGCTTCATTAACAGTTTTAGGTAGAGGTGGCAAACGGACTGGGCTGGCCTGGCACGACCCACGAAAAATGAAGTACTTACGGGCTAATGTGCTGGGTCGGGTCGGGCCCGACAAGAAAATAAAGGCCTGGCACGGCCCATGAGGCACTGTCCAAAAGGGCCGTGCCGTGAGCCAAAATATTATTTTAATAATTTATTTATATTATTTACAAGCCCGGCCCGTCACGGGCACGAGCCCTTCACGGGCTTGTGCCGAGCCCGGCCCCCGGGCTTAAGCTCTTGGCCTAGCACGATCCTTTTAACGGACTGAACCGTGCCGTGCCATGCCCTTTTGCCACCTCTAGTCTTAGGTATAGAGATGTTCGATAGAGTAGAAACAAAAGTATTATATGAAGGAGATAAACGGTGATTATTGAGAAAATTATAAATAAGGTGTGAATTGCGAGCGGAGCAAATACCTTTATGGATGACAATGGGAGGTGTTGTTGCTTCTTCTGCTGGTATAACTGGAGTAGGTGACGATGAAGTAGGATTTGAGTCAGTCGGAGCTGGTATTACACCTGTATTTGAAGAGGTACTTATTAGGTGAAGAGATCGTCGAGAGTAGACTTTAAGTGGAAGAGCTTGTGCGGGTGGATTCTTCTATGAAGGAGAAAAACTTGGTATAGGGAGAACATTATAAATGAGTTTTCTGTTATTAGTATTGGGTGAGAAATATGGGGTTGACTCAAAGAAAGTCACATCTACAAAAATAAAATATTTCTTTATTACTGGATCATAGCATCTATAACCTTTCTGAAGGCGTGAGTATTTTAAAAATACACACTTGATTGATTTAGGTTTGAGTTTGCCCTTTCCTAGAGTATGATCATGAACAAAGCAAGTACAACCAAACACTTATAATGGCAAGGAATATGGGTCTTCTTTTGGAAATAAGGACTTTGATTTCCCTATAGAGCAGAAGGGAATCTATTAATCAGATAGCATGCAGTGAGAACAGCATCCGCCTAAAAATTTAGTGAAACGTGATGGTAGATAAGTAGAGTGCGAGAAGTTTCAATAAGATGCCGATTTTTACGTTTTGGAATCCCATTTTGTTGAGGAGTATAAGCACAAGAGGTTTGATGGATGATTTCCTATGAGAACAGAAAACTGGAAAAGGATGAAGACAAATATTCTCTTCTATTATCACTTCGTAAAACCTTTATTGAAATATTAAACTGATTGTGAATCTCTGCATAGAACTTTTTGAATATAGAGAATAATTCAAAACGGCTTTTCATTAAATAGATCCAAATACAACGAGAAAAATCATCAATAAAGGTAACAAAATATTGAAAACCCATAATTGTACTAACTTGACTTAAACCCCATATGTCTGAGTGAACTAAATCAAACATACATGCAGCCTTATTATTGACTCGTTTTGGAAAACTACTTTTTGTTTCCCAAGTTGACATATGACACACTCCAAGGAAGAATGTGGAAAAACTAGGAACTAGTTTTTGAAGCTTGTTAAGATTAGGGTGGCCAAAACAATAATGAAGAAGATCAGCGGATTCAGTAGATGCCAAAGAAATTGGCAACCTCGGGTTGTAAAGGTGATATAATCCTTGTGACTCACGTCCTATTCCAATCATCTTCCCTGTACTCCAGTCCTGCACCACAACAGAATCAGCCACAAAGGTAATAGAACAATGAAGGCTTTTTGTTAGTTTACTAATAGAAACAAGGTTATATGGGCATTCAGGAGCAAACAAGACATTTCTTAAAGTAATAGATGGAAGTGAATAGACTTCTCCTATTCCTTGAATTGCAATTTGTGATCCATTAGCAATGGTTACACTAGGGAAATTTGGAGTAGAAGTGAGAGTAGAGAAGTGACTTTTATTACCAGAAATATGTTTAGATGTACCTGAATCTAGTATCCATGGTCCAAGAGGAGGACTTTTGATGAGGCATGCAAATGAATTACCAGATGAAGAGTTTTGTTTTGTAGCTTGGTACTGTAGGTATTCACTGTAGTCTGCTCCGGTTAAGGTGATAGAATTAGGCTGTTGACTGCTTGCATCAGGTAAGGGAAGTAGTCCATCTCCTTGGGTTTGGGCCATATGAGCAGCAGGTCGATTATTGCCTAAGTGATCGTTTCAAGGTGGTTGTCCATGCAATTCCCAACGCGTGTCTCGTTTATGGCCATCTTTGTTATAGTAGGTGCAGTGTGATTTTGAACCCTTTCCTTTCCCTTTGTGAGAGCCCCCTGTCGAGTTTGGATAGCCAGAACAGATGATTCTACCGCATTGGTCTGTGTTATACTTGAAGAAATGCGCAAAAGTCTGACAGATACATCCTTTAACGAAGGAATGACAGATACACAGAACTTAAGTCAGATCTAATTCCAATCAATGCCAAGACCATAAAGAATTTGTCCCTTTGTTTTTTCTGTGTAGCAATGCTCTCAGACAATGGCATGAGAGAGTTAAACTCATCTCTTAAGGTTTCAACTTGCCCAAAATATCTTGCTATATCTTGTTGATTTTGTTGAAGATGAATAATATCAGAGATTACCTTGTATATCCTTTGCACATCATTAGTGTACAAGGCTTTAGCCTTGGTCCAAACTTTATAACAAGTTTTATATGATTGAAATAGAGTGAGAAGTTTTGGATCTAAGGAGTGCCACAAAAGACTACACAATTGAGCATTAGTTTTAAGCTAAGTAGCCTTATCTTTTTCATCAATTTTAGAACCATTTTTCTCCAAATGATCTGAATAGCCCTGTCCCATAAACCACAATTCAACTGATGCAGCCCATGACACAT
>JAVXUL010000012.1:1234954-1250321 GCA_035590515.1 Trichilia minutiflora | reverse complement strand
ATCTAAGGAGTGCCACAAAAGACTACACAATTGAGCATTAGTTTTAAGCCAAGTAGCCTTATCTTTTTCATCAATTTTAAAACCATTTTTCTCTAAATGATCTAAATATCTCTGTCCCATAAACCACAATTCAACTGATGCAGCCCAAGACACATAATTGTTGCTATCTTCTAGTTTAACAGTAGTAATGGGAGGAATATTAGATGGTAACAAAGTTATGATAGAACCTGAAGTTGCTGATATTGTGAGAGAGAGAAAATAGCCAGAAAAATAGGCAGAACAGAAATTCAGAAAATGAGTAGCAAGAATTAGTAGCAAAATAGCATGAATTGACAGCAGAATCAGCAGCCGGAATCAGCAAAAACAGTAGGAAAAATCAGCCGCGAACAGAAGTAGAATCCAGCAGAAACACGGATAAAGAATGGTGGTAGAAACAGTAATATAGGAATTAAAAACAGTAGTTGGGACTTGACAAATAGCAACCTGGCTCTGATACCGTAAGAAAATAGAGAAAGTTGAGAACAGGGAAAGGAGAAGTTTAGAGGAAAGACTTTTTTCTTTATTTTTATATATATTTTGATCATAAGTACATAGGAGAATATATACAGATTTTTGCCTCTAGGAATGAAAACTAACAGTTGATTTATAGCCTACAATTAATCCCATCAAATCCCTTAAATACAACACTACAAATCCTATCAAATCCCTTAATTACAACATTATATCAATAGCTAGCATTCTAACAGGAATATTAATACGTAGCACGTAAACGTTAATTGAGTGGCTTAATGTTGTATTGTTTTATTCCCAAAGTGACAAGTGGGACAGCCACATGTGAGAAGCCAAGTAGCCTAGAAGGAGTATATCTATTCATAATTTGCAAACATAAACAAAAAATTGATTTTCTAATTTTTCTTGTTTACCGAAGAGCTTCCTGACTTATTCATCTTTAACGTTTGCATTGTGGAGAGGATCATACATATATTCATCTTCAATTTTTTTTGGATATGATTGTCTCGACTTAGCTCTTTGTACTAATATTTTACAGTTAACCGATTATGCACAAAATGAAGACAAATTATTCCTTTTTGGTACTCTTATTTTCTTCTCTTTGGTGACCTATGTGTGCTAACTGAATTGTCTTATTTTAGATGTTATGAATTGCGTAACCATCTGCCAGTTTTCAAATCATCTTTTAGTATTTATTTCTTAATTCTGATAACTTTATGCAGGTTGTGCCTAGCATTGCAATTGTTGAAAGTTATACGAGATTGATGTTACTTGCACCTCACTCTTTGTTTCGTTCGCTTTTCAGCGTAATTCCCTTTACTTTTTAAAATTGTTAGTTCTACAGATATTTACTTTCTTACTAATAATTATGCTATTTATATTGTAGAGTGGATATTACAAATTCTATGACAAGGAAAATAGTATATATTTTTGTTGTGTTTTCCTTGATTTGGATTTGGGTTAGATAGAGCAAGTAAATATTATAATAAAGACAATAGTATGAACAAATCAGCCAGGTGGTCTTTGTTGATGGGCAAAGATGGTGGATGTTTTCGCTACAATTAAAGGAGAGTACAAGATGTGCTCTCCAAACAAAACATGAATAAACTCATGTGATCTAGATATATTTTTTTCTCTCTCCTAATAATAAAGATGTCGTACTCTCCAAACAAAACATGAATAAACTCATAAAATCTTAATATATTTTTTTTCTTTCTCAAAGTACTAAACATTAATAAGGGTTAAAAAGACAAGAAAAATAGCCCATATTTGAATAATAATTCAATTAAACTCATGAAATCCAATTACTTTAGATCATGGTTGGCCTTCGGATATTCCAATCTGGTCAAAGCTCAAATATTAGAATCTACAAAGTGTGGAATTTAGGCATTGTGAATACAATTTATCAGGCTCTTTTTCTTTTTAAAAAAAAGATCTGTGCATATGGTGGCTTTTGTCTAAGATTTTCTTGTACTTGTGTTCTCCTCTATTATCCTAAATTTATGGAAGTAAATGTGAGTCTTTGCAATCATTCCTGCAATATCAAGCTGTGTTTCTGGACATCCAGTCCACGCCTACTTTTTGGAGAAATATTTTTTTATTCTAAGAATTGAATGTAGCTGCAGTGTGCTTATAGATCTTTGGCATGTTTTGGAATGTTGTAATAAATGAACCCTTCTTTTTCTGATGATATGTGACTTTCATGTCATCCAACGGACTGTAGATGAAGTCATTTATCATTTCCATGTCTCTGCTCATTTATATTGTTTAATTCTTTGAATTTATTCTTAAGCATTTCTATAAGACATTTACTTTCAGGTTTCAGTATTAATTACCTACTTTTCTCCCCTGCCTGCTATTGTTAATTGTTGTGAGACATTGCTGGATTTCCTGTTGGAGTTCACTTTTCGTCTTTCATTTCTTGGTTCTTTTTACGAAAATGTACTTTTGCTCATTGAAACTAAGATAACAGCTCCTAAAACTTCTATTTTCTGCAGCATTTGGCACTAAGAAATCCTACCTTATTGGGCAAGCCAGGGGTAACACTTTTAGTGCTTGAAATTGTCAACTACAGACTTCTTCCGCTCTACAGGTGATCTTGCATCCAAATGTATATGATATATGTTGTTGACTCTACTCTTCAACTGTTGTTCTTTCAGAAACCCCTTCTATGTTCATAGGTCATGCTGCTTTGTCACTTGTCTTGAAATTGTTTTATGTATTATGCATATTAATGTACAGGAGTCCTTTTGCTGTTGAGATTCCTTGTGCTATATACTCCAGTGTTGTTGACTGCATTTGTAATATCTTTCTGGTTTGGGATCTGATGGTGCTGTAAATGAAACCCCCGACTTGACATTTTTCCCCTTCATTTTTAGGTATCAAGGAAAAACCAAAACATTGATGTATGATATTACCAAAATAATTTCTGCCTTGAAAGTAAAGCGTGGAGATCACCGCGTGTTTAGGTTGGCAGAAAATTTGTGTATAAACCTAATTTTGTCCCAGAGAGATTTTTTCTCGGTCAAAAGGGAAGGAAAGGTATATAGTGTGTTAATTTCAATTTGGTTTATTCCCCATTTTCTTCTTGTCATGTGAGGTAGCATAAAATTTTTTATCTTTTATTTTTAATTCTTTGCAGGGTCCAACTGAATTTACAGAAACTCTGAATAGGATAATTGTAATTACTCTTGCCATCACAATAAAAACACGTGGGATTGCTGATGCTGATCACTTACTTTATCTTCAAACTATGTTGGAACAAGTAATAGGAACTAGTCAGCATACTTGGTCAGAAAAAACACTACGGTATTTTCCGCCCCTTCTACGGGACACCTTGATAGGGCGGATAGATAAAAGGGGCATGACGATTCAAGCATGGCAACGGGTTCGTAATTGTATATTTTTCCTTTTGTTTTTAAATTATTCCTTTTCTACTGTTTGGTGTTCTTTTGCGTCTGGAATGTGAAACTAACAATGGAAACTTTAATTGGGAATGAAAATGCCATATAATGTTTTAAGTATTGAAGATTCGTGAGCATTGTTCTTCGTTTACCCCTTTCTTTGTTGGGCTAAGGATTCAACTGATATTGTAACATCTACTTATTTTGCAGGAAGAAACAACTGTGATTAACCAATGCACCCAGCTTCTTTCACCATCTGCCGATCCTACTTACGTTATGACGTATATCAGTCATAGTTTTCCTCAACACCGACAGTATTTGTGTGCTGGTGCATGGATACTGATGCAGGGACACCCTGAAAACATTAATAGTGCCAACTTGGTATGACCCTGTGGACTTCTCACTTTCCCAGTACAGATTGCGTGGGCATAGTGGTCATTGTGGCTGGACTGGTTGTTCCTTTATACATTTTTTTCTCTTTTCATAAAAACTGTAATTGCATTGTTAAGAAATTATTGTTTTCTTGAAATGGATGTCAGCTACGTGTTTTGAAAGAATTTTCCCCAGAGGAAGTCACATCCAATATCTACTCCATGGTGGATGTTCTACTTCATAACTTTCAAATGGAACATCAGCGTGGACATTCATTACAGGTTTTGAGTGTAGCTCATTCTTTATATTTCTATGCAGGACAATGCCTATAACATATGTTTGTGCTAATATTTCACATCTTTTAATTTTTCAGGACCTGATATTGAAAACCTGTGCAAACATTTCACTCTTTGTATGGACCCATGAGTTGTTTCCTCTGGATATTTTACTTCTTGCCCTTATAGACCGTGATGATGATCCGCATGCATTGCGTATTGTGGTAAACTCCGCTTAAAAATTATACCTTCTACATATTTTTAATATTCTCTTAATAAGTGCTTGCTTGTATGGTTTTAAATACTTCATGGGCTTTTTGTCACCTAACTTTTCATTGTCAATCCTGATCAAATAATTTCAGGATTGCTGGGGACGTGTGTCCATATTGCGTCTTTTGGTACCTGTAGTTGCGTTTTATTAATTTGCAGTAACAAATGTACATTTTATACTCACTGTGGATCTAAGAAATACCCATACTGTTGCAAGTTTTTTAGATGAAAGTTAAAAAAACTATAAATAATGAATTCTTATAAAACTGACTCCTTTAGTGTGCTAAACTATTAAATTTTGCCAATTTGCAGAATTCCTATTTTTTTTTTGGCTGTCAAAGAGGTTTACTTTCTTTATATTGTGATTTTATACTGACAACAATCAAAAACATCTTCATTGCAGATTGGTTTACTTGACAGGCAAGAACTTCAACAAAGAGTGAAAATATATTGTATGAATCGTGGCCCTCCTGAGCATTGGCAATTCAATGGAATGTTCAAGCGTGTCGAATTGCAAAATGCCCTTGGGAATCATTTGTCATGGAAGGAGAGGTGACGCCTGCTAATTCTTAATATGTTGCCTAATCGAAACTGTTTAATATGATTTGTATGCCTAAATTTGGCTGTGCTTGTCAAGGGCCAGTGCTAGAGTTAAAAAATACTGTTATTGGGCACTCTATTACCAACTTAAACCTTTTGGATTAAGAATATAAAAGTTTTAAGATTTTGATTAATGGAGACTCCCCCTTTTATATTCAATTTCTTCATTATTTTACCCATAGTTTCCTTGTCAGTTACTGGTTTTCTTAGTCAAACCAGTCAAATAGGAATGAATAATGATATTGAAACTCAAAAACGTCAAATTTTTTCTTAAGGGGGATAGACTTTTTCAATATTGGGTTTAAGGTTAGCATAAGCCCATAGTAGGGATTAATCTTGAGAGTAGAGCACAAGTATTTAGCTAATAGCATAGGGTGTGGATCTATTAACTCCCAAGGAATATCTTTTAAGAATGAAATTCATTTGATTGCATGATTTCTTTCTAACATTCCTTTTTATTAGTTTTTCAGGTATCCTACATTCTTTGATGATATTGCTGCACGTTTGCTTCCAGTCATCCCCTTAATTGTCTACAGGCTCATTGAAAATGATGCCATGGATTTAGCTGATAGAGTTTTGGGCACTTTTTATCGTTTTCTGGCCTACCACCCTTTACTATTCTCATTTGTTCGTGATATACTTGCATATTTCTATGGTCATCTACCTGGAAAGCTCATTGTTCGCATATTGAATGTGCTTGATCTTAACAAGGTAATTATAGTTCTTTTGATCCTGTTTCCCATTTTCTTTTATTTCTTTGTTTCTCCATTATTTGTTTTTTATATTATTTGGCAATCTGAATTTACTGTATTTGCATATTTAATTCCGAATTTGTTTCAGATTCCATTTTCTGAGTCATTCCCACAGCATATTAGTTCATCGAATCCTGTCGTGTGCCCACCTTTGGACTATTTTGCAACTCTCTTACTGGGTCTTGTGAACAATGTTATACCTGCATTAAATAGCAACTCAAAATCTGGGTCAATGTTGGATGCATCGGTGCGTGCCCCTCATAACAAAACTCCACCAACATCTCAGTCTGGGGCCTCAGCAGCTTTAGATGGTCAAAGAGCATTCTATCAAATTCAGGACCCTGGAACATATACTCAGCTCGTTCTGGAAACAGCTGTCATTGAGATACTTTCGCTTCCTGTATCAGCATCCCAGATTGTATCATCATTAGTTCAAATTGTAGTCAATATACAACCAACACTTATTCAAACCAGTAATGGTCCACATGGATCCTCAAATAGTGTTGGGCAAGGTTCAATGCTTCCGACATCTCCTTCTGGAGGAAGCACTGATTCCTTGGGTGCAAGCAGATCGACTCCTTCAGTATCTGGAATCAACACCTCTAGCTTTGTTTCAAAAAGTGGTTATACATGCCAACAGCTGTCCTGCTTACTGATCCAAGCTTGCGGTCTCCTGTTGGCTCAACTTCCTTCTGATTTTCACATACAACTTTATATGGAAGCATCACGTATTATAAAAGAGAGTTGGTGGCTCACTGATGCGAAAAGGTCGCTTGGTGAACTAGATTCTGCTGTTGGTTATGCTTTGCTGGATCCAACATGGGCTGCTCAAGACAATACATCAACAGCCATTGGTACGGTATTTTTTTAGTTATTCTTTTGATTGGCCTTGTGTGCATATGCCTTGGAGATTTTTTTATCACTCAAAAAGCATGAAAATTTTGGGAAGTTCACCGTCAATAAAAACATTCCCCCAAGTCAACATCCTTTTTTCGCTTTTTTTGAGAATTGATACCAAGTCAAACCTTATCCATGGGTTAAACAGAGTCGGTTAGGTTAATACAAATATACCATCAAATCAGTTCCAGATGATGTCCTCAATTGTGCCATCCATACGACAGGTGTTTTCATGGTGTTACACTGAAGCCCAACAAATGAGCAAATCATCTTCACAAGCTTTTCGACTTTGATTTTAACTTTTATCAATCGTTTAGCATATTAAGAGTCGCTGCAAACTAAGCTTATTTTGTGAGCATCAAATTTATGAGTATTGTTACCATAACATATTAATAAACCAATAATGAATTATTTTACTCTACACTTTAAATGTTCTTGACTTGAATTCTAATCTTACAGTTGAATGCTATTTTGCCAGGTAATATAGTTGCATTGCTTCATTCTTTCTTCAGTAACCTCCCACAAGAATGGCTAGAAGGGACACATGTCATTTTTAAACAACTCAGGCCCATAACATCAGTGGCAATGTTAAGAATAGCATTCCGTATAATGGGTCCATTGCTTCCAAGACTTGCCAATGCTCACACACTCTTCAACAAGGTATAGAAAGTCACTCGTTGCTATTTTTTGATTGCTTTCAAGGAGACGTCTGAAAATTATGAAATCATATTCCACATGGTTAAGCTTTTCTTTTCTCTTTGGTGTTGAAGCCGTGATGACCATAAACCCTAAATGCTTGAAACAAAACTTTCATGAGTTCTTGAAACTAGTTAATCATAATCAGAGGGACTTTGAACTGAAGGAAATCTAGAAACTTCATTGTACCAGTGTTTACAAAACTTTAAAATTTTACAAAATTCATAGTTGAATTGTTAGGCTGTGATGAGCCATGTGTATGGCTTTTCTTATGTTAATCAAGACACTAATGAAAAGAATCACCATGATGACGATGTACATGCAAAACTAGATTAGCAACTGAAAGATTTGCCCAGAAGTATTTTGGCTCTGTTTTCTGCATTTTCTTCTGAAAAAATCGTTTGTGAGTAATAGAAAATGGAACATATTTGTTTTTGTTGCTTTCTCTACGGATATCCATTTACATATCTGGAACTGCAAAATATTTTTCAAGTGCTAAAGCTGAGGTTCTATCCCTGACCATATAAATACCACTGTTTTCAGCAAGAATAATAAAAGAAACATGTCTGGTCTCAGAAACTGGCCAAAGTGTGTTTACATATCTTGAATATGTTTGGTTCTCAGAAACATGCCAACGATTCAGTTATGATTTTTTTGTTGACCAAAAAAAAAAAGTAATAATAATAATAATAAAAGAAAATACTTTTAACAAGCGGAAGTCAAGCATGCCTGGATTCTCATAGAACATCCACCATCTTTTAGGAGGGAATATAGAAGTGTGTGTGAGAGAGGAGAAAATTTGTCACTACCTTTCATACTCTGCATGTAGAGTTCATGTCATTTATATAGTGTGTGCATCTTTCTATTTAATAAATCATGTATGGAACAGCAGTGTGTGTGAGCCAGCTCATATAGCCAAAGAGACGAAACTCCCTGTTGGTCATATCTTTCTTGTGAGATTAGCTGCTACACATCTTTTCTTCTTTGACAGTTTCACTAAATCATAGTGCCAACGTTAGAATGACCCTTACAATAATTGCAATTAAAATAGCAGCGTTATGGGTTGTATATTTAACAATGAGCATTCTACTAACTTACACATTACTGTCTTTCAGACCCTTGCATTACTTTTGAGTACAATGGGAGATGTTTTCGGAAAGAGCACACAACCATCTACTCCTGTTGAAGCAACAGAAATTGCAGATCTCATTGACTTCCTGTATGTAATTATTATATCAATCTTCAGTAGAAGTTGGTTTAAGGTTAAAGTACTTATTATGCATATGATTATTGAATTTTCAGTCATCATGTAGTCCATTACGAAGGGCAGGGTGGACCTGTTCAGGCCAACAGCAAGCCGAGACCGGAGGTTTTGGTACTTTGTGGGAGAGCAGCAGAAAATCTACGTCCAGATGTGCAACATCTTCTATCCCATTTGAAACCTGATATGAATTCTTCAATCTATGCTGCTACCCACCCAAAGATGACTCAGAATCCCTCTTGACAGTTGAGTTACCAGAATTCCTTATAAGCTGACCTTTTGATGGCAGTATCCTAGAGCGGATATGTTTCTTTGACAAAACCCTTACATAACCCGGTTACACTTCGCCATGGATTTTGCAGTATTATAATGCTGTCAATTTTCAATTATCGTAGCATAAAATCTGATGAAAGAATTTTTGTTGACTTGTGCCCAATCACGATTTACTTGTTTCATGAAACAGAGTCTAGAATGGACAAGAGTGGTGGTTAGTGCTTTGGATTTTGCATTTTGCCGTCTACTACAATTGCTGCTACTTTGGGGCTTGGGGCTTCTTGCTAACCTCTGATATTGACCATGAATAGGCTGAATTGCATCCCTTAGTGTACATACCCTTTGTTATTATATGATATGTTATGTTATATGATCTAGAATGAGCTGATGATTTGTGTAATAATTTGTATGAGTTGCATAAGAAATGTACCAATGTTTGAAGTGTTTTAATAGGGAGGGACGCTTCTTACGAGCAGAAATTAAAGCATGTATGCTGTATTTAATTTTAAACTATTTTGTGATTGATATAGCACGTATGGTTTTGACTGCTTTGGATTGAGCATAAATTTGTGGTATTTATGCTATCCTTCAAAAGTAAAAAAAAAAAAAATTTAATAATAGGGGTAAATCCAATCAACCCCTTACTGTTTGCTGCAAATCCAATTATCCTCCTCTTTTGGTTGAAAATGAATCTCAGCCATTGAATCTAAAAAATGAATGATTGAGATTCATTTTCAGTTAAAAGAGTTAAAAGAGGTGGGTGATTGAATTTACAGCAAACAATAGTTTTTTTTTTTTTATTTTACCCCTTGATAATATCATATATTAATATTTCATTAATATTTTGTTCTCTTTATAAACAAGCAAAATTTTGAAAACATAATAACTACCAAACAATACTCTTTTCGAAATAGACTATTTTACATGAACCACCTTCAACCTAAAGCATGTCTGATACTTTGTTATTCTTGAATTGTTTGGGACATTCAACAGGAAAAGCCAATAGTTCCTTCAAGTGGTTGTGTATGGGACAAAATTCATTAAAAATGGGACTCATACACCCAACAACCAGCCATCATAGTAAATTTACTTAAATTTCTTTTGCAATTGACAAAGTCAGAGGCAGATTCCTGGTGTTAGTGTTAGAAAACGAATAACGGAAACCATGCAACTCAAATAAAACAACGATTCCATGACGTGGCAGTAAATTATTGGATGAGATGAAATAAAAAATTTTCTTCTCTTTTTTATACTTATTTTTCCAACGTGAAATGACATGAAAAAAACTTAATGTTACGACACTCATTAAATTATATTATAAAATAAAATAAAATAAATTGAATTGTTCTTATTTTTATATATTTAATAAACTATTGATTTATTCAAGGGGCAATTGCTCCTTTTAGCTATTGACATTTCTCCTATTTTATTGTTACTCTCAAATATTTTTTTTTTAAAAAAAAAATGAATTGGTTTAAATATTTTATCTTTATCTTTATCATCATTATTTGCATTTTAAAAATTATCATAATTTTAATTAAATTACAATTATACCATATTTAATACATGGTAAAGCAATAAAATTGATCCTAACATTTGAATACAACTAAAATACTTTTCTTTTTATTCTAAAATTTTAAATTATACTTAAAATTTATAATTTTATATCTTTTTTTTTGGATCATTGTAATATTAAAAAATATTTATGTTTTTAATTAAGTACAAAATAAATTTTATAGTTTAATTAGATTCTAAAAACAAAGGCATTGAACAAAATTTTTTGATAAATTAACTTCTAACTAAAATAAATATTTTTCAAGTCAATGCTAATAAATTACTATATATAATTTCCTTTCTTTCTCTTTATTAGAGTTTAAATTTAGGGTTAATTTTATCATTTTAATATTAAAAAAAATTAGCATAGCTGTAATTAATTAAAAACTATAGTAATTTTAAAAATTAAACAATTATGATGGTGATAGAATATTTAAAGACTTGTTTCTTTTTAAAATATGGAGAATAACAATAAAATAAAATAAATTATATCTTAAAAAATTAATAACAAAATAAAATAAATTACCGAGATAGAAACTTCTTTAAGGCACTAATGTTATTGTATCTCTAAAATATTATACAATCCATGATTAATGCTATGCTTGCATATGATCTTGAAATCTCACCAAACAATAAAACATGATCTAAAGCTTAATTTATGCAAATCCCATCATTAATAATAGGGTTTTAATAAAAAAAATGACTACTATTTACATTAAAAGTTTAAAATTATAAAAGTACAAAATTTCATTTAAAAATGATCATAACCAATCTTTTCAAATGAAATTGCCCCCATATTAACATTTTGTAGATAAAATCATTCCTATTACTATAAACCTAATTTTATAACCTAATTCAAATGATCATAACCTAATTTTATTACTTTACTCATTCTTACTATTCACATTTTTCTCATTTACCTTTTAAACACAATCTCAAAACTTATTTTAATCAGTAATCACAAATTCAACGGTCACATTTACGGGTTTCTTTTCAATTTTTTCCTATATATTAATAATTATGGATGTATTTTGTTGAAAAATGAGTTTTATTGAATAATTCCCTTCTATTATGTTGAAAAATGGGTTTTAATTTTCACTTTTGAGCACTCTTAGAAGTGTGTTTTCATGCTCTGATTGTCTTTAACCTTTGTCATTTCTCATTTTCTATTTCAACCACCCTCCAAAAACATGTTAACAACAAAAACAGACCCTATTTAATAACTTTCATCTGTATTTTACCTACCTATGCATCTATTTCTCATATACAAATGATCTTCTTTGTAAATAAAGAAAATTGACTGTAAAAATACTAATTTTTATAACAAAACTTGTGATTTGAATGATTTCCATGAAAAAGGGATAAGAATATATGGAGATATAGAGATTAGATGTACTGAAGTGAAAAGAAAATGTTAAGAAGATAATATTTGATAAAAAGTGATTATTAAGGGTAATTTGGTCGGAAAATAATGAGGATGGTAATTTTTTAAAAAAAATTTTGGAATGTGATGATTTTAAAATTTTTAATGTTAATAATAGTTGTTTTTGTTATAACCCTTAATAATACATGTGCATTTAAAACCTACCCTCAATGCATATCCTGAAAAGGGAGGCAGAAATTTACTTTATCCGGGGCTAATTTTTTGAATTATTGAGAGTTATTTTTAACCATAATAAATATATAATTTTTTAAAATAAAATATAAAAATACTATGTTGTTTATTAATTATGGTCAATTTTTCTTGCTATAATTTGATATACCTTTTTAACTATATCAAAGCATACTAACATAAGTAAAATTTTAGACTATAATTAATCACATAACGTGAATTAATATTTATTAACAATATTTTCTTACCTATGGCTTACCATGAGCTTCAAGTAATTTCATATTTATTAGATTAATAAGTAAATATAATACTGAAAAATCATAGTGCTATTAGTTTTCAAGTTTATTAAAGAAAACATTTGATTTTGATTGTATTTGATATAATCAAAGAATTTTATAAAAATAAAAATAAAAATAAAAATAAAAATAAAAATAAAAATAAAAATAAGAATAAGAATTTATACTAAGATGTTTACTAAATAAAACTTGTCTAGTTTTAGTCTTTCATATAAAATATTAGAGAAAAACAAAAATGGTAAAAAATACATGAGAATAATGAAGATAATGTGAAGCTCTTTATTTCAATTTAATTTTGGTGATGTTAGATCGAAATTGTTAAAAAATTTAAAGAGGTAAAAAATTAAATTGATTTCTTTTTACACATTAGACTTAAGAGGATTAAACACAATTTTACAAGCACGCAAAATTCTATATAAAGGGCTGTAAGCCGGTAGTGTCTTTGGGCACAGCATCACTGTCGCTAGTTCTCTATCTTTGTTATTGAAACATCTCCTTTGAGTATTTCATTAAACAATATAAAAAGAAAAAATGTCTCTCGTTGGTAAAATGGAGATAGAAATAGAAATCAAAGCTTCAATAGGTACATTTCATCATGTGTTCACCCATAAACCACACCGTGTTTCCGAAATGGCTCCTGGACATATTCAGGTGGGTGATTTGCAAGAAGGTGAATGGGGAAAAATAGGCTCGATTGTTAACTGGATTTATACACGCAGTAAGCCCGCACATATTTTTTTTTTTATACATATAAATTAAATTATTCTATGAACAATAAAGGAAAATGTTCCTGATCCGCATGGAATAAAGGAATTGGTAAACAATATGACCGAAGATATTTATGCCCCTCTTACTCAGAGCGCATAGATCCATCTGATTAGGTCATAATTCTTTAGTTAAGATTTAGTGATTTATTAAACTAACATAATACAAAAATATTTGATTTTTTAAAAATATAAGTATCTCATGCCATAAATTAAAACATATATTAATGTATATGTTAAATTAAGTTAAGATTTAGTGATTTATCAACTTCAAAACTTAGAATTTAACGAAGTTGAGATCTAAAACCTTTGAATTTTCTACAATCTATTCCATCAAAACAAGAGGGAGAGATGGCTGAACCTAGAGAGCTTGGGAGAGAGAAAGTTTTCAATTTTTTTTATTCTTATTCTTTCCAAAATAAAAAAATAATTATGTATATATATTTTTCTTTGATTTTTATATTTAATTTATTTGATATTTATCTAATAAATATCGATTATTTAATAATTAAATATGATATTTATTCAAAATGATAATTACTTAATTGTTAAGTAAATTCAGGATAAATATCAATTAAGGGCACTTTAGCAAAACAAGGTTTTGTAAGGTTTTCCAAATTAAATTCTTTAATTTATATTTAAACCTTTGACTTTAAAATTATATTTTCAATTCCTTTAATAATTTATATTATCAATAAGTCATGTAACCCCTGTAGTATTAATGTGTTATATTAAATTATAACCCCATGTAACCCCATGTGTTATATTAAATTATATATATATAACACTTATTATATGTACTAAATGAATAATATTTTTTTTGTTCGATCTTAATCAAATAAGGATTTATAAAATATCAAAACTCAAAATTTGATATCTATTAATCATCAATCAATATATCTTGAACTCGTCACCACGAACTTTTTCATATGATATCTGTTAGTGGTGATTTGAAACCCCTGTAGTACGGTTTTTATCACATTAATTGTGTGACTCCACCCCCTCTTAAATACAATCACCTTATAGCTCTTTGGGGCTATCACCCTATCATCCTAGCCTGTCAAATCACCCTCTCCTTTATAAAAACAGCATCCCCTCCCTCCAAAAGAATTAAGTGTGGCTTGATCTCTCCTCACCGGAGAGAAGAAAAAATAGAGAAGAAGAAGAAGAACTAGAAGAAAGAGAAGGAGAAAAGAGAGAAGAAGGGGGGTACGTAGGCAGCTTGAGAGCAACCTAAGTTCAGTCATAAACACAAATCCAAGTCCAGACACAAATACAAACACAAATATCAAACAACCACTCCTCAACCATAGACTACTCCTCGTTTGTTGTAAGAAATTCGTCGGAGATTTTCGTTATTGAGTGCACGAAAGTCGCCGAATATTTTTTACACAAACAACTTATTTTTTATATACAAAAAAATTGTATTTAAAAAACAATAACAAATATCAATAAATCAATACTAATTTTTATTAGAAATATATCTTAGACCTAATCATATCATAAAGATCAGGGTTATTATTGATAGTAAATATATCTTAGTGAATAATTATAAACTGTTTATGATTAATTATAAATGATATTTTATTATCATTTTGTATTTCTCTAGTTGCGGTTTATTGATTATTGTAATAATGTAAAATGGTATCCTATAATGTATTATATGTCAAGACTCTATCTATAAAAAATTGAAGATACGAGAATAGAGTTTATGATTTAAATACATTCAAATAAGTTCTCAATTGAGATAATATTATTAGGGACAATGATGTTGTATGATTGACATATTTTGTCGCTATCAATGATCAGTATTTGATGCTAATAGTTAGGACAAGAGTATAAACATAGGTATTATGTTTGAGAACGTATTACTGAACGTGATCAAATGTGATGAATCACATGAACGTTTATCCACAATCAATTATTTATTATATAGTTGTACTAATGTACCACTAGTTCTTTGACCTGAGATATCATAACTATTATCTATAGTGAGACACATCGTTTATATCATATTAGATTAGTCACACATGGTGAAAGAAGTTTGATGATAATGTATTCTTGTTATATGAGAATAAGTAATAATCAAGATGCAATCTAATAGCTCAAATATTTAAGTTTGAGATCTTAGGTAGAAATGTCATACACGAGGATTAAAATCTCTAGTCAGAGTATGTATTTTCTGAAAATGAGTTTTCGGATATATGAATTCCTTTTATAATTGATTTTCTAATCTTATAATCGAGTTAGATGTTTGACGATTTTATAACCTGCACTCGATTGGGAGTCAACAATAGAGAGACTTTACTATATATAATTATAATTATATGAG
>JAVXUL010000012.1:1207223-1217867 GCA_035590515.1 Trichilia minutiflora | reverse complement strand
ATAAATTAATTTTAAAAAATAAATTAAATTTTTTATTTAATATTTAAAAAAATTTATGAATTTTTATTTTATAATTTAATTTTATGAAAATTTTATTTTATTTTTAAAAATAAATAAAAATAATTTAAATTATCGAATAATTATAATATTTTATATTATAAAAAATTTAAGTTATATTTTTTTATTCATTAATATTTTTAAAAAATTTATTAAATATAAATATAATATAAATCCTGTTTTAGAAAGTTAAGAGTATTTTTATTATTTTTTATATGTATATGCAGATATAATTAATGAGTATTTGACACGATATTGAAGTTTACTAGATAATTAAAAAAATTTAAATGATAAATAATTAAATATATAAAATATTTAATTGTATTATTCGTTAAATTAAAAAAGAATTTCAAGTTATTCATAGTCAATAATTAATTAATAAATTACTAATACTTTAATAAGAGAGAGATATAATTTTGGATTATGGATAGAAAAAAAAGGTGCGAAAAGAGACGACAAATGAGTGTATAAATAGAGCTAGAAACAGAGAAAAATAGGTGGTGAAAGAGAAATATGAGAAAAATAAGATAAGAAAGGTAGGGGAAAATCACCTTAAGGCCTCTCCTAGAATCAGTGCCGTACTTGGCGTCGCTTGTGGGTTGATGGGGGAGACGGGTTTCAGTCATAAATTTAATATTTTGAAATATTTTTACATGAAGAAAAGGTTTATGTCAATTATTTTTATTTTATATTTATAAAAATATTTTAAATTTAATTTTTAATAGTTAAATTATAAATTATAAATTATTTTGATATAAAGTATTATAAAATAAAAAATTAAATTTATAAATTTATATATACATATATTTGATAAATTATTTTTTAAAAATATTTATGAATATAAAATTTTAAATTAACTTTTTTTTATAGTACTTTCTATTATAATTGTTCAATAATTTAAATAAAATATTTTAATTATTTTAATTTATTTTTTAAAAAATAAAATATTTTTTGTAAATTTAAATTATAAAATAAAAATAAATTCATAAATTTTTATTAATATAAAATAAAGTATTAAAATTATAAATTAAATTTAAAATAAAATTTTAAAAAATTATTATTTTGATTTAGGGATTTGTACGGCTCATAATAAAGATTAAAGATTTTTTTTTCGTATATAGGGGAAACTTACGCACTCAGTCATCATTGCAGTGTCCAGCTAGACAGGGACCAGGTACCTACCATCGAGAAGCACGTAATCGAATATCACATAACACTTGATCTTAGTCATAGGGAGCGTATACATAGACCACCCATAGTGATACCAACCACGGGATAAAATCCTTGATTAATCCCTTAATACTTCAATCGGAATGAAATCATGACAACTCGAACCCGAAACCATACCATAAAACACAGATCATCGTTTAGGTCCTAGACCAACAGGCCATCCCAATCGGGGGTAAAGATTTATATAATGATAAAGATTAAAGATTTATGTAATAAAAATATATATTTTTATCTTAGTGAAAATGATTTCTATCACTTACCTAAATTATAAAGGGTATTTATTACAAATATTTTGATAAAAGGATAAATGATATTTTGAAAACCAATAAAAGAATATTTATCTCAAATTTTTTAATAAAAATTATTATCATTTTGACAAACCATGGTGAAAAATTGCCATTCCCCCTTTATTTTTTCTTAATTTTTGGGAGTTTAATATAATAGTATAAATAAGGTATTTTATTTGAGCTTACTCGTATTCAGTTTTCATAATAAAAGGAAAATGGGAGTTGCCATTTAATCTTACTTTCCAATCATGTCAAATGAATTCAACTGTATCCATCTAAGAAAATGAAAAATCAATGTTCAGCCCTACTGAAAGGTAATATCAATAAACGGCAATTCTTGACGAGTACAGTCAATTTAACAATACTTCTACAGGAATACAGAGGCTGAATGAGTGCATTCTGACAGATCTGCAACCAAATGCCGCAGCAAAGGCAGTGCTGCTGCTGCTGCTGCTGAATCACTCAAGGGGTTCAATAATTTGGAGGAGCTCATTACAGAGCCCTGTGAACATGATAGAATCGGTCTCGATAGGCCTGAATTTGATAAGTGCTGAGGGGACTAAATCTTCTTCCTCTAGTGTTGCGGATCTTTGGCCAGCTGCTGGAAAACGAGGAATCACACGACGTTTGATTGCTGCAGGATTTATTAGATCATACGGCAAGCTAGGTTCTTTCAGGGTCGAGCTCACAAACTGAAAATGTAACAGGCGAATGTATCAATTTCATTTCATACATAACCATCCACATTTTATAATCTGGACAGCAGAAACTTAAGCCATGCCTACTAGCATATGCTATTGCAGTAGAGAATGCTCGCAATCAAATTTTCTAGGTAACTTTCAGTAAAATATGCAAAAAACTAGTGTAAATAAACAATTTTGAACAGTGTCCATGCCAGCTTGTCACACCATAAAGGATTTGCAAGAACACGGGATGAACTCCCAACTACTCCACTGAAGAACGAGAAATGCCTCAGGAAATTCAATAAGAATAACACTTGCCATGATTTTGCCTTGGTAGGTTAAAGATGTCCATTGAAAAGTGTTAATGCTACCAATCCGTGACGGAAACAACATCGGAAAAGGCTTATTTGATGCAACATGATTCATGCTTCACTAGTTAGCAAGACAAATTTCACAAGAATGGGCGCTATCCTGGTTGCCAAACAATGAAACAAACGACTAAGAGATACTGCAGGGATTTAGTTAAAACATGGTTTTTGAGAAGGAGAACATATGGTAAGATAGAAACAATCCAATGATTCTCCATGATATGATAAATATCATCAAGCAGAGAGATCCTGCATGGATCCTTTGTGTCTGCAAACATTATGCAATCCTTTGTTCAGGCGCTCAACCAAAATGCTGAAACTAGGAGCTAAAAATAAGCAGAGTTCTCAATAAGAGTATAATACAAAACTAGAACTCCATCGCCAAAAAGTTACAAATGGATTAATGACATTAAATTGATTCTAATTCCAACTTAACAATGGGGTAAGTACATACCATTTGAGCAAAGAACAAAAATTGCCACTATCTTACATTGAAAAATTCTATAAGAACAGAGACACAATACCATATACCACATGCCTTATGCCTATCTGAACCCAATAGCAATAGAGATTCACTAAAATGAAAAGAGCCAATGGAACAATATCGATTTATCCAACTATGTATCCTAAATTGATTTGCAAATATATCTTATCACAACCTAAGAGAAAATATGCAAGGTTCATAGATGGGTTACAGTTTAGAATCTTAGACAATCATTATCAGGTTGAATAATTTTTATACGGACATTAGCTAAATAGACTGTGCGAGACGTAGAAAAGTTATAAGTACTAGACATTGCCAAACTTCCATAAACTCTTTACACTATAAAAGTGAAGTGGTGTCAAAAAAGCCCCAAATCTTTGGCATTTAACTTGTACCAGTCCTGTTCATCTAACGCATATTAAACACGGAGGAATGATGCAGGGAAACATAATAATTATTGCATAATAGTAAGGACTAACCTCGTAAATAGCAGTTGTTCCCTCCCAAGGACCAAAAACACCTTGGAGTAACACTCCATCAGGAAATTGGATGCGGATAACAGTTTTGGTATACCTCTTCCTAGCAACTTTTGCCTGCTTTTCCCTATATGACTTGGGGATCAGTAACTGCGATTCATCAATTTTCTTCTTCCTCATTTCAGCTTCTCTTTTCAGCTCTCCAATTGAGAGGTTATAAAAAGAATCTGGAAGCTCGAATCTTGATGCTGCACTTTCAGGTACCGCAAAGAAGACCCGAATCTAAGATAATGATGGAGACACAATGTCATAAATACTATTATACACAAGTTGGCGACAATTAATATATAAAAATAAAGACAAAATTTAAAGGAATTTTATCAAATAAAAATAAAATATTTTAAAATTTTCACAATAATAGTGAGAAACAATACTAGACTGATTACATAAGACCAATGTATCAAATGAGGCATAATTTGTTTGCAACTAAATTTAACTAATTCAAAAGCCAACAAAGAAAGCAATAAATGGCAAAATGACAAGTTTTGCCCCAAATTAATATAGTATTGCAATGTAATATACATTACACTGTCTCAAGCAATAAATTATTATACGATTGGTGGAAATTTTGAAGAATCTTCTAGTTATTGTTAGTTTCTATGAAAGGTACAGCCAATTTCCAGAAAAATAAGGATTCAAAGATGCACTTAGAATTAGAAAGCGATCTGAAAAAGCCAAATAAGTAAAGAGCTCATAAATAAAGAACTCATAAGCCAAATAAATTATTTTAAAAGGAAGAAGAATCTATTCTAGATATTGGAAAAAATACCAAGAAACAATTACAGCAGAAAACACTAAAAATTTATATCTTCTTTTAGTTAAAAGATAACAAAGATACTTGTAGACAAATGTGCACGGTTCTGTCCAGATCGTAGCATCTTTAGATTCTTGAGGAAGAAGGTGTAATATCTTCCTCTTTTCAAAAATATATAGACTTATCAGGTTAATGGCATTGCTAGCTCCATTCCAATCCTAGCGTCAAGCTTTAAGCCAATACCAGTGAAGAATCCTCCAAAGTCATCAATTTGCTTGATCAGAAGCATACAAGATACTTAAAGGCCAATGGCATACTAAGCCTATTTGGATTTTGGAAGAAGATTCTAAAAGTCATGTAATACCTCAGTTGCCAAATCTATGAAATCACTCCAAAAAGATCTCTTCATTACTTTGAAAAAGTGTACAGATACTTGTAAACCAAGGTCATTCCTGATTGTAATTCAAATTCCAGTATCATCATTTGTCTCCTCATGAAAAGAAAACTTCCATCCATAAGCAAAAGAAATTATTATGATCATCAAACATTTCATTTCTTTTTTCCTGTTAAGTATCAGGCATCATCTTCAGTTTCCAGACACAAGTACAATGCAATAAAATTGGTTACAGGGGGGAGAAAATGTTAAAATAGTAAATTATGGTGTTTTCTTATCCCCCTTTTTAAATATATACTTTAATTCTTTACATCCAAAATTAACTTGTTTATCAACATTGACATATATTGTAAAGTATCAGCTTTATTTTTAGACTCAAATGGGATTCAATAAGTCAAATAGCGACGGGATAGTTATCATAGCCATTTTACAAAACTGAAGACAAACATGAGAGAAACCAAAATCTGTGTATCATTTCAGTTGGAGTTATGATCTATGGATTCCCATGTTGGACATCTTCCATCCAAATCAGACACCAATAAACAAATGTAAACATGCTGGCTGTAATCATTAAGTTCAATGTTCGCTCATTATGAATTTTAACAGAAAATCCATATCAGCATTTTTTAGAGTAAGTAGTTTTACTCATTGCCGCATTATTATTACAATACTACCACGGCTATACTACATACACATCGATAAGCATAACAAAAATTCAAAATGCACAAAAGAAGGACCTCATAACTCCACCAAAACACTGAAACGACCAAAGAATAAATATTTAACAATAATTATACCACCAAAATCCAATCAACCAATGGATATACCTGTCTATCAACTGGCTTCTGCTCAATGGGTTCCTCAGTCTCAGCAGGAGCTTCGGCCTTCAAATTCTCAACCTTCTTTGGTTCTTCAACCTTTTTCGGTTCCAACATATCTATCACCTTACTAATCAAAGCAATTCTCTCCTTATCAGGAACATCCATTGCTGCCCACATTTCCCCGCCATCCTCTCTCAATCCAAAACCAACAAATTCCAAAAGCTCAACACCTCCAGCAACCTCTCCTACTGCCTCCTTAATCTTAGGATTACTCATTCGAACTCTCCGAAACTTTTCATTCTCAGGCTCCCTAGCTACATTCCTCAACAACCTAAGCACCACTTCCACAGACCCGTCCTTCGGCATCCCTGACAAAAAAGTACCAACACAAACCTCCAATTCACTCCCAGACTCGTGAAACTCACCGTCAACAGCACCATTACTATTGTTCTCTCCTAAGTTGTTGTTATTACTGTTTATACAACTCTCAACATGTATAGACGCCTCATCTTCAGTCTTGAAAACCTGCCCACAAATTGGACATTCAAACACATTTAAAGAATACCCAGTTTGTGACCTTTTCCCAGAAGTGATCAATGAATCATAGGGGTCAAAACCATTTTCAGGTTTCCGATTCGGCTCCGGTTTATTCACAGAACTGGACTTACTCTGGTCTAAACCAAGTGGTTTCTGAGCCAAAGAAGAGTTATTGTGATTCGTAGAAGAAGAAGAAGATGAGCTTGGCTTTGGTTTCGGACTTGAGTTCGGGTTTTGATAGATATTCTGACGAACAAGATTCGGGGTAGCGGGTCCTGAAGAAGATGAACCCAATACTCTACCTTGGCCCTTGAATTTACTGGACGAAGAAGAAGACGAGACTTTCTTGATGAATCCCTTCATCTTATCTTTCATATCATCCATTTTCTTCTTAATGATCAAAAATTACAAACAATCAAGAAGAAATCGACAGAGTGAATGGAATAAACAATCAAATAAAGTTGTTGAAAAATTAATTTGGATACAAGAATAACAAGAAATGACGTTCTTTCTGGGAGTTGACCTCGAGGGATCAGAAGAAAATTGTTAGCAAATACGAACCTCCTTCCGTCGGGTCTTCGTTCGCTAGATCGATTGAATTACACGGAATTTGAGCCACGTGAAATGCATTAGTAGTCCAATAAAATCATGCCAGGTCGGGTAACGAAATGACAAATAAATCTATAAAATAATTAAAATTTAGGATTAATTTGTTACTACATATTCTAGTTTTTATTTCACGAAAATTTATTATTATATTTTATGTGAAGACTTGCTTTATGTAGATTCATTATTATATTTTGTTATATTTTTTTCATGTATTTATACAAAAGAAAAAAGGGGATTCAAAGAGTAAAACTTTGTTAACAATAATCGACATGCTTCACTAAAATCATTTTTAGTTTAATATTTTATCAAAAACTTATAAATTACTCCAATTTAGCTAGAATTCAATTTAAGTACACGATTTTATGCAATTCTTGTTTTCATAATTACAATACAATACGAACACCTTTAATACAGTGGGTTGAAATGGGGGTTTTCATTCTGTTTGGAGAAAATCTTAATGCTATAAAATATTAATTTTACATTTCTTAATATTTTCTTCCATATTCATCTTTTCAAATAATTTATTGTCATATTTTCTTATTTTTTATTTTAAAAAATTATAATAAAAATAATTATCATCAGACACATTTAGATTTTAAAAAACCTATTTATTTTAAAAAAAATAAATCTAAAGATACTTTTTGGATTGCAATATTCGTACATCAAAATGGCTAAATAAAAGTTATTCACATCTTTTCAATTGAGAATATGCCATTTTTATAAAAGTTATTCACTTCTTTTCAATTGAGAATATGCCAGTTTTTTCTTATAAATTGTTTCCATTGAGAATATGCCCCCACACCCCCACACACCACCACCAAAATAAAAAGCTAAAGAAACTCAAATTTTCATGAATGTTCGACTAATAGTAATTTTTAGAGTATTAGAACCTTAGATTCGCTAAGAACATTTTTGTATTATCAGTAAATACAATCATAAATTTACAAATCATGATTAATTGCTAGATAAATTTTTTAGAAAATCTGATGAAGTTATACTACACTGTCTCTGTCATAAAGAATTTAAACTATTTTTCAATTGCTAATGATGGAAGCAGAACAAGCAATTAAATTCTTTCCAAAAATAAACCTAAGATAAGATTTACTATCTCAATGACACATGGATCCATTAGACATGCTTTTCGATTAGGACAGTTTTCATTTTTCAAATACAATGAGAGTCACAAGTCTCCCTGAGTAGAGACAATTGAGTAACAGAAGAAAGTAAATTTATAAAATAAATACAACGCATATAAATTGAAGCTTCATTTTTTCGACTGAAGGAATCTTGCAGGACGATACCTGTAGTCAAAGTTGTTAGAAGAAGTCAAAATTAGTTAGGGAGAAAAGGTTATATTTGACGCCCTTTGTAACAGAAATCAAGGGAAATTATTCTCTACTTCTCCAGGTTTCATTCTCTGTAGGGTACATATGATATACTAGTAGGCTCTAGACAATTCTATTGTGTATATAAATAGGCTGACTTAGAACTCATTTGTACAATCTGAGTGTTATATCTTAATAAAAATAATTTTTAAGTTTCAGGATTCTCAGAACTCTTTCTCTAGGTTTCCATCCATTTCTCTCTCGTTTTCTATCCATTCTTCTCAAACAATCTTGAATCTTTTCTAAGAGAAGAGAAGCTCAATGCTGGAAATCTATAGTAAGCAGCTTCAATCAGGTGACACATAAAGCCGAAAGAGGGAAGAAGCACCTAATCACTGTGAAGGAATTGCCAACAGTACCAAACACACAGAAAAAATGGGGTAATACAAATGAGCAGTGCAAAAAGCAATCATTGCGATAACTATGAGTTTTAACATTTGATCGTTTAAAATTATTTTCAAGCACATTCACAGTACAGGATATAGCAAGTGCAAGGAAAATGGAAGAAAAATTAACTTGCATGAAAAAGGTTTTCTGAGAGATGAAAAGATATCAAATAAGCAAGAGTAACAAGATACATAGGATAAAATATTTCTGGTTAAAAGGATTCGTACTGCTGCAAGGAGGGGAGATTAACAACTACCATCTAAATGGTTGGAAGTAGCAATTAAGTTTTGCCAGCCGCGAACTAAAGAATTTTTCTGTGGGTTAACAGGATGTACGGGACAGCACAGATCATGTAAGCAATCAGTTTATCATGATGCGTGTCATAGGCTGATATTTCAAATATGTTGTAGGCTCATATTTCATAAAGAGTTCGAAGTTATAAACATTATTATGATAAGTAGATGGGATCAGTGGAATGCTTGCATCCATATTTCTCCTAAGAGTTCAAATACACGATCAACAGAGATATGCGCAAGAAGTCATCATCAAACATACGGCGCTTCTTTACTACAAGACAGTGAAGTTGGGTTCCCAAATATAACTTTTGAGGCCATCATATGCATCCAAAAGGCTCATTTGGGTTCAGCATGCATCTCTCGTACAGAAGAACTGCCTCCTTTAAATTTTTTTATGGAGGCAAACATTTCGCTGAGGCATGCAGGCGAGAACTTTATGTGCAGCCTCAACAACCCCACACCTAGCATACATGTCAAAAAGTGCGCTTTCTACATAAATACTATTTGATTATAGGCCGATCTTAACGGAGAGGCAATGTACCTGTCTTCCTTGCTTCCAACCATGAACACTTGCACAGGCACTGTGTATACTGGCCAATGACGCTTCGTCTGGCACAATCCCAAACAAGTGCATTCTTTGAAACATGCTAAAGGCCTCAAAATTATCACCTTCCTGCACATATCCAACAAGAATTGCATTCCAAGAAACATTGTCTCGATTCCTTATAAGCTCAAATAGTTGCCTAGCTTTCTTCAGAACTCCAGACTTGGAGTACATGTCAACCAATGCATTTCCTCAAATAAGCTTGATGCATACTTGTTCTTAATAATGACTGCACGTAACTGACGACCCATTTCCAGGTATTCCAATTAATAATGACTGCATGTAACTGACGACCCATTTCCAGGTATTCCAAGCAAGCACATGAACTCAGGATGCTAGTATAGGTAGAGTCATCAGCATGAAAACCAGAATTCTTCATCTCAGAGAATAATTCCACCGCTTCATGGGCATACCGACTCTGTGAATAACTTCCGAGTAACGTATTCCATAAAACAACATTTCTTTCGTCTACAGAATCAAATACTTTCTATGCATATTCCATTTTCTCACACTTGGCATACATATTGATCAAAGAACTCCCTACATAGACATTATAGTCCAAATCAACAGCTGCTAAACTTGAAATGGCGCTGAATACGCTCCCTAATGTGGATAGCGAGGATCTAACATCAGATTTCCTCATCCTTTGAAAGAAATTAACAGCTTCTGTCTTGCAGCCTCTCTTGGCATTCCCAGAAATCATCACATTCCATTGTTACAACAGATGGGATGGCTTTTGAGGTCAGGATTAAGTATATTGAGGTCAAGTTTCATAAGGTCCCAGAATTGATCATTTTAGAAGATATAATTCTTGTCAAGATTGATAGCTTAGAGAATGGAGCAGACATATTAATTAAATCAGTTCCCAAGATCAAGTTCAAGGCATACTTGAGTTTAATCAATATTTACAATTGCTAATGCAATAACATGTCCTTCAGCTATTAAAGTCTTTAAAGTGACTGAAATAATATGTCAAGGTGGAGATTACTCTAAATTGGCTCATATTTTAGAAATTTCTTGTAAATAAGATTTTAATATAAATATACTGTATTGTAATCTAAGATGTATAATAAAAATAGCCTTAAGCATGTGGAGATAGGCACATTACCAAATAACGTAACGTAAAATCTCGGGTGTCTCTATGTATTTAGTTTATATATTTAGTTTAATTCTGCTATTCTTTTCATTGAATTGTGACAACTACCATTCATG
>JAVXUL010000012.1:1193036-1207123 GCA_035590515.1 Trichilia minutiflora | reverse complement strand
AGCCTTAAGGTTAGCACACTTGATTCCACTTGATTTTCATTATTTTAACCTAGGATTTTTGGCATGAAAAACTTACATTCAAGCATGCAATAGGCCATAGAACCTTTAGTCTTTAGTATCAATTATCCGAGATTCCATCTCGGGACATTCGATCAATCACCTACTGTATATGATGTCATCGAAGCCCTGTCCCATCTCCAAAAGGAACATCAAAACTCGGAGCCTTAGGGGTATAAGTGACACGATACAATACCTACGACAGTCACGCCCCATGATTCAAGTGATAAACTTTCAGGGCACGTCAATCAGTTAACGACGCGTGTCATCAGGTACGAAATTTCATGATTCCAATATAACGGAATCCAGAAATAAAGGCAGGTACGTATTACCTTTTAGAGAGAGGATATTCATTCACGCATTTGACATATTCATACACATACGAGAGAACAGACACATTGGAATTTTCTCTTATATGTCATTGCTCTCTTCACTCTCACACATAAGCAAAACCCTCACTGACTTAAATATCGGAGAGTTTTCATTGGGAAACCGATTTTACCCTTAAGATTTCAGTGTTTTGTAGTTCACAGAATCACAGAACCAAGAGGGAAGACAAGCTGATGCTGGAGGTTGAAGATAACTACAACTTTTTGCATCAACAATATCAAATTTTTTTAATTAAAATACTTTAAAATATATATAAAACAAGTATTATATGGGAAACTAATTATATTATTTACTGATACAATTAATAAAAAATTACATAGTCAAAGTAACATAAATTTCAAACATTTTAAAATTTGAAGAATAATGCTATCGGTTGTAAAATATTAATTCAAAATTTTGGTTTAAAACGATATTGTATTTTTTTTTGTATATATGGTAAATCCTAATTTATCGAATCAGGGACAGGTATTGATTGAATTGATATGCTATTATGCCCAAAAGAATAATTAACATAAAAGTTATGATCTGATTCTCTAGGCATTTCAACAAGATGATACTCTCAAGATTCTCGAATATGATACTCCTTAAAATTTCAGGTTCTTACCATCGGGTAAAGCCCTCGGGGGTTGTGATGTTGTATTCATCAATTAAAAATTGAAATAATAAAATAAATTATTTTAAAATTTCTAAAAATCTATCATTTAATTGATGATCGTTAGTTATATCACTTTTAATGAAAATTTTAGGACTCTCAAAAATTGAACTGACTGTTTAATTTATAGTAATAAAAGTTAATAATATTTTAATAGAAATTAAAATAAGTTTTAGAACAAATATTTCTTTTTTGTTTTTTTGTCCATGATACAATATTAAATGATAAACAAATCCATGATTAATTGGTAATTAACTTTTTTGGTCCATAATACAAGGCTAATAACTATGGACGTGAGAAAAAAACAAGCATATAATTGTAAAAGGGTGGGCTAACATAATAAATTATTAATTAATAAAGAATTTATTGTTTGGTAACTACATAATTTTAAATATTAAAAATGTACAACATTGAAGTGATTGATATTAAAAAAAATTTACATTTTACTGAAAATTTAAAAAATAATGCACAAAATTTTCAATCGACATCGGTGCCAAATTCTTTGAATAAAATGTATATAAACATGTTTAACTGCATATTTTTTTTTTGAAATTTAGATTAATAACTTTTAATTTACAATTATTGTTAAAATAATTTATTACTTATTAATTACAAAAGAATAGATAATTATTATAAACGTTAGTTGACAAGAGGATAAGACAATAAGTATTTAATAAATACATTTTAATTGTTGCACTTTGGAAATTAAATAAAAATAAAGTAGTGCAAGGTTTTTATATTTAATAAATTATATTTTTTAATGTATTAAAATTTATTATTAATTATTATATTAAATATAAAAAATTATTAAAAATAATAAATTCACAGACTATGTCAAATTGACTTTTAAAAATTAAGTAGGATCATAAGTTTAACATAAAACACGAATGAACTTAAATTTTATGGTTGAGCCAATGCACACAATAGGATTAATACTTCTATTAATAATATAAACGTATCTTATTATTTTTTTGCTCTATCTATTTTCTAAATAACAGTAAATACAATGATAAATTTTTTTTATAAACTTTACAAAGTTGATATGAATGTAAATAAAATATATATACTATAAGATAATAATGGTAAATATAAAAATATAATAAAGCAACAAGGACCAAGGTGATATCCATATTATTGGTCAACTTTATTGATCATACAAATTAAAGTAATATCCATATTATTGGTCATGTAAATTAATGTGATATCGATCCTAATTAATTTGAAGAATATTGTATGTTTTTTGACAATGACATAACAGGATATAGAACTGATTACAGCCAAAGCAATAGACAAGAGACAGTACAAAAGGGGCAAGTTGCATGTAATGTTTAAAGTTACTTCTCAGACCCTGTTTCTGCAGTGCACGGCTAAACCTGAAGGAATCCATTCTTCTGCATGCATGTATTTTTGTCTGCTCTTTTTTTTTTCCCTTTGCAAAAATGAAAAAACTGAAAACTTTAATGGTTATTTAAAAAAAAAAAAGTCTGATGTTCTAAGTTTTTGAAGGGGAGAAAGAAAGAGACAAGTCATGGATAATGTCAGGCAAGCACATCTGTTCACGCACAATTATTGAGTTGCAGTTTTTCAGATACCTGTTTGGTAACATCATTTGGGTGGGAAAAATGAAAAAAAAAAAAAAAGAATTTCATCCACTTGAAATGACAATTTCATTGATTTGAACACAGCACATGCCTCCTATACAATTTTGTGCAATTATACATATATTGACATATCACATGGGCAACTAGTTTTTCTAAAATTTTGAAATTTGATTGAGATTTGATATTATTTCGGACATCATTTGATTATCATCGATACTGTGAAGAAGAGAGCTATCACAGTTTCGAACCAATCAGCATGATGCAGGCATTGCTTTTTATGTCAATTTCATCATCTTGAATTGACAAGAGATACCGATATTTACGTAAACCGTTATATTTTATTTATACAAATTAAAGTAAATTTACTTTATAGAATTAAAATTTTATTAGATGCACATTTTTATGAATGAAAATGTCATTAATATCCTGACTATGGATTTCATGAGTGAAGATAATAAATCACAATTAATATGCACCAAAACACACAAGAAATTTATTGAAAACAAAAATGAAGTTGATGTCAATGAAAAATAAAAAAAATCTGTCTAAAAACTAAAAATAAAAGTCGATACTGACCCCTACTGAACAGCAATATCAATAATGTAAATGGGCAATTCTTGAAGAGCACAAGCAATTTAACTATAGTTCTACAGGAACACAGAGGCTGAATGAGTACATGCTGACAGATTTCCAACCAAATGCCCCAGCAAAGGTGGTGGTGGTGGTGCTGAATGACGCAAAGGGTTCAATAATTTGAGGTAGTTCACTACAAAGCCCTGTGAACATGATAGAATCGGTCTCGAAAGGTCTGAAGTTGGTCAAGTTCTGAGGGGACTAAATCTTCTTCATCTAGTGTTGTGGATCTTTGCCCAGCTGCTGGGAAACGAGGAATCACACGAAGTTTGATTGCTGCAGGATTTATTAGATCATACCGCAAGCTAGGTTCTTTCAGGGCTGAGAGCTCACAAACTGAAAATGTAACAGGATAATGTATTAATTTCAATTCACACATGAGCATTATACTTTGTATTATGAAGGGCAGAAGCTGAAGCCATCCCTAGCATATGCTATTGCAATAAGAATGCTCACAATCAAATTTGCTCAGCAACTTCCAGTGAAATACACAAAAAAAAAAAGTGATGTCGGAAGCCGTTAACAATAATATTAAATAAACAATTTTTAACAGTGTCTATGCCAGCTTGTTAATGCTGGAAGAAATTTACAGGAACAGGGGATGAACTCCCGATTACTTCACTAAGGAGTGAGAGATTCTTAGGGAAATTCAATAAGAATAACATTTACCATGATTTTGCATCGGTAGGTTAAGGATATCCACGAAAAGTGATAATGCAGCCAATTGACTGGGAAAATAACATTGGAAAAGGCTTAATTTGAAATAACATCATCATTCTTGACTGGTTGGTAAGACTCAAATTTCACAACAATGTGCAACGGTATCCTAGGGGCCAAACAAATGGCTAAGTGATACTACAGGTATTTAGTTAAAACAGAGGCTTGAAGCAGAACATATGCTAAGATACAAAATATCCAAAGATTCGCCATGATACAATATGTTATCATCAATCAGAGGGATCCTGCATGAATGCTGAGGATCTGCAAACATTATGCAATCCTTCATTTGGCTGCCCAACCGCAATGCAGAACTAGAAGCTAACAATAAGCAGAGTTCTCAATAAGAGTATAAAACTAACATAAAGCTCCATCATGAAAATTTAGGCATGGATAAATAATACTTGATAGGAATCTAGGGGTCACAGAGCCAGCTGAAAGTTAAGAATGCAGTTCCCCATGCAAGTAATAATAATCGGGAACACTTCATGAACAAGACAACGGTCATTGATTGTGGTATCCGGCCTGGTGTCTCCCGGGGACAGCAATCTCACTAGGAGGAATGAGAAGCCAACATAAACCGGTGTTTATCCCAAGATTCTCAAAAGTATAGGAAAGCGGGATATCTGGAAAGCAGGGGTCTTGAAATGCATAAAAGGGTTTCTATGCGAGTATTAGGCGCTCCGGGGTCTGTCTCGGGGTCCATGAATTGGAACCCCTTAGTGCATACAACGTGAAAGCGACAGTGGCTCTATACTGGGGATAGATTCCTACTTTGAGGCTTTTGCTTCAAATTAGGAATTGAAAAAGATAGATATAGCGCTTTTGACAAGAAGTAGTAGTATAAATAGGGATTGGGGAGCAAGGACACTCTATTCTGCGGGCACAACATTAAATTGATTATAATTCCAACTTAACAATGGGGTAAGTAGAATACCAGGAGTGAAAAACAAAAATTGCCATTGTCTTACACTGAAAAATACTAACCCTAAAGATGGAATTGCATCCTTTCTCCAAAAATTCCACGAGAAATAAAGAAATAGATTGTTTAACAAAGGTATCAAACACAATTCTTCTATTAACAAGGTAAAATTGTCAATAGAACAATTCAACAATTTCATTCCAATTTATGATCAACGAGATTACGTATGTGGGTAATGCCTTATATGTCAACAATAGTCTCATGTTGAGCCACTTTCAACAATTATTTCAGTAGCAAAAGGAAATCCAGAACTATCAAAGCAGAGACACATACCATATACAACATCCCTATCAGTATCTGGCAGCAATAGAGATTAGCAAAATCAAAAAGAGCCAATGGAACAATATCAAGTTATCAATCGCATATTCTAAATTTTTTTTAAATATATCTTATCACAGCCTGAGAGAAAATATACAAGGTTCATAGATGGGTTATGACATTAGGGGACAAACGTTATCACTTATCAGGTTGAATAATTTTTATACACACATTTGCTAAAAAGACCATGTAAAAGACATAGAAAAGTTATAAGTCTTGGATATTGCTAAACTTCCATAAACTATTTACACCATGAAAACAAAGTGGTATCAAGAAAGCCCCAAATCTTTGGTATTTTAACCTGTGCCAGTCTAGTTCATCTAACACATAATAAACATACAGGAATAATGCAGTGAAACATAATAACTAGTGCATAATAGTAAGGACTAACCTCATAAATAGCAGTTGTTTACTTCCAAGGACTGAAAACACCTTGGAGCAATACTCCATCAGGAAAATGGATGCGAATAACAGTTTTTGTAGACCTCTTCCTAGCAGCTTTTGCCTGCTTTTCCCTGTAAGATTTAGGGATCAGTAACTGCAATTCATCAATTTTTTCTTCCTCATTTCAGCTTCTTTCCGTTCTCCAATTGAAAGGTTATAGAGGGAATCTGGCAGCTCGATTCTTGATGCTACACTTTCAGGTACAGCAAAGAAGACCCGAATCTAAGATAGCCATATAATTGAGACAAAATGTCATAAATACTACCATACACAAGGTGGTGATAATCAATGTTTAAAAATACAACACAAAATTTAAAAGGATTTTATTAGATGATGACAAAATATTTTGAAATTTTAACAATAAAAATGAGAAAACAAGACGGTTTACATATAACAAAATTGACTACAATAAATATATTAAATGATGTATAACTTATTTGCAACTAAGTTTAACTACTTTAAATTCCAACAAAAAAAGCAATAAACAGAAAAACGACAAGTCTTGACCAAAATTAAGATAATATTGCATTGTAATCTACAGTATTCTGTTTCATGCAATAATTGTCATACGATTGGTGAAATTTGAAGAATCTTCTGGTTATTTTTGGTTCTGACGAAAGCTACAACCAATTTCCAAGAAAGCAAGGATTCAAAAATGTATTTAGAAACTGATTTGATATATTCAAATATATCAAGTGCTCATTACCGCAAAGCAACTCCAAGATTGTGCTGAAAGACACATCTCTCTTTGGTTTTACGTAAATCATTTTAGCAATCTTATAGCTGAAAGTACATCGTGCATCTTACACAAACATGTAAGTAACTTACATATTGACTTGTCACACTCTGTTACTAGTCAATGACCCAAAAAAGTCATCTCCAAGGATAAATTGGCTTATATATTAGGAAGTCAAAATCCACTATGGTGACAGAGTTATATTAGTATTTAATTGTAATAAATGAACTCGCATTGCTGAGAAAAAAAAATCTTGATACATTTTATAGATTATTTTAGAAGAAGAATAGATACACCCGACTGGGTGGTTGGTGTGGTAGGAACATGGACTTGTGGCAGGCAAGTTCAGGGTTCGAATCACACCAACTGCACAACTGACGCGCCAAGGTGGAGGCACCAGGTTTTATTCGACCGTTTGGTACTTGTCGGTCTAGGTAAGCCACTGGCGCCTTCAGGCTCAAGGCTTGGACCCCGTCCCCATGATGCTGTCCAAGGGCAGTAGAGGGGCTGGATCCCCGGCGGTGAAATCTCGCGGTGGTTGGCGGTCGGAGTTCCCCAATATACAAAAAAAAAAAGAAAAAAAAGAAGAATAGATTCTTTGTGTTGAAAAAAATAGTGAGACACAATTACTGCAGAAAATCCTCGAAATTTATATCTTTGTTTAATTAAAATTTACAGAGACACTTATGGACAAAAGTGCATAGTTCTGTTCAGATTTTAGCATCAAACTTTAGTTTCTTGAGGAAGAAGATGTAATACCTTCCTCTTTTCAAGAATATACAGACATATCAGGGTAATGGCATAGCTAGTTCTATTCCAATCCTAGCATCAAGTCTAAGCCAATAGCAGTGAAGAATCTTCAAACCTCATCAATTTGCTTGATCGGAAGCATACAAGACACTCAAAGGCCAACAGCACACTAATGCTATTTAGATTTTGGACGAAGATTCTGAAAGCCATATGGTTCTTAGTTGCCAAATCTATGAAATCACTCCAGAACGATCTCTTTGTTACCTTGGAAAAGGGTAGAGATACTTACTTATAAACCAGGTAACTCCTAGTTGTAATTCAGATTCCTGTTTTATGATCATTTGGTTTCCTCATAAAAGACAACTTCCAACCAATGCGAGAGAACCTATTATGATCATCACACATTTTATTTCTTCTTTTCTCTTAAGCACCAGGCATTATCTTCAGCTTTCAGACACTGGTACAACATGACCAAATCACTTATAGTGAGAAGAAAATGTTAAAATAGTAAATTATGATTTTTGCCGATCCATACTTCCATTTTTAAATATATACTTATATTTTTATGCGGGTATATATACTTTAAATCCAAAATTAACTTATTTATCAACATTGACAGAATCTTGTAAATTTGGATGGGATTCAATAAGCAATATGGTTATAGGATTGCTATCTTAGCCATTTTATTGTCATGTTAAAATTGAAGACATCCATGAGAGACATCAAAACCAGTGCATAGCATGATAGACAGCCTAAATCAAATCAGGCACCAATGGAAAAATGTAAACATCCTAACTGTAACTCATTATGAATTCTGAATTCTAATAGTCAATTAATAATATCAACACTTTCGAGAGTATGTGGTTTCATTCATTGTCACATCATTATCACAATACTAGCATGGCAAATTAAATTGAAATCCTATGTACTGATGAACAAAACATAAATTCAAAATGTACAAAATAAGAACCAAATAACTCCACCAAAAAACTGAAATACCAAAGAATAAATATTTAACAATAGTTATACCACCAAAATCCAATTAATGGAAGAATATACCTGTCTATCAACTGGCTTTGGCTCAACGGTTACCTCAGTCTCAGCAGGAACTTCATCCTTCAAGTTCTCAACCTTCTTTGGATCTTCAACCTTTGTTGGTTCCAACTCTATCACCTTACTTATCAAAGCAATTCTCTCCTTATCAGGAACATCCATTATTGCCAACATTTCCCCGCCATCCTCTCTCAATCCAAACCCAGCAAACTCCAAAAGCTGAACACCTCCAGCAACCTCCCCCACCGACTCCGTAATCTTTGGATTACTCATCCGAATTCTCCTAAACTTTTCGTTCTCTAGCTCCCTCACTACATTCCTCAACAACCTAAGCACCACATCCACAAACCCTTCCTTCGGCTTCCTCGACAAAAACGTACCAACACAAGCCTCCAATTCACTCCTAGACTCGTTGGACTCACCATCAACAACACCATTACTATTGTTCACTCCTAAATTGTGGTTATTACTGTTTATACAGCTCTCAACATGTATAGATACCTTATCTTTAGTCTAGAAAGCGTGCCCACAAATTGGACATTCAAACACGTTTAAAGAATACCCAGTTTGTGATCTTTTCCCTGAAGTGATCGATGAATCGTAAGGGGTCAAACCCATTTGCAGGTTTCCCATTCGGTTCCGATTTATTCACAGAACTGGACTTACTCTGTTCAGAACCAAGTGGTTTCTGAGTCAAAGAAGAGCTAAGCTTGGCTTGGCTTCCGTTTTGGATTTGAGCTCGGGATTTGATAGAGATTCTGATGAACGAGATTCGGGTTAGCGGGTCCTGGCGAATACGAACCCAATACTCTACCTTTGCCCTTGAATCTACCGGGCGAAGAAGAAGACGAGACTTCCTTGATGAATCCCTTCATCTTATCTGTCACATAAACAACCGAATGAAATTTGGTTTTCTGACGAAATAAAATTGTTGAAAGAATAATTTGGTTACAAGAAGAACAAAAAATGATATTCTGTTGCGGGTTGACCCCGAAAGATCAGAAGAAAATTGTCAGTTATTGGAGAGAATGAAGACTTTGGAAATGGGAACCTCGTCCGTCCGTACTCCGGTTTAATCGGAAATTAAGCCGCGCGGAACTCTTTAGCAGTCCAATAAAGTCAAGCCAGGTCGAGTAACAACAACCAAGTGCCTTAATTTTTATAAAATGACAAATAACTCCATAAAAGAACAAACGTTTAGGACTAATTTGTTGGATTTACCCAAAATACGCTATAATTTTTTATTTTACAAAACTTTGTGTACTGAATTATTATTATCATTTTAGTAATGCATCAAGTTTTTCAGTATTTGAGGTAAGATTTTATATGTGTAAAAAATAATTTGGCGCGTGAAGGCGGCCATCTTATTGCGAATTATATTATTTTAATTAACTCCTTTTCTATTAAATATTTATAAATTATTTATTATATTTTTTCATGTATTTATAGGAAATAAAAATTCAAAGAGTAAAATTTTATTCACAATATATTAATGAATTTTTTAGTGTTAGCTACTGCTTCAATAATATTTATTTTTGGTTTGATATTTTATCAACAACGTATAAATTAGCCCAACATAGTAAACGGTCTTATGTAATTTTCTTTTTGTTACATAGTTTCAATATGAACACCTTAAACTCAATTGGTTGAAATGAGATTTTTTATTCCTTATGGAGAATATGTTAATGCTATAAAATATTAATTTTAATATTTTCTTAATTTTTTTCACATTTCCCTTTTAAAATATTTTATTGTCATATTTTTCTAATTTTTTATTTTAAAAAATTATAATAAAAGTATATCATCACACATGTTAAATTTTAAAAATCCTATTCCTTTTGAACATCAAAATGGCAATTACATACTCCTTACTTATTTTTCAATTAAGAATATGCAAATCTATTTTAACCGAAAATTTTCATCTTAAAATATATTCCAATACATCTCCAAGTGAAATAAAAAATTAAAAATAAATAACATTATTATTATTTTATTTATAAATTGAATGATTGGATTGCAGCTCGGATTACTTTTAAATTGCAATGTTCTTACATCAAAATAGCTAACTAAAAGCTATTTACTTCTTTTCAATTGAAGATATGCAATTTTTTTCTTATATATTGATTGACTGCAACTCAGCCAACTTTGAAATAAATTTAACAGCTAAAGAAACTCAAATTCTAATGAATGATAGACTAATAATAAATTTTAGAGTGTTAGAACCATAGACATAGTAAGAACAGTTTTATATTATCTGTAAATATAATCATAAACTTACAAATCATAATTAATAGCTAGATAAATAAATTGTTCAGAAAATCTGACCAAGTTAACATTACACTGTCATAAAGCATAAAGAGAAGTTAAAACTTTTTAATTCCTAATGATGTAAGTTGAACAAGCAATTAAGGTCGTTCCAATAATGAACCTAAGATTTACCATCTCAATGGCACATGGAACCATTAGAGATATGCTTTTGATTACGACAGTTTTCAAATAAAATGATGGTCCCAAGTCATTCTGAGCAAAAACAATGGAATAACAGAAGCAAGTATATTTATAAAATAAATAAAACTCAGGGAAATTGAAGCTGCATTTTCTCAATTGAAAGAAACTTGCAGTAGGCATGAAGGGTGACAAGAGAAGACAAGCTCAATGCTGGAAAACTATAGTAAGCAGGTTAGAGGAAGTGACACATAAAGGTCAAAGAGGGAAGAAATCAGCTAATCACTGAAAAGTAATAGCTAACAGTACCAAACACAGAAAAAATAAGGTAATACAACTGACCAGTGCAAAGCAATGATTGCGAGAAATGTGAGTTAATATTGATTGTTTAGCATTCTTTTCAGGCACATTCATAGTAAAGGATATAGCAAGAGCAAGGAAAATGGAAGAAGATTTAACTTGCATGACAAAGGTTTTTTGAAAGATGAGCAGAGTAACAACAGACATAGGGTGAAATATTTCTGCTTAGAAAGATTCGTATTGCTGTGAATAGGAGAGATTAACGGCTACCATCTAAATATTTGGAAGCAGCATTTTTGTTTGGCTGGTTGGTTACGAACAAAGAATTTTTCTTTGAATTAAAAGAATGTACAGGACAGTACGGATCATGTAAGCAATCAGTTTATCGTGATGTGCATACCACATGGGAGTTTAACAAGGAAACGACTAAGTTTAGATAGAAAAATGGGAATTGCTTAAAGAAACTAAATAAAGGCAATTAAAAAATCACACTTGAATTGTCCATATATTTTAAAAGATATTGCAAGAGCAGCTATAATCCAAGATATATTGTTGATTCCTTCCACTATTTCTTCGTGCATTCACATCCTTTACTGAAAATACTCATTCAGAAACTTCAACAATCAAATATTCCAAAATCCTATTACCCACTCGCACTACAGAGTTTCCACCGAGTTGAATTTCCACTGAGTCCAACAAGTAAAACTCGTAGAAAAAATCTAAACGACAATATTTCAGCCCTAAACACATTACTATATACTATATACAAAAAGTACACCAGACAAAAGCAGAAAGAAAAAATATCATTACCCACAAAATACAGAATGATCGATCAACAATCACAGATCTAATCCTTAGAACAGAACCCAACTTTTTATAAATACGATATCTAATTAAAACAAAATGTATAGAAAACAGAATCCAAATGCAGCAAATCATCATAACAAAATATAATTAGCCAGCTTTTCCAAAACTTTTCACGGAATATTCAATAAAAACAAAACCCACATGATTTCAAACATATAAAAGTGAGATTAAGATCCAAAACAAAAACCTCAATGGATCATCAGTCAATCCTTGTTCTTGAGCCTCTGAATCCTCTGATTCAACTGCTCGATCTTAACAACAAGATGAGTCACCGAGTAAAGCAACCAGTAGAAAACCAAAGCCGAGGCGATCAACAGAGCGTTCCGTTGACTCTTCATGATTGACTTCTGGTGACGTAAATGCTCACTTGGCGTACACGAATCACCTTCACAGTGGGGGCGCGTCTCGTACTTCCAATATATATCCATGAGAAGGAACAGACAAAACGGCACCACCGATAAGAACGGCTTCAAGAGATTACGTGTCACAGCGACAAGCCCTCGGCGTAGCCCGTCGAGTCCCGGCAGTGTCAGAAGCAGCACCATAATCGCCTCCGCGGCCGCGGCATATCCAAGCACAACCCATTCGAGAGCCATTAAGTCGATTTCTCAAAACCCTAACCCTAGATCAGATCTGTGGTTTTTTCAGTGCTGTGATACTTTTCTTCGTCAGTGAGGAGAAGGAGATTATTCGTTAAGACTAAAGGAAACAATAAAGGCCAGATTTATAAAGAGATAGAGACACGTGGCATGGTTTAAACGTGTACGTGACAGATGGCAATTCAATATTGATCTACAATATTTTAAGTATGGGAGGATAACAATTGCTCCATACTGTTTTCTAAATTAATAAGCACCCTGTATTAGAAACTTGGAAACAAAAACCAGTATCATCAAATACGTCTTGTCAAAAACTCTCAAACAAAAATCCTTTTAATCTAAAAAAATAATAATTTTTTATTAATAATAAAAATATATATATATATATTTATTATTTTTTTTTGGATACGAGGAAACCCTGTTTGTCAGCCAACGCCCCGGGATTTTCTTGTCTCGGGATTTTCCACGAGGGACCCAGGCCCTCGACTACCCTAAAGCAGCGTCACTGGGACGGGACCTAGGCCTAAGCCAGAAAGCGCCCCGTGGTACCCTACGACAGACAAGTACCCAACGACAAGCGGTACCAAACAAACGGGTAAAACCCCAACTGTCCCAGACTCTTACAAAATTTGCAGCTGGTGAGAGTCGAATACAGGACCGCATGCCTCCCCTCCATCGTCCAGCGCGTCCTCCTGCCAACCAGCCACACCCCTTGGGGGCATATATATTTTTATAATATATATATATTTAATTTTTATTATATAAATTTTTAAATCAAAATAATTATGTTCTTAAAAATACTTTAAATAAAATTTATAATTTTATATTTTATTTTAAAATATTTTTATTTTATATTTATAAAAATTTATAAATTTATTTTATTTTATAATTTAAATTTAACTTATAATTTTATATTTATATTTAATAAATTTTTATAAAAATGGCTCTAAATATAAAATTATAAATTAATTTTTTAAACTATAAAGTATTATAATTGTTTACAATTAATTTTTAGAAGAAAAATAAAATAAAATATTTATAAATATAAATTATAAAATCAAAATGAATTCATCAATTTTATAAATATTAAATGAAAATATTTTAAATTTAGTTTTTTAAAATTAAATTATAAATTATTTTAGTATAAAGTATTATAAAATAAAATAATATAATTTATAATTTTATATTTATATTGATGATTGATCTCGATTAAATTTTATACCCAAGTATAGGTAGTCTTATTGTTAAGTAGTACGGTGAGTCCAAGTCAATATCCAATAAAAAAGGTAGAACAAGTATTGGATTGATTTTAAAAAAGAAATATTAAATAAGAATTAAATATAGATTAAAATACTAAATCTTTGAAAATTGATAATTTATGATGATGATTAGTAAAATAGATGTCACGCCCCGACCCGTGGGGTCCATCTGTGACAGACGCCACAGACCTCCAGGGTGCACTCATTCACACAGAATACAACCTGTTGGCCTGTAAGGCTTTCACAAAACTCCTGTTTTTCAAAACAGTTCCATAAAATTTTCT
>JAVXUL010000012.1:1181348-1192936 GCA_035590515.1 Trichilia minutiflora | reverse complement strand
AAGAATGAATATTAATGAAACTCAGTTTGAGATATTTGTTCATATTTAATTTTCTTTGTGTACACATTTGTTCATGACAAATATTATTAAGTTTGAACCTAGAATAAACATAGAGTTTATTCATTAAGTTAAGTGGGTGAGTGTTTAAGAAATATGATATATTGTGATACATGGAAGATAATACTCAAGATTAGAGGACTTATCGCTATGATTCATATGTCATATTTATTATAATGAAAATACATGGGCCAAGTGGGAGAAGTGAGATCGTGGCCCATGGTAGTGACGGTTTGATTTTCATTTTCTGGCAGTTGACAGCCACCCATGATCAATGAAAACTACCCATCCACGTTTAATAATTTTTCATAACTTCTTGATGGGAAAAATTTATAAATTGGATAGTTTTGAGGTCCCAATGCTTGCTGAACTTGTTAAAGAACAATACACCATCAAATTAAAGTTTAGAAAGGCAGAGAAGCTCCTCAAATTCGTCTCTAAATTCGAAAAAACTCAAGGGCCGGAGGTATATTTTAAAGCTTTCGTAATTTTGTTCTAATGCTATATTATAATAAAGGGTTGATTAGAACATGTTTAGGACATCCATCACAAATTACAATAAAACAAAACAAAAATGCTCCATTAACGCTAAACAAAAACACTTAAATATAATTGAAAAAAGCGCTCCACAAAAAAATATAAAATATTTATAAAAAATAAATAAACATAGGTTCTAGTAAGTTCTTGGTCCTTGTCACGACATATTCAGAATTTGAATTTAAAATTGTGCTTTGTTGACCAAACGTATAAGAAAGGAAATGATAATAAAATGAAAAATCATCAATCACGACTACGACATTTTTTCGTTGTTAGGTGGAACGCGTGAAATAAAAAATTTTTAAATATAGGATTTTGTTAATGAGTTTTTTAAAAATATTTATTATTTATATTAATTTTTTATATTTAATATAGTAATTAATAAATATTTTTTTATGAATTTTATGTATTAAAAATGGTAACTTACTACATATAAAAATCTTATTCTAAAGGCACTTATTAGCAATACTCTTATACATAATAATAATAATAATAATAATAATAATAATAATAATGAGTTCAATGTTTTATATATTTTCCTTTAGATTATTTTGCATTTTAATTTTATAAATAATATCAATCTAATATATATATAATAATAATAAATACTTTCCTATAAATTCAAAAAATTACAAATATTCTGTTACTTTTCTTTGTGGTAAATATCACTTGAAGTTTAAAAATGATGATAAATATTCTCTGCAATATTATTTTATAAAAATATACTTTAAATTGTAAGAATATAATAATAATTATATAATAAAAAAAAGACAAATTAACTAATGATATAATATTATAAAGGTATTTGTTTTTCAAATTTTAAAGGGTATTCGTTAAAAAAAAAGGAAAAACAAAAGTGTATATGTAATTTCCTAAAATTAACATTACTATAATTTTGATATATAAATATTTGGATAACATAAAGTTTTAAGAATTTCAAATGGTTTATTGTTTGTTGAAGAATCTGCATAATGGAGCAAATTGACGGTTTAGAAGTGACAAAATTTTGGAAGTGGCAAAATTGACATATTATGCAAAAATACATGCATAAAACAAAATGATGAAGATTCTCTTGATTATATCTCATTTATTTAATTTTCATAATTTTCAAATGGTTTATTGCTTGTTGAAGAATCTGCATAATTGAACAAATTGACGGTTTAGAAGTGACAAATACTCGGTTTCACGAAATGACAATTTGTGCCTCTATTTTATGTTTTCTGATAAAATTTTTCTAAAATTTAAAAATTATGACAAATATCTTTCTATTTAATAATTCGCTTAACTTTTTGTATTTTTCTCTTGTGTAATTACTGCAATATCCCTAAAATTTATAAAAGTATACAAATCAAAAATTTAAAATATATTTTATAAATTTTTTATATTTTTTTAAAATATAAATTCTATTAATTAAATTTTATACATTTTATATAATTTTAAAAAATTAATTTTTTATATATTTTTTAAAATTTAAAGGTATAATTGATTTTTTATATATTTTTTAAAATTTAAAGGTATAATTGTAAGACTTAACCAAATACTGTTAATGATATTATTCACTTTGACTCAATCTTTGGGGTCTCATGGTTTTATTTTTGGTAATGTGGCTTAAATTTATCCCAAAAGACTTCGTTAATAACTTAGTTCTATTTTTACATATATAACCCAATAACTTCCTCTCTTATTTTGATATAAGACTTTCTCTTACCTTAGCTATCCTCAAGACTATTAGAAGAAGTTTCTTACTTAGGCTTTCTTTTCTCAGTGTCACTCGCTATCCTTAAAGATTGGGATGTTATGGGCCCACCAATTTTCGCTCATTCTCGAACCTACGATCGTACTGGAGGAGAGTTAACTCTGATACCATATTATAAGACTTGATCCAATACTATTAACGCTATTTTTTGCTTTGATCCAACCCTTGAGACTCATGATCTTATTCTTGATAGTGGACCTAAACTCATTACAAAAGATCTCGTTGATAACTTTGTTCTATTTTCACATATGTAACCTAATAATTTCTTCAACTATTCTAATATGAGATTTACTTCTATTCTTAGTCATCTTAAAACCTGTCAATAATCACTCTTTACTCAGATATTCTCATCTCGGTATCACTCCCCACTATCAAGGATTGGGATGTTATGATAATAATAATATTACAAAAAAAGATAAAATATTATAGGAATTAATTTGACAAGAAAATATTTGTCATAACTTTCAAATCTCATAAATTTTTTAATCATAAAATATAAAATAAAATGAAAGAAATTATTATTTAGCAACCTATAGACATTTTTATCATTCTCCTTTTCTCTTACCTACTTGTATCACTTATTTTAAAACATCTATATTCTTGTATCTTTCTTACAAGACCACCATGTATGTCTACTCTTCATTGTTTTGTCCCAAATTAAATTAATAAATTTATGAAACATCACATTGATGTTTAAATATAAATTAATATGAGGGTAGAAAAAGGTATGGGTAATAAAAATGAACAAATGATAGAAATTTAGATATAGTCCCAAGATATAAAAATTTAATTATAGTCTCAGCATAGATAAAAAAAAAATTGTGGATTTTAAGTTTTAACAGTAATAAAATTAATCTAATATATTAATACACAAGAAAAGAGAAAAAAAAAAATTATTGCATACACTAAAATGATCTATTAATAATCAACCAACATAAAAAAAAGTTGGGTAACAAACTTTATATCTTTATTTTTATAGCAATTATTATATAAAATTATAACAAAATAATTAATGGTAACATTCTTGTTCTCCAATCTCTCCTTATAGATATATTCATAAAACAAAATGATGAAGATTCTCTTGATTGTCTTTAAATTATTTAATTTTTGCAAGTTTCTAATCTGCCCCTCTAACTTTTGTCAGGATTATTAGTACTATCCCTTTTAAAATATTTATCTCCTTGTGTCTTTCCTGCAAGTTCATCAGCATATCTACTCTTCATTGTTTTATCCAAAATTAAATTAATAAATTGGTGAAACATCGCATTTTTTAATTAAAATTTATTATAAAAATTTAATCATGATTAAACAAAGAGATTAATTTAAAGTAATATTGGTACAAAGGGATTAGCATAAAAGCCAAAGGAAAAAAGAAAAAGTTGTGGTGGGCAAGGAGTATTGTAATCTTAGATTATAAAAAGTTAATAGATAATATGTGAGAGAGGAGATTGGGAATAATATTATATGTATTAACAAGTATTATGATTCGAATTGTTATTTCTTAAATCCATTCTCATTGTCTCTTTTAATTTACTAATTAATCAATTGTCGTTTTATTGCATTTATTTAAATTATTAAATTAGAGAATATTATTGTCTTGATCGTTTGTAGCATAATCAGCAGACATCTTTATATTTCTATTTTTAAAATTAATTTTTGAACAACTTTGGGCTGTATACTTAATTAAATATATATTTGACCAGATAATCGTGATGAAGCTGGATTTTTTAAATATAAAGTATTATCAATATTTTTAAAACTTGTAATACATTATATATATACCTTCTATTTTGGTTATTTTTTCTACTTCAATCTTTTCAAGTGGAGAGATTAATAGAGGAATGTACAATAATTATTTGCGTCAATAAAATGAATTATAATAATTAATTAATTATTAATCGCATAATTTACTTAAATAAAAGTTCAAAAGTAGAAGTTAAAAATAAATAACGGTTCGGGTCAATGAATTAAACGTTTTATATCAATTTTGTGTTATTTGCATTTAAAATTAATATACTCATGATAAAAATTTAATAGATGGTAAACAACACATCAAAAAATAGTTAAAACTATCAAAATTTAAATTATATCAGAATGAATTTCAGTTCAAATTAAAAACTTTTATTCTAATTTAAATTTATGATCTTATTCTGATAAGAAAATATATACTCAACCTAATTAATCTTGATTCGTTTGAAAAAGGAAAACCACGGTGTTAAAACAAAAAGTAAGATAATATAAAGCAATACCAGATATACTACTGTAATCATAAATATTAAGCTATCAACAATTCTCAATTGAAATTCTTTTTATTATGGCACACTTATAATTGTATTATGTACGCATGGCTAAAGCTATGGTGAGTGGTCTTTCAAACAAGAAGTGAAAAGCCAACCCAACTCACCTGCTTTCAAGACAAAAAGTACTTAAATTCCTCAATAATCTACTAGTTTTTGTTTTAATTGAGAATTATTAGTAGACAGAAAACAAAGTGGAAGTTTGAAATGACACAAAATCAAACTATTTTGGTATGAAATGAAACTCTGCCAACTATATGATGCAAGTAAAACCAAAAAGAAAAAAAATTTCCTCCATTAACATCAAGAAAAAGCACTTACTAGCTAGCAGCTACAACAAACAATTCACTTCACAGGAACAAGAAAGCACTTCCATTACAAAAGTTGTTTTAACTATTAGTAGGAATAATTAAGAGATACAAGCTTACATGGGTTCTATGGCTATAGGGGATTGTGGGAATCTTTAGGCTTTTCATGATCTTATTGCTACTTTTGTTTCACTTGGTTCAAGCTACCTGCATCCATAAACATCTGTCTTTTTTCCCTTTATTTCTTTTTCTATCTGCTTTCAAGTCTTAATTCTTTAGAGGAAGATAACAAAGAAACTTCAAAAAGGAGGGAAAAGCAAAAGTTGAAGAGACCAATACAAAAGTGAAAGAGAGAAGAGATAGGATTATAGGAATTGGACCACCGAAAGAGAAAAAAAAATTCAATTTACCAAGAGGAAGAAGAAGAGGGGGTCTTGTTGTATTGACATGCACAACTTGTATCATTTATGACCTGCAAAATGATATTATTAAAAAAAAAAAGAATTAATTAACATAATTAAGCAATTAATTGCAATTAAGTGATTAAAAAAAAGGAGAAAAGTAATAAAGAAATAGTCATATACCTTTTCCTTTCTCCCATAAATTTCTGATGAAGGAAACAAATATAATGAGTAGAGCAACCCCGGCTATGAGTCCAATTATTATTGCAAGTGTCTTCTCAATCTCTTCATCGTTATTATTATTATCTATTAAAAAATCCATAAGAAAGTAGCAAACAATTAGAAAAAATCCCACATTCTCGTTAAACTTCCATAAAACTAATAAAAGAAAGTAACATAAAGCATAATTACTCAATAATTTAGGATTTTTAGTGATTGAAAGCTTTGTAAGTTGAAAGTGAACATTGAATAATAATGATCATTCTTGAAACCCATTTGGTGCTTTTATTCTTGAAATCATCGTCACAATTGGGCTTTACTTGATTGGGAATTTAAACTAGGCTTCTAGCATTAAGAATTTTAGCAAGTATAGCATTAACAATTTCATCTAATTATGTCATAGTCACCCTTCCTGAGCATTGGATTCTTCCTTATCTTTTTTTAACCTAAAGAAGATGTTAATTCAAAGTGGGGCCTTATGTAGATATATTTTTTCTAGTGCTTTCCAGGTGGTTTTTATGTATTAATTTCTTATACAGTAAAGCCTATATACTTTGAAACTTTTCACATCCCAAATAGTCAAACAAAAACTGCTTTCAATTTTACATTTCATGGTCCCTTTTCTTTTCAATTTTATAATTACATAGTAATTAATAGCAGTAAAAATATTGTTCTCCTTCGATAATCTTCTCGAGAACATTCTACTAACAAATCTTCAATGAATCTATGTCAAACCCCTCATCCAAATTTTAATCAAAATAATATATCTCCATAAAGTGCAAAATTCTCAAAACCAATGAATCTTCTAATTTACTATAAAGTAGAAAAGAAGGTAGGAAATTTTATTTGAATTTTTATGTAAAAATAAAAATAAAAATTATCATCTCGTTATATCATTAACTTCAAAATTTATGAGATATAAGTAAAAATAAAATAGAATAAAAATTATATACCACCATAATTTCCCAATTGGCACTAGTAGTTTAGCTTCTCAACATACACACACCAAAATAAATACAAATAAAATAAAATAAATGAAGAGGGAAAATATTGAAAACCATGAAAAAAAAAAAAAGATCATGCAAACTCAAAATTAAGGAATATTAATTTACACTTGGTAGAAGCATTAGTAATTTTCAGAAAACCCCACTAAACTAAATTAAAAGGAAAATACCAGAAACCACCAGCCAAGGCGGCGAAACTGAATCTGCTTACCAGGATCTCCGTAAGAGTGGTCACCGCCTTCCGAGTACCACGCGTAGCACTTGGCCAAGAAGATGTCACCCCATTTTGAGATTCCACACTCCGTTTTCAGCCGTCCGATCGCGTCTGATAAGCAATCTTGACACCCGCTCACACTCAAATCACCAACGAACTGTGCCACACCGGATAAATCCCCGCTTGCACTCGTTCTATAGGGCTTGTAGGACCCATCACTCGACCCTAAGTACCCCAAATGGGTATCCAGTCTGGTCGACGCATCGGAGTCAGAGGAAGTCGACGTCCCACATTTTCTGACAACAACAGTTTTGTCTTCAACACCAGAAAGGAAGTATTATCATATTTAACGAAGTAGCCGTCGAGCTGCAACGAGCCACCGCATGAATTAATGCAAAGAGTGGCGAGTTGACTCACTGCTCCAGCAACACATCCGCCGCAGTCAGTGGTGGAGAGATCACCGCGACATTGGAAAAGACCGTACAGCGTTTCTTGATGGTTCGTTCTCTGGATGGTGAAGTTGTTGTAGGAGGTAAGCATAGCTGAGTTGACCAGGGAAGTGAGCATGGAGTTGACGCTATTTTCGTAAGGTGAACCTGGGGTGTATTTTATCCGTGAACATTCGCTGAAAACGACGGTGTCTGTGGCGGAAGACAACGGGGTTGAAAGGACTGAGACAGAGAGAACAGCAAGAAGAAGAAGAAGCGAAGTTGTGTCAGTTGAAGACATGTTTGTTAAGAAAGACTTTACGTTGGTCTGAAACTTAAAGAGGAAGCGGGAAACTGAAAGACTAACGCCGGCGAGTGACGGAGATGGAAGGATGAGTTTAAACTGAAAATATCCTATCCCTCTTTCTACTTAAGCATAAACTGTATTTAACATTGATTAGTACAAGCTTCTAATTCTATTTTCATATGCATTAAATTTAGAATAAGTTTAATATAAAAATTTAAAATTTTTGTTTTCGACATTACAAATTTTAGAGTTGCTTTAAACTTTACAAAGAATTATGATGTTTCTGTTTATATTATAAAATTAAAATTAAAAAATATTTGATAATATTATTTTCTAATAAGATTGATTTCTTTTTTTATAATATATGATATTTGGGAATGCTGGTTTTATTGCCCATATCATCTAGGACTTAAAATTTATAATACTTTAATATTAAACAAAATTATTGTTTTTAAAATATAAAATAATAAAACCATTACATATAGAATAGGATATACTTCAAATTAGGCGGAACAGCAAGAAATTTAATTGTTTATAATATATATAATTTTTAATTTATGAAATTTTTTATGTTCTTCAAATTATAAATATTATAATTAAATTTTATGAATTTTTAATTTATAAATTTTATAATTTAATTTTATGTATTTTTAATTTATATATTTTTTTGAATTTTAATTTATTAATTTTTATATTCTTTAAATTATAATTTTATTAATTAAATTTTATATATTTTATATATTTATTCTGTAATTTTATGCATTTTTTATTTATGCACATTTTATTTTTCAAATTATAAATTTTATAATTAAATTTTATGTATTTTATATAATTATTTATATAATTTTATGTAGTCTTAATTTTTCATTTTTAATATTCTTTATATTACTAATTTTATATTTAAAATTTATGCATTTTGTATAATTTTTTTATATAATTTTATGCATTTTAATTTATGAATTTTTTATATTCTTTAAATAATAAATTTTATAATTACATTTTATGTATTTTATATAATGAATTTAATAATTTTATGTATTTAGTATAATTTTATGCATTTTTATTTTTGATTAGTATAATTTAACCTTATGGTTAGAAGATTGGATTACCTGGCCTCTTCAGTCTCTGTATCAATAACCCAAACAAATACTATACTATATCTCAAAGTCAAATCAAACAAACCATACATATCTTATTCAACAATTATATATGTAAAACCATGCTTTAGTCTTTAAATAAAACCAATTAGAGGTAATTCATTTATAAAACCCATAAACAAAATAATAATAATAATCTATCATTTTAAAATAATTTAAAATATTTAAATTTAAGAATGTAATAAATAACTTTAAATAAATAAGAAAGTTTCACTCACACTATGAGGAGGGTACACACTCCCCAATTATGACTTAATCCTTAGCACCTCGGGAGCCTCTCTCGTACCAATGTTGTTGTCTAAAACATATATATACCAATAACCTTGTTATCTAAAATTAAAAATACAATGCGACCTATATACACATGAATGGATCCTAATCCGATATCCTATAATTAATTTATATATGTTTATGTCATATCCCATTTTCGAACTTTTAATTGATTTCTAGCAATTCAAAGTCAATTTAAACTTATAACTTGTTCGATTAACGATCTAACTAGCATCGTTTAACTTCATTTATCAAAATCGATACACAAACAATGGATTGCAAGCAAAATAGTAGTTTTTACTATTCATTACGAAGCACATTTTTTTAAACTCAAATTTTTTAGCTACCTAATCATATACCCATCTATTCTAAAGCTTAAATAATGCATTACAACTTAAAGTTTTATTATCTGATAGCTTAATTATTTGTGGATGAGCAATAACATTATTTACAAATTTTATCTAAATGAAAATCTAATGCTTAAATGAATTAAATGAGCTTATCAGGAAGTCGATATAAGCCTTTGATCGTTGTATAAGGCATTGATTGCTTGAAAACTCGAGTTGGACTCCAAACCCTAATTTCTCCTCTATTAGCTCTTGACTTTTTTTAGTAAAGTAAGAGTTCTAAGATATAGAGGAGACTAAGAAGTGATTATTATTGATGCAAAACTAAGAAATAATTAGTTGAAATTATAGGAATCAAAGAAAAGAAAATTTAAAGAGAGAAAAACGAGAGGAGTATAAGAAGAAAAGGAGGTAGGAGAAAAATAAATGATTCCCTTTCACTATTGACTTATATTTATAATTTAAGGACGAAATTACTAAAATGTCTTTGAGTTATAAAGGAAGAAAATTTCTAGAAACGGAAAAATAGTTATTTCATCCAATTTTTGACTATTCGATCGCAATAATCGACTAATTCGTTTGATTGAATCATAGTTTGTTCAAATAATTCAAGCCCTTTATTCGATCGAGATTTTCACGAGCTTTGAAAAATTTTTAGTCACTTATTTGTTCGAATACATCAGGCAATTCGTTCGATCGAATGTTAGTTCATTTGAATAAATTAATGGATTTGTTCGATCGAGGTTTTTATGGTTCTTTAAAGAATTTTTAGGCCATTAATTCAATCAAACAAATAGTACTTTTCATTCAGTCAAATAGTTTGTTCAAACAAATCCAAGGATTCATTCAACCAAATACCTTTTGCCTTTAAATTTCTATCACGATTGAATTCCCGTTTAGTTACCAATATCGATGTAATATCCCAGTCCAATGAGGGCGGAAGTGGGTGCCGGGGCGAGGGTGCCTGAGTAAGGAGCGACTTTTGACAGACTTCTAGGACGGGTAGGGATGAGTCGAATCCCACATCAGAATGAAAGAAAAAGTTATTGGGCTATATATGTAGAGTTGGAACCAAGTTATCAATAAGACCTTTTGGGATGGGTGGTGCTTTATTCCCAAAAACTATGCAGTTAAGCGTGCTTGGACGAGAGCAGTACCAAGATGGGTGACCTCTTGGGAAGTCCTCAAAATAACCCATTACCTAGAACAAAATCATGAAGTCCCGAGGATTGAGCCAAAGCAAATAATATTATTGACAGTCTTGGACTAGGTGTTACAATTGATATCAAAGCCAACTCTCCTCCAATACGATGGTGGTAGTTCAGGGATGAACCAAGCGAAAGCTAGTGGGCCTATAACATTCCAATCCGATGAAGGCGGGAAGTGGCGTCGGGACGGGGTGCTTGAGAAAGGAGCGACTTCTGGCAGATTTCTAGGACGGTAGGGATGAACCGAATCCCATATCGAAATGGGAGAGAAAGTTACTAGGCTATATATGTAGAGTTCGAACCAAGTTGTCAACAAAGTTTTTTGAGATGAGTGGTGATTTATTTCTAAGAACTATGCAATTAAGCGTGTTTGGGCAAAAGCAGTATCAAGATGGGTGACCTCTTCGGAAGCCTTCGAAATAACCCATTATCAGGAATAAAATCGTGAGGTCCCAAGGATTATACCAAAATGGACAATATTGTTAACAGTCTTGTACCAAGTGTTATAATCGATTTCTATTTGTTTCTTTTCTAAACCTTTCTAAATTGCATATTGAGTCTCATAATACTATTGATTTTAACAATACCTGGTCATACGTGTCACATCCTGACCCATGGGTCTCACATGTGACAACCGCCACAGACCTCTAGGGTGTACCCGATCACATAGAATACAACCTGTGGGCCTGTAAGGCTTTCAAAAAATCTGTTTTAACAAAAAGTTCACATCACACTCCCAAACAGTCCAACCTTTTACTCAAACTCCGAATAAACAAAACAAATCACAAACACTTCAAATGTCTCTGTGCGCACAATAAATGAAACATTTATAATAATAACATCCATAGGGATCAAACCATCCCAAAATAGATTTAAACATTTATTACAAGTCTGTTTATTATTTCAAAATCTCATAAATAAAGAGAAAAATACAAATGACACCAGTGGACTATGGACTTCCAGTATGAGTTAAAAAGTGTATACCTGAGCCTTCAGCCCATAAACAATCACCACCTCCAGCTCTTATACTATCGATGTCCCTGAAAATAAGAAGTGAGAGGGGGTGAGTATACGGGAG
>JAVXUL010000012.1:1143817-1162208 GCA_035590515.1 Trichilia minutiflora | reverse complement strand
TAACCTTATGATATCAATATATCATTTCTTTAACACTTTAAAGAATATACAATACATATAACCATTATGTGTATTGGTTTCGACCTATTTCTATATTATCATTAGGTGATAGCCCTCTCTTAATAATATTTTATCTCTCTCTCATGTGAAAAAGTATTAGAGGATCTTGGTGGACCATGAAGGTTCACCGTGACTCAACCATGAATATATGCCGAATATTTCGACTCCAAATATTTCGGTTGCTCATCGACTATGGTTAGTATCTAGTAATATGCCATAGTCCCTAAGTCATGATAAAGAAGTATCTTTATCAAACCTTTCCTCGATTACACTCAACGTATGAGTAATATCCTTCCGTCATCGTATCCTGATCGAGATAGGGGTTCATGAACTATCAAAACCCTAATCTCAATTCTCATTTGAATCGTCAATCATATGTCAATATTATGCAAGGGCCATTAACTTATAATCATGACATCCTATTGACATTCGATTAAGAACTCGACTCGAACAAAGGCAATGACAATTATCAATCCGATATATCGTGCCAATGGATCCCATCTTGATTATTAATCGAACACCTATATGAATAAAGTATACCTAAATCGGCTTTTTGTATAAGGTGTGATTAGTCCTGAATGTATACACTATATGAAATACACCCATCCATATAGAGCCTGATTCGAAATGTCTCAGGTCAAAAGATTACATCACACACTTGTTGACCTATGTTTTTAGGCCAACAATACTATTATAATCTATCGATAAATCACTTATTACATGCATACCATATGATTCATCGATATTTAGTCCTATTCAATAAATAGTTTACCAACTATAAATTCACACTAATGCTCTTATGATAACACTCATATTGTCAGCCTATATATATTATCATATAATATCATTAGGCGACATCTAATATGCCTATTGTATAATATAGTGCTCAATTTATATCACGTACGTAGAGAACGATTTGATAAATTTATTTAATAATTACATAAAATTATCTAAACAATTTACATACATTCAATATTCAATTGCATGAAAAATAAAGAAAGCAACTAATATATATAATAAAGAACTACTTCTTTTATTAATATATAAAAGATTATACAAGATCATTAGCCTTGAAATCGATAACACGAATGGTTTCTAGAGTATACACTAATAGATATTTTTTCATCATGACTTAGGGACTATGGTGCATTGCTAGATATTAACCATAGTCGATGAGCAATCGAAATATTCAGAGCTAAAATATTTGGCATATGTTCACAGTTGAGTTATGGTGAACCTTCATAGTCCACCAACATCCTCAAATGCTTCTTCATATGAGAGAGAGAGAGAGATAAAATATTATCAAAAGAGGGCTAACACCCTCATGATAATATAGAAATAGATCAAAACTGATATGTATAACTGTTATACATATTAAATACTCTTTAAAGTGTTAAAGAGATGATATATGGATATCATAAGGTAATTTAATGTAAATTACTTGCCAAATTTGATAATATTGATTATCAAATATGTTAAAATGTGATTTTAAGGCTAAATAGTAAAAACTAAATTAAATAGTTTAATTTCGTGCAAAATAATCATTTTGCTCCTATGTGATACATGTGTGTAATTTATTATAAATTATATATCTAAATTTGATAATTTTGATTATCAAACACATTAAAATATGATTTTAATATAAAATAGTAAAATCTAAATTAAATTGTTTAGATGAAAAAATTTATTTTACCCTTATGTGTAAATGTAATCAAGGGCATTATGATAATTATACTATATTTATGCATTTTATGAAAATACTTTATCTTAATTAATTTGTTAATTTAGTTGACCATTATCTGATTATTTTAATTATTAAATAATTAGATAAATATGAAAAATATTAATGGTTAACATTTGTACACTTGGATAAATTTGATTTGTCCAAATGTAATCCACTTTGTAAAATGCCTATTGGTTACTCTCACATTATGGTTGGATCCATATAACATGGTTTTGGTTGTATCACATAATAGTTCAATTAATACATCTTGTTTTTCATGTAAATGTTGAGGATAGTCATAAAAGGTATCTTGTGACTATTCGAGGTTAATGTAAATGGTAGGTAAGGTTTTAAATAATATATCATACATCAATTATTTTTAAAATAAAGAATATTTTATTAAATGATCATTTTTTTAATATGCATAGAAAAACTCAATAATGGCTTGGGATTGCTCTTGGTCAGAGTAATCACTGAGAAAATAGAGTTAGCTAATAATTGATTTTTATTTCAAAACCCTTTTTATTAAAAATGTTAATTTAATTTAATGTTATTATTTGTGTGTGTGCATATATGTGTGTGTGTGTGTGTGTGTGTGTGTGTATATATAACAGTTTTTAATTATTTGTCTACTCATGAAGTATATATCCGTATACTTACCCCCTAACCCTTTAGTTTTTAGGTGAATGGGATCTTAGTTGAACGATTAGAGTAGTGGTGGCATTGGAAAGACTTAAAGACTTCATGTATATTTTCATACTCGACTCATATATGGGTTTTTGAAGTCTACTGGAGTATATATGTATGAATATGAATTTATGATTTCAGTTGTATTTGGGAATGGATTTTTAATTGAATATGGTTTGTATAATCTTCATAAGTTTGATGATTTTTATATATATGAGATGATTTGAAAACAATTTGATTTGTTATTGAATCATGGATGAAATGATTTCATGCGAGGAAATTGTGATTTAATGACAACAGATTTAATGATTGGTTTTATAATAATATTGGGTATTATGTGATGAGTTGAATTTTTGAAAATTAAAAAGTATGATTTTGGATTGAATTGAAATGATTTAATTGGTAGATCAGGATGTCTTACAAATCTTTAGGATATATTCTATGTAAAGAATATATTTTAAGAACTTATTAATAGTTGTCACGTTTGCACCTCACAAGTGGGGTGTTACATAACATCAATCTCTTTCTTTTATACTATATAGTTCTTTTCTTAATAAATTAATTGCTAATCTTATAATTTTGTTAAATTTTAAACAAATCATATTATTAATTATTAGAATAATACCACTCATGTTAAATTTTTCATTTCAAAATACATCCCAATTATGGTAGTATGCAACTCATTGCATAATAAAAAAATATAATAAATAATTTTAAAAATTTTAAAATATCATCATGCAATAAACACATACTAAATCACCTATGAAATTATTTAGAATGAAAAAATTGAGATGAATAATATTATTGTAATTATTATTAATCATAATGGAATAATTTGAGTTCATTCAGTATGATAACCCCAAGATATTTTTTTATGATTATATTATGGGGAGATTGATCTCTAAATTAATTTTTGATATTTTCATAATGAGACTGATGGTATAGTCAACTTTTGATTTATTCTTGGTTTTTGATGATGTCAAAAATAATAACAAGTGATAAGTATGCATATATATGATGATCTTTACTTTAAATGAACATATACGTGATGATTTAAATGTTTGATGGACAAATATAAGTCACTTGTTCATTTGGAAAAAGTATATATTTTACAGGTGAGAAAAATAAAGTCAAAAGTGTCAAGAAAACTCATCAAGGCACAAACGTATCGATACGTTACTTAAATGTATCGACATGTTTAAGCTACAGTACTAATTCAGAGTCGGAGTTTTGAAATCCCGCTTCAAACGTATTGATACCTTCTCTCTGCCAACAAACGTGTCAGCACCCTAGTTAAACGTATCGATACCCTGGAGACAAAGATGTACTCATTCATGCAGAAAGGTTTTGGAACCCTAAAAATTTTCTCAAACGTATTAATACCCTTGGAAGGGTTTTCAAACGTATCGATACCCTGAGGTATCAACACGTTCGTGACGGATATCTTCATTTCTACGTGAAAACATATCGGTACTACAGTTAACGTATCGATATGTTAAGGCTCTGTAACTCAAACATATCGATACCTTTACAAAAATCAGGAATATAATGGCTAGTTCAAAAGCATTTACTACCGCCATTAATGTCCATAAAAAGAGCCGTTGGGAGAAATTTATTACAGATATATAATCAACAAATTTTGAAGACAAAAGTGTTGTTGAAGTGCATTAAGGATAAGTTAATCAAAGCAAGAAAACATTCCTCAAAAAAAAATATTTTCATTCTCTCTATTTCAACTGATTTTGCATTTTATTTTTCTAGTGAGAGAAAGCTTGAATTTATTGCTCAACTACTCTTGTGAGAGTTTAAAATTTTCTTTTAGGTTACACTTCACCTGATTGAAAAGAAAGATTATATTGGGTTACACTTCACCCGTTGCAAAAAGAAAATTGTATTAGTGGTTACCCTTCACCCGTTCAAAGAAAACGTTGTATTTGGGTTTCTCTTGACTCGTAAAACAAAGATTTAATGATTCTCGATGTGAGTGGATTCAACCGAAAAGAGTGGACGTAAACGTGTAGTCGAACCACTATAAAAATGTTGCCTTATATATTTGATTTTTGTGTGCTTAGTCTCTATTTGCATTCACAACACATTCTAATTATAATTTCATTTTGAAATTTTATAAATCTCCAATTCATCCCTTTTTAGATTTTATCATATGGGACTTTACAGTATTCTATAACATTAGAATTAGGATTAAATTTAGTTTAAGTTAAAAACTTTTCCCAATTATATTTACTTCTTATTAATATCATTGTTATATTTAATTTCTTCGGACCAATCAAATATAGTAGTTTTATTGTACTAGTTAGAGATTGACATGCAAAATATAATATTAATTTTGTATGTGGAGCATTACACTATATATAAATGTACACATGCTGTAATCTAATTAAATATTAACACATATTTTGCAAATTCAATTTTTTTTGTTTAAACAATCAGTTAATTGAAAAATGAGAATAAAAATTGTTGATGGGTCGAAATTTGAAATATAAATTAAATATATATTCCTAGCAAATGCCTCACTATAAAAAATATATAAATAAATAATAGCAAAGAATCAAAGTCATAAATAAATAATAATTTAAATGATGTGTCAGTTGTCATGTGTGGTGTATTCATTATCAAAAAATAATAATTGTACAGTAAAAATACCAAATTTTAAAAGACAATCACAACTTTTAATTATACTAAGCTATTAAATAATAATAAATTATAAATCAATAAATAATAATAGAACTCTTAACTAAAGAGAATAGTGTTAGTACAATCAAAATATAAAATGATGACATCTTTGTATAGACTCAAGTATTTTACTAATATTCACTTTTATATAATGTAAAAAAAAAATTTCCGAAAAATTAAGAGCCACAAGTTCAATAATAATAATATAAGCGTAAAGTGACGTACAAACAACAAAAGTAGACAAATGGACAGAAATTACGCAGAAATTTGCTGAAACGGTGAAGCAAGCAAAGAACCAAATCAAAGAAAAGCAAAAGAGAGCTTTTTCATCTTTACAGAAACAACAAGGAAGGAGGCCAACCAACAAAAACAATCATTAATATTATTTTATATATCGTTGCTTTAGTAATTATGTCAATTGAAAATTTAACAAAGTCTTATCTGAAAGCTGGGATTATATATTAATGACAAATCTAACAATCTTTATTTTTTTTTTCCAAACAACAAATTAAAAAAATAAAAATAAAAAGGTTAAACATTTGGTTGGGATTCAGTTCAATTTATTATGAGTAATGGGTTAAATGCATATGCAAAATTCAACAATTTGTTATTGTTTATAGAATAATAGAACTTTTAGGTTGTATTATTGACGTATTTTGATAGAGGTTTAAGGAAGTTTAGCATTTTAGCATGTGCAATTCAATGATTAATATAATAATTGAAGGACGTTTTTGAATTCAATCCAAAAAAATGTGTTTATTTGTCTATACTTCAGCATCGATCGGTCACGTAACTTTAAAAAAAAGAAAGAAAATGTCTACATTATATATTTAAGAAATAAATGAATGATCCTGGAGTCTTGGAGTCTACGTTCTAGACATTAATTGTTACGAATTAATATTTAAATATGTTTTTTATTCAACAATGATTAAGAACGTGGGCAGTGATTTTATTAAGTGAGATTCAAGCAATAAGAGCATTATTTATATATTTTTAATTATTTGATGATTAAATATAATATGATGTTGTTGTTATTTTTGAACAAAATTGATTATGTGTTATTGATGATGATGAACTGACAACTGAGTATCTCTATATATTCTGGATTTGTTAAACCAAAAGAGTAATTTGTAATTCAACATTAATTTTGTCGTTAAAATTGGAAATTGAAATCATGCTCAAATTTTTTACAGTGATTTTTTTAAAAAAAATTTTAAAGTAAATATTTTAAATTCAACTTTAGTTTGAATTTAACGTTAAGGTGATAATAGAATTAAAAAGAAAAAAGAAAAAAGAGCAAGAGAGAGAGACAAAGACAAGGAAACCATGTTTTTGGGCGAAGTTTCACAAAGTGGTTTATTAATTTGTTTCTTTACAACAAGCCTATCCATGTGCTGGGTCACTACTTACATACAATATACCCAACGTGTAACAAAGGGAAATTAGTAAAGGGGTTGCTTTACTCCTTTTGGTAAACAGCACAACAAAAATATAATCTATTTTTTAATTATGTTACATTAAAAAATATAAACTCTACACAATTTTTTTTAATAATGTAGCCTAAATTTTTATAACTATTTATAAGTGATTTCTCCTTCAATTAAAATTTGGAGAGCAATTTCTGAGCATAATTATAGAGGTGGTAGGCATAATCTATTATCTCTTAATGTAAAGATTTCTTTGTAAAATATTTATGCTTTGTGTTAGATTAAAGAATTTTTGTTGTATTTTAAAAATAAAAAAAAACAATGAAATATTTTTATTATTTGTTTTAATATTTGATAATATTAATACACACACACACACATATATATATTTAGAATTTTTTATTTTACATAAACTATTACATAAAAGTCATCACAATACAATATCAATATCATCAAATAATTCTTTAATAATAATGGTTGATTGCAATATGTAAAGAACTACACGTATTAATTAGGATCCTTCAGATACCCAAATTGCCCGATTGTGATTTAAATTACTACTGTTTTGCTTCTAAGAATTATACAATAGAATGAATAAAATAGCCACCACAAAATAACATCATCTCGTGCACAAAATTTTTATATAAAAAATTATGAGGCATAAATTAGTAAGAGTAAAAAGGATTTCGTTTTCGTTTGGCTGCTTTGGAGTTGAAGTGTTAGTGAAATATTAGATGTCGAACTCATAAATTCACTTTATTGGTTAATTAATCCATGCAAGAACAAATACTTTTCCTTCTCCTGATCTTATGAAAAGTATCAAAACTCGTCAATTTCCAATCTCAAATGGAGCCGCAATCACCATAAACCAAGATCCATCCGGAGAAATTTTACAATATTTCTTGCACTTATATTACCCAACACAAGAATACAGCATTAGATCATATGAATTTGTATTTCATACAATCATTAGCAAGTCTTGAATCCGGATCATCCACCGGGTACAGCCCATTAAATGCTGTACTTGATATACCGCTTCATTGAAAAAACATTAAAGAGAAAAGGACGAAAATAACAACATTTTTTAACCTTCTTTCTGAATTGATTATATTTAAAAAAATTTTAACTAATTTAATCAAAAACATATATTTTGAATAAATTTATCTTTCAATTCAATTGTCTTTCAAAGTTACTTTTAAACTAAAAGTGTAATTTTATCTTAGTTCAAAAGTTCGCATTAAGACAACTTTCCAATTAAAACAATTTGATTTTAGGGATAAATTTATTCAAAATATAAGTTGTTGATAAAGTTGGTTAAGATTTTTTGAATATGATCAATTAAAAAAAAAAGTTAAAAAAATTTGGTTATTTTCCTATATTTCCCAACATTAAAATCTTGTATAACTCTTCATTTTTCCCATAATTTATTTCATTTATTACAAATCATTTATTTATTTATTTTAAATAGATAGTTAATCCATGCATCTTCAATTTATTTATGCCATTTACTCACTCTTTCATTTTGGCTTTGCTTGATTTATGTTCTTTCTCGAGATTTTCAAAGATGCTTCCGTCGTAAATTCCTTTCATTTTATCTCTATGCAGCAAACCGTTCTCGTCCTTGGTAAGACTCAATTAACTCCCATTCAAGCAAGCTAGCAATCCTGCAATTTGTTTTAAGATTTTCATAAATTGTTAGCTTCAGGTTAAGTGATGCTTTCATAAATTATTTTCCTTGGTTATAAGAGTTAAGAAGAAAAATGAAGAGTAGAAGGAGAAGAAACCAACCATCCTTTAAAATCCAGAGGTTCTTTGTGGCCATCCTCATTTCCTTCACTTCTTTTCATGTCAAAGCATCAGGGTACGCACGAGCATGCTTTTTGAAAATATCGTCAAATTTTGAAGGAACAAACTTATAAATTAAATTTGTTATAAATCAATTAGATTGAGAATCAGCACACGTACAAGGACCTTAAAGAATTTCTGAAGCGTAATACTATGAATACCAAACATTTGTCATAAAGAATTTCATGACTAAATTTGACAACTCAATCAATGAAGTATTGAAAAAACTTGATGACTCGACCCTAAAGTGTTGGGCTTGCCCAAATAATTCCAGCCGAAGGGCCATTATTATAACCCTATTATCTGAGTTTTAATTTTGAGTGCGGGTATGAAAGTGTTAGTGGATATACGCGCCAACGAAAAAGACATTACCGGGAAAGGGAATGGGATGCGAATGGATATGAATGACAAAGTTATGCCTGGACAATAGCGTGCTATTGGATGGAAGAAAATATGACGAAACTGCCCTCTTATTAAGGCATTATTACAAAAAAGTTAATTAATTTAAATTTAATTAGAGAAATAACTTTCGTCTGCCCCACTGCGTAAGAGTTGAAAAAGCCAGGTACGGGTTAGTTGTACAGGCATCATTCTTCCTTAAAAATGGTAAAAAGTTGAAGGGCACGTTTAGCTGCGTTTCACTTCCTATTTTAATCAAATCGTTACTACCACTACTCCACTTTAAAAAGTAAAATATAAAATTTATAAACTTTAATTGATGTCATAGATGATATACAATATAAAATTGTATTATATCAATAACATAAATATTTATTTAATATATAATATATTTTCAAAAATATGTTATATAAGTTACAGTAATATCAATTATAAATTTAATCAAATAAATTTAAAATTTAGTGTCTCCTTGAGAAGCATTGCATGAGATTTTTCAGGTATTGAAGCTTCCTTTTTGCTGTAATGGGTTTTTTTATTTTGACGCCATTGGACTTCTGGTTCACTTTCTTTTTGACCATATTTGAGATTATGATGATGAGGCTTGAGATTGAGATATGAGGAATGGGGTTCTCTTTTCTTTTGCTCATGAATTTTGGGTAAATTAACCACAGCATCATGATTTTTTTTGCTTTTTATTACTTATCGTGTTCTATTTATTAAATATATCTCGAGAATTATTATAACATCTCTCGTTTGTAAATTATCGTGTAAATTTTGTATATACTTTTGTCAACTTTACCACTGCTGTTGGAGCCAAAGCTTTCATAGATACGAATGGGATTGCTGAGGTCCCTGGAAGAAAGAAATTCGTCAAGTTTCTGACGCAGTCATTCAGATTTTCTATTCCAATATCAATATCATCATCTTCTTTCTATTTGATTAATGGTTGTTAATTTGATGATATATACCATCTGAAATTGATTTTGATTTTTGATTTGAGATTGTAGGGAGTTGATTGAGCGAAGATACCAAGTTGGGTTGAACTATTGATACAAATAAAAATCCGGATATTCGAATTTACAAACTAGCACTGCAAACCGCCACCGCACACCAACCAAAGGGCTGAATTCAGCGGCCCATTCTTTTATCTTAAGTTGGCCGACCAATATTCGGCCCGGATCAGCATTTTTTACAACTCTACAGTAGAATGATAATAAAGGGGGAATGACATTTTCCCCTGTTTGACAAAAAAACAATCTCCTCTGTATTTTTTTTAAGCAAATCTCAGTCATTGATTAACAAAAATGGACAGCTAAGATTTGCTTAAAAAAAGTGCAGGGGAAGATTGTTTTTTTGTCAAACATTAGGGGGGAAAACGTCATTCACCCTGATAATAAATTATTTAGCATTTGTTAATTAATATAATAATTTTTAATATATTTTTCTATAATTTGAATAATATTTAGCATTTGTTTTCAAACAACTCCTATAGTTAGAGTTTGATTTTTCTATATCAAGTCTAGATGTGATTAAAGTCTGAATCTGAATAACAAGTTTATATTTTTTTATTAAATATTCAAATATAAGTGTTAAGTAATTTATATTTTCTAAAAAGAAATCTAAAATATATTATTTTAACGAATTAATTAGTTTTAATAAATAATAATGTTAATTTAAATATAATTTTTTTTTACTGTTTAATCTAATAAAAATTTGTTTATTAAAGGATACATGTAACTCCAACTAATTTTTTTTTCCATAGATAACTCTTATATAAATCGAATACATATGAGAAATTGTAATATGTAAAGACATAGATGACAGAAAATTTATTTAAGTTCTGAAACTGGACTTCATTAACTTCAAATAATTTTATTAAAATTTTTAAATTTAATTGAACAATACAAATAATTTTTAAATATCTGACATCAAATTTAATACAGGGAAAACAGAACTTATACTAACTGAAATGCTGTTATCGTCTATTTTTAATTATCTAAGATTTGTGTTTCTTCCTCATTTGATCACTGAATAAATTTTAACAAGTGTTTGCACACTTTCATCTTAAGCAAGAAGATCATGTAAATAAATAATAGAATGAAAATCTCTCAATCTGTAATTGAAGTTTCAAGACACAGCTCGGTTACAATCTCTAATGCACTGGAAATAAATGAAATGTTGCTCCACAAAATATTGATTCAGGCACAACAAACAAATCACGGTTGAGATTACGGACAAATCATCTGTTCATAAAGAGTACACTTTTATTCAGACACTTTGGATGGAACTAATAAAAACTTTCTTAGACATGCATTCTACGTATTTCATGGAATTAGGCCGGCAGCAGTTGGAACTTAGAAGCAGCTAATTTATATGTTTATATACACGTTATCATGCTCATGCCCGTCTTGGTTGACTTAGAGGATACAACATTTCAGCACTAAACCCTTGTGATCCATCCTTGCATCTTCATTGCCTGAAAATACAACTCCACATGGTTACTTAACACTTGAAAACAAATCATGTTCATGTGTGTGTTCATATAGGAGCACACAAACATGCATAAGGGGTCATGTTAATTAGTCTACAACAAAAATCTGATAATATAAGGATTGAGGTACAATACTAGGCTGGCATCATGCCCACAATGAGACTTGTATCGACAAACCTATGACTTATAACAGTTCTGTTACAAGTCTGAGGTTTTATGTTATGAGTTTTGGGTATATTGTTACAAATCTCGTTTGTGGCATAAATGCCAACCTGTATCATAGACACTCTTGATATAAAGATACAGCAATTCAAGTACAGCAGGCAGACCTTCAGGAGGTTGAGCAAGTTTCCAGTTTTGGGGAGACATCATTTCTTTCTTCAGTTGAGTTAATATGTCCTCCATTGTATACTCCCTTTGCCAATTAGCAAGCATGGGGAAAAGACTCGGTTCAACCTGATATTTTCTCACCCATTAGTCCCGTTTCAACCATATGCCAAGCATAAAATGTAGATGTCCTGAAAGTAACAACTAACACCACCTACCGCACCAGTCTCCCGATTTACGCAGGTCATGTTTATCCGGGTTTGAAACCTAACACTTGGTGGATTGTCTGGATAATCCTCACCACAGAAAAGTTTTAATTGGTAAATCCGTCCTTCGTGAACAGTCTGACATGCAGAATCAATAGGATCAATTTTTCTTGTTTAGCAAACAATAAAAGGTTGATATTTCATGTTTATATCTTGAAAATTACATCCTGTGGTAAAGCAGAATACATTGAATCAAATCTCTACAGGAATTGTCCCAGTCAACGGACATATAAAAACTAGGAAAAAGTATATTCATTCACAGACCATTCCTAACAGGGATGGAGATGGAAGTCAATCACTGACATTTCTTCACTCCTTAAGGTATCTCTGTCCTCTGTTTGGGATATTCACACCAGTAAATGTGCGTAAAATTATCAAGTTTTCTACTGATTGTGTCCAGGAAATGTATCCATATTCTTCATAATTATCAGACTAAGAGGGTCAAAATGATCATAAATGAAAAGATCTCATCCTTTTTCTAAGTAATATGACTTTTAGCTGACCTCTACCATATGGCTAGCAATAATGCCAACTTAAAAGGTCATCAAGGAAAGTGGTATGTCTGGCATTTTTGTGAAAGTTATAGACTATATTCACTTAAATCTGTACAACTTATAGTAGCCATAACAGATATTTCTACATGATAGAGCATCAATGTAAGAAGAGTGACTGTGTAAGTTGAGATAAACCAAAGATATATTTAAAGAAGCACGGAAATAAATTGAGAACGTGGGCTTGTTGAGAAGCAATAAATGAATTTAAACAACAAAATGTGAAATCATCTCTCTTTCTCTCTCTTTTCTTTTTTTTTTTAAATTATCCGGAAAACAATTTAATATAAAAAAATGATAAAAAATTTTACTGAGGAGACAAAAAATCTCTTTTTTTACTTTGAATTGGAAAATAATTTAAGATAATTATTTCAAAAAACAATTAAGGTTTTAAAACGAAGCAGATTCATTCAGATATATTCATGCAATGTATGTTAGGAATTTAGGTTAAATTGACCTTGGTACTATGCTTCTTGAATACAAGAAAAACTGGCTTGTACACATGCAACCCTAATAGCCAGTCATTAGATGCACTGAGGCCAAGACAATTAGCCAAATTGTAATAACTAAACTTCCCACCCAGGTATTTTATTCAACAACATCACTCTGATTTTACCACTTTGGACCAATTCATTTCAAGCAATGATGTTAGATCTCAGGTAGATGCTTACTAGTGAGCCCATCTAAGAAGAAATAAATTGCATTTGTTCTCAGTGGTCAATCAGTCAGATATTTAATTGTAAGTGATTTTGATGACACAATACCAGGTCAAAAGAAATATCTTACAAGTATGTAACAGTTTGTCATGCAAAAAACTACATGGAGAGAGATAGAAAAGACATACATTATGGGGACCTATAATAGTCCCAGTCCATGATTGCATTAATATGTCATCAGCATCATCCATTCCGTAGCTGACAGTTCCATCCCCAATTCCCTTTTCTCCTCTCTCAAGTTCTTCAAGTAATCTGAAATTCCTAGGCACTGCAAATATCCATAATTTCAGTCACACGTTATCATGACTCATAGATGCATGCAATTTAAACATGACCAAGCAATAACAAGAAAGTTTCTCACAAAATTATCATATATTTACTAATGAAGATTGCCAATGACTGAAATACTAACTCCAGTATGCCCATTTATTGCCACAAAGCGGTACAGCTAAAGCTGTGGAACAACCACAAATGATGTGTTAAATGATTCTGAAAATACAATAACATTGCTTTTGTAACCAAAGGACATTGGCAATTCTTCCACAACTAAGTCTATAATCCTTTGCAAAGGAAAAGTGGCCAATCATAATTCTTGGGGGATTGCTATCAATGAAATTGGATTCAAATTGCATGCATCTCGTTGATTTCAAATGAATGCCTACAATAAGAGATACCAAAAGAAACAAACATATGTTTACTCATCACAGTCTTCCCTGATAGTCCATAAACTGTAGTTCAATACAAATGTTTGTTTACTCATCACAGTCTTCCCTGATGAGTAAACAAACAGGTGTTTACTCATCACAGCCTTCCCTGATAGTCCATAAACTGTTGTTCAATACAAATGTAAGGGCATGATGTTCCAACATACAAGTTTCTGGTAGTTCATAAATTTTCTGAAATCAAATTTTGGAAAGAGAAAGAAGTCAGAAATTTCAACAAATCTAGAGTCACCTAAATCACATGGACAGGATGGACAGAGAGAAGGCAACTTTTTTTTTTTTTTAATTTTCTGCTTTTCAAAGTAGAGAATATTTACAGTTTTCACATTGTCAAACAACAACTTTCAGGAAATTAACTAATATAAGATGTCAGGCTCTTTCATTAACTTTTATCAGAAGATATAATAAAAAGTGGTGAAGATGGCTGGATTTAAAGTTGCCATGTAAGAAATATGTTCAAAACAAGAATAAGGTAGTTGACTGGTACACAGGCAACCCTCTGTCATCCATTATAGGACTCGGCTGAAGTGAAGATTGGCGATGAGAGTATAATGAAGTAGATAAAGTTCAAGAATTTGCAACCAGGTAAAAACTTGGGGAAGTACAAAGTTCCAAAGTCGTTGATATACAAGGCATTAGGAGCCTCTAGACTAAGCGGACGCAAAGATGCAGTTTTGTGCAAAATTATATTAGTACAGAGTTTCAGAGAAGAGATTGTTGATATTCAACAAAGGAAAAGAAGGCAGTACAAAGCAGATGTTCAGGAGAAATAGAGGAAGAGCAAGTTGGAGGAGATGCCCGCAACTAAAGCAACAAATTCGTTAATCAATTCATTCGATAAAAAAATAACATATATCCACTGCAAGTTAAATAAAATATAGCCCGAATGCACAGAAGCAAACAAATCACCGCGAACAGTTCTAATACGTACGTTGCCAATATTTAACGCCCTATTACTTTTTAATCTATCAGAATGAGGTCATTGTATAATTAGAATACATTTCAGGGTTTTTTAGGTGAGGTGCCAGAAATGATTCTAAGGATTTCATAAACAAAATCAAAATATTGAAGCTTCAAAATTTTCAAAAGCTAATGATCCAACAGTAATTTCATTGTACATAGTCACAATCTAAGAACAAGATAGTATATCATGAGCTCCAAAACCTAGAAAAGCCTTTTTTTTCTTTTTTTTTTGGCAAATCTTCTGTTGGAGATACAGCAACATAGAAATTTTACCAAAGGAGTAGAGCATAGAATCTAAAATGAACACTTACCCACAACTCTCGATCCTTCAGAGCCCATTTTTCTTGGATGTTAACTTGGGAAACCGAGTCAAATTCGGAGCAAAGTTAGGGTTATCCTGTTCACAGACTTCACAGGACGCGATGGAGATAAAAAGAACTCAGTAGAGAACAAGAAATGATTTTGTATTTAATGATCTATCGTTGTTCCTGTGCACCTTCGTGCACCTGCGAATCATGACCGTTGTTTCGTAAGAATCAGTTTTCCCTATTACGTGTACCAATTTTTTTTTAGTTTATACCGTAATAATTAAATGAATATGAATGCTAAGGACTTGGCCACAATACATCGACATATATGTTATGTCTTTTTACTCCAATCAAAATATTCTACATAAAATTTAAAAATTCTAACATAAAACTTAATGTTAGCATAAGTTTTAATTTAAAATAACTAACACAAAATTGTAGAACATGAGAAGTTGTTGGTAATTCCCTGTAACACTCATTAAGGAATAATGTGTATCTTATCTTCTTTTTTTTTTAATTTTAAAATTATATAAATAATAATAAAAAAGAGTTAAAGTTTGTGTACAATAAAAGAAAAAAAAATTATTTTTTTTCTTTTTGTTGTGTGTAAAAAATAATAGAGAGGTAGAGTTTAGAGAGAAGAGAATATATGCATGTTTTTTTCTTATTTTTGTTGTATGTGAAAATAGAGAAGAGCTACGTAAGAAGGAAAAAAAAAACCCTCTACATTATAGATTTGTTCAGTAATTTAATTTATATATTTTAAATGAATTTAAAAAAATATTTAAGTTATAGATTTGTTCATATTCAATGTCCATTTTTGTAATTCAAATTTAATCAACTATCAAACAACTTATAAACTGTACATCTATAGTCTAGCAGCCTTTATTTATATTTTATTTTTTTTCTACAATAGTATCAGAGTTGACTTTTAACACCCAACCAACAAAAGCGCTAATCTCCTACGAGTGTTGGATTGGGAGATCCCATATCAACTATGAGGAGTTCTAAACTAACTTATATCCCTTCTTTTTTGGGATAGTATTCCGAAAAACTTCAACTTTACAAAAATTAAAATATTCTCATAAAAACTAAAATTTTTATTATAAAAATTTTTATTATAAAAATATGTGTAAGACATGGATGTGAGTCAATCCCAAATATTAAGTTTACAGTTATGATGAGTAGTCGATAAACCTTTGAATAATTACTAAAATGAGTTTATTTATGTTTTATTTTTTACTCTAAACACTCATATTTTATTATAAAAATATAGTCTTAATGCAAATTATTATTATTAAGAATAATATAATTTAAATATACAAAAGAATAACTTTTTACACCCATCAAATTTTTAGTATAAAAAAAAATTATCATTAAATTTTTACAACTAACTCATAGAGAAAAAATTAATATTTAGCAAAATTCAAACGGTTAAAAGAGATATTTTATAATATTAATTTTATAAAATATTTTTATAGTTTATAGATTATTTTAAACAGTTCATGAAAAATCAGATCGAGTCGTAAATATATCTTATCTTATCTTAATCAATTATATTTTAGTAGCTCTTAATCTTTTTATACATTTTTATATGCAAATTCTAATTGAATTTTTCTTTTAAAAAAAGATCAAGCCTATTTATTATCTTTTTCCTTAATTTTGTACTCTTTTTTATTGCATTTTATTATTGTAAATAGTGATCATATATATTATATAATTTTGTGTTTAACCCAAATGTTTAAATATCATATAATACTAAAAGTGTGCTTAACTTCTAATCATGCTTATAAAATAATTAATCTAGCCTCCTATAGTTGGAAATATGCTATTAAATTTTCTGTACTTCAAAAGCATAAAAACAATAAATTTAGTGAACTTTTCACTATCCTTTTTCCTTAATGAAGATTGTATAATCCCAAAAGAATGGAATCTCTAAGAGAAAAACACCACCTTTATGCTTGGAATTCTTGGCTATGAGATCAAGAGAGAAATGAGAGCTTTGTTTTCTTTTTCAACACTTGAAAATAATAAAATTTCCTAATTTTAGTGCAAGAATTAAGCTTATTTATAGATATCATTTATTTGAAAAGAATGCCTTTAATTAAATTCTTTAATTCTATCCTTATCCAAGGTTTGTCATACAAGTTTTGTAAAATTATGTATATATCCATTAATATTCAATTGTATTAATGAAATCTTATAACTTACACTAAATTACAAATAAGGCTCTAAGACTTAGGTATTTTAGCTCTCAATTGTTCATTAAACTATTTAACGTATAAATTATTTATATTTTTTATCAAATATTATCTCTGAGAATACTAACTCTTTTGTGGATAATATTTATTGTCTCTCAAAGTAAATATGTACAAAAAGTTATTTGTGTGATTTTTCGGGTTCATTGTGAAATATCGAGGCGTGATTACCCAAGAGAGGGAGAGGAGGTGGAGGGGTGGGGTGAATTGGATGAAATGGCAAATTATAGCTTTATAACAAAGACTATGTGATTGTGCACTATTCTAACTAATGTTATAGTGATTGATGAAGGTAAATTTGTAAATGTAAATAGATATGAAAAAGAGTAGAACGCAACACATAAAATTTTTATAGTGGTTCAACTATCAGTCTACGTCTACTCTTCTTGGTTCTATACTTTGAATCCAAAGAATTGTTGACCTATATGTTTTTGATGATGAACAAATTATTTTATTAATAAATAAATGATTTGTTTGATTAATTTATTTCATAAGTTTTGTATTTGTTTGATTGATCATCATGCTCTATTTTAACTTTATTAAGGTTAATTTATGATTATATATTGAGCATTAATCTCAATAAGATTATGTACCCAAGTTGATACAACCAGCCTTGGCAAGAAAGTTTAACGCCACAATACACAACAAGACAAGCTATACATGCCTAATAGTCCAATTACAAAGCAGCAAGTTTCAAGGCTTAAACAAGCAATACAAGCTTTTGTTCAAGGCCAAATAACAAGTCAAATAGTTGAAGAGGCTAAAACATCCATGGAGGAAAACCAAGGCATGCCCAAGTTTGTAACTTCATTAGAGGAGGCATATGAAGGGACTAGTACTTAGCCAATTTGGAAGACAAGCCCAATACTTCTCTTTGAGGAGTATTTTGTAATAAATTAGGCTTATGATTTTCTATCTTTAATTAGGCCCAAGAACATGTTAAGGGGCTGGATATTT
>JAVXUL010000012.1:1100098-1112193 GCA_035590515.1 Trichilia minutiflora | reverse complement strand
CCCATTGATGTTCCTTGGTTCCATTGGCTTGATCTTCTCTTCCTTCATCATTTTTTCATGCATTTCTTCAATGTAAATTTTGGCCAAGTTTCCAAAACTAGCTTGTAGCTTCCTTGCTTTTGATCGTGTGATCAGACCTTCTAGCATGCTCACATCTCTATTGCCATGATGTCCATCTTGTCCTCCTTGATCCGTATCACTAATACATCAAACATATCATCAAACTCTCACACTATAAACTTAATATGATTACCAAAATATTGATTTAATAGTCGATCACCAGTCCTCTCAAAAACTAGATTATGGTCATGATTCAAACTAGTAATCAAATAGAACTCATATCTGAAGAATCTGATGATCCTGTCACTAACTAAAAATCACATCTCATTGGTAGTGCTATCTATAACCACCTCATGCAAGAGTAAATGGTGGATCAGTTTACTGAAGAATCTAATTTTCTATAAATCAAGAAAATATCTTGAATATGTCCATCCAAACAATGTCCTCTACATTGGTGTAAACTTATATCATATTCTATCCAATGTTTTGAATGATGATAACGAAGTTACAATAGTTGAAAAATGGTTAAATGTTGTTGTCCTCAATCTACGTGCAAAAACCATCATAAATCTGCATACATTTTTAAGATTACATGTTAACACGGGTTTTATTACCACTTTCAAACTCTATAACTTGATCACTCTAAAAAAAATTACATTATCACTCTCGAAAATAGTGTAATTTTTACAATTGACTTTTACTTTAATTCATTTTTATTTTACTCCCCAAAACATGCTATGTATCATTATTGAAAAAATATCTAATCAACTCTCAAAAATATGTTATATATCACCATCGAAAACAGTATCTCATCAACTCTCGAAAACAATCTATGTATCACTCTCGAAAATATTATCTAATCAATGCTCAAAAATAAGTTGTGTATCACTATAAAAAATAATATCTAATCAACTCTCAAAAATAAATTATGTATTTTTGAGCCCCGTGTTTAAACCCTGAGGGTATACTTATAATTTTTTTTATTTACTATTCATATATTTGCATGCCTCATGCATATCGATGGCTCGTCAGTACGATTTTAGGATTATATTTGAGATTTTGTTGGCTAGAAAGAGTTTGAGAGTGTAAACTCAGGGATCCTATTAGTATTTTTCAAGATTTGAGAGGACTCAAGTGAGAATTGCCATTTTTGGTAGGTTCGATCGATCGAACAACTTGGTTCATTTGATCGGCATTTGGACAACTCCTTGGAAAAAATTTGACATATTATTTGTTCGACCGAAGGAGTTATTCGTTCAATCAAAGTGTTAGTTCGTTCAAACGAAAGGGGATTCATTTGATCATCAAATTTGAAGTCCCCTGACTTTTGGGGACGTCGAAAGACTCGTTCGAACGAATCAGGATTTGTTTGATCGAAGTGGGCAACTTGTTCGAACGAACTTCGATTTGTTCGATTGAATCGACGTGAAATAACGATTTTGCCCTCTTTTAGAAGCTTCTCCTTAAGAAACTTAAGTGCAAAATGATAATTTCCCCCTCATTTTTATAAAAGGGGGCTCAAGCCCATCTCCCCCTCATTTTTCCCTCCTCTTCTCCTCTCCTCCTCCCACACGTCATTCTCTCCCTCTCTCTCTCTAGGTTCACCACATTTTGCCCAAATTTTGATTTTTTTGTTTGCTGATCACATTCCTTGCATCTAACTCACCGGGAGCTTCAATTTAACAGTAGAAACGCAGGAATCAAAAGGGTATCTAGGGTTCGGGAGGAAATTTTGGGATTTTTGACTTCCGCTCGAAATAAAAAAAAAAAATTAACGATACCACGAAATTCGTAGCGTCATTCCTAACTAGTCTGTATATTTTATTTTGTATTTTAGCCAATTTTTATAATATGGGTTTTACTTTGCATTCATATAGATTTCGATAGATTTGTTACCCACATTTGAGTTTTTACGGGTTATTGAGATTGTAGTAAAGTCGGGTGAGTTGTAGGATGCTAGAAAATAAATTTGAAGAAAATGGGTGAACGTGAACAGTAACCAGAGTTTGAGTCTCATACATATTTTAGAATGTATATATATATATATATATATATATTTGGATACTTATGATTAGACGACGAAGCGCGACCGAGGCATCTGTGTGACGTACTGAAAAATGAGAGAAACTAGGGAATGTATACCCTCCCTAAGTTGTGAGTGGACACTTCTATGTTTTCAATATTCTAAAAGGACTTTTGATGCTCATAGATGTACATATGTTTAAATAAACATTGAACCTGTTTGTTTATTTTATGACCGGAGAGCCAAATGATTTTATTTAGTTTGTTGGCATATATATGTTGTATATGATTGATGGCCATTGAGCCAATTTTTAATATGTTATGCTTTGATGTTGATTTATATTGATGATATGGCCAGTAGGCCAAATTATTATATTTATTGTGATGACGGCCATGAGGGCCTGGATATGTTGAGATGACGGTTGGATTGATTTGTGTATTTGATAATATTGGCTATGAGGGCTTGTTTGTTCGCAGTAACTACTGGTGTAGCCTAGGGACGGCCTAAGGAAATAGAGGTCATCTAGGTAAGTGTGAAGACTTCACAGGTGGGGGAGTTGTATCGTGTTCATTATTATTGTTATGAGTGGATGGTTTGACCACCTGTGAATCTCAATCGGATTAGCACAATGTCACCACGTCGCTAATTTGAGGTGAACATCAGTGGTGGACTTATTTTGTTTAACTAAACTATACATTATTTTACTCTCTACATTCAAAAATTTATTTTTAAAAATAGCATGTTTTCATTTTCATATAAAACCCACTGACGATCTCGGGATACCCAGGTCAGGGTAATCGTCGGAATGGGAGCCAGTTCAATGACTTTTAATATATGATTTGAGATTTTTTTTTAAACTAAATGAATTCCTTTGAACTGAATTGTTTTATGATATGCTTTCCTATCTATGGATTAGATAATATATATAGATATATTTTTAGTTCACTCACGGAGTATACTCCCGTATACTCCCTCCCCCCCCCTTCACCCTCCAGTTTCAGTGTAAGCGAGAAGATACGTGTTTTGGTTGGGTGGCAAACACTCCAGCTGCTTAGAGTACCAGGTATACAATAAGTCAACTCACTCAATCTTGTCTACAGTCCACTGGAGTCTACTATTTCATTTTATTTTTGTTTATGAATATTTTATGAAATGCAAAGGAATTTGTAAGAAATGTTTACAGTATATTTTGAAATAGATTGATTCTCATATATTTGTATATTGATTAACCTTTATGGATTGATTTAAATACTTTGAACTGTTTGTGGATTGTTATGGAATCGTTTGGAATTTGGGTGTTTGGTTGAAAATGATTTTGGAAGTGCTGTATAAATATTTTGAGAACAAATTTTGTAAAGGCCTTACAGACTTACAAGGTATGTTCTGATGATTGAATATACTTTAGAAGTCTGTGACGGTTATTACTTATATGATCCACACGGATTAAGACGTGACAGTATTACTATAAAAAAACAATATCTAATCAACTCTAAAAAACAAGCTAATATCTCTCGCTCTCAAAAACAATTCGACTCTCGTACTCAGGTAATAATATTCATTCTTGAATAAATACTCTTCAACTATTGAACACAAGCCATAAAACTGGATCAACACTCTCGAAACGATTAAATATATTTTTGAGGGTGACAATTCATTTCGACAAAAAAATCACCGATTATCAACATAAACAATTATTATATTGTCATTTATATCACACTGAAGCGTTGCACAACATCAATTTCAATTTCTCATTTTCACAATAAAAAAAATTAAATTTCTAAAATATTAATAAAACTCACATTTTGTGGGTTCAAACTTGGGGTGATGCCATCCTCCTGACGGTGACACCGACGGTGAGTTCAATAGTGAGTTCGAGAGTGAAAATTTATACGAAAAATAAAAAAGTTCAAGTAAGAATGAAAAAGTAGGATAAAAGATTAAAAGGTATAAAGGAAGTTTTTGTTTAAATTTAGAAGATAAAATTAATTCAAAAAAATGATTTTTGGTTAAATTTAAAAATACTTTTTGAGTCAGGTTAATTTTAAAGTTATAAATCTAATTATCATTTGTGTCAATTTCTCAAATTTTTCAGGGCTAATTTCCAATTTTATGATGCGTAGGTGAATAATAGGATAAGTGATGCTTTTATATTGCGGATCCCATGCCGGATTTTTTTTGGGTGGTATGAAATCTGGATTGGGCCCGGATCCGCATGCGAATCAATTCTACCCGTTATTGTATTCATATTTTAGCTGGTACAGTTCAAATATCTTTAAATACGAATCAATCATCCGAATTGTTTTTTGTGGGGCCGACAATATTTTTGCAATCTCGGGAACCAAAGGTAATAACCTTGAATACATGACATCTTATTTTTCTTTAATTTTACGTTAAACATGAATTCATTTTTTAAAATCTTTATACGCGTAACATGCTTATAGGTTACACCAAAAATGTGATTATCAAGAGTAGAAGAAGGCAAGTGGTTAGGTATGTGAACTCTAATCTCAAAGGAACCATAACTCTAATATCAAAGGAACCATTCTCATTCCTAGGTCATCACGAGCGAAAGAAAAATCATGAACACAGAATTGTATGACAGAGCCCAGGAAATTAAACAATTCGATGACTCCAAACTCGGAGTCAAAGGTTTACTGGACTCAGGTATCACCTCCATCCCCCGAATTTTCGTCCACCCACACGAAACGCCACGAGAAATCCGATCCAAGTCAACCACCCAACACAAACCTGATATCATCCCGATCATCGAATTGTCCGGTGCTGACTCTGATCTGCTGCGGCCGACGATTGTGGAAAAGATGAGACGTGCTTCCCGGGAGTTGGGACTCTTTCTGGTTGTTAATCATGGGATTGAACTGGAGGTTTCGAAGCGTGTACTTCGAGCTGTCAGAGAGTTTCATGAACAACCGGCGGAGATCAAGGCATCGGTGTATCGTAGAGACTTGAACCGAGACGTCGCTTTCATCTCTAACATTGATTTATTTTTCTCTAAAGCTGCTAGCTGGAGGTAAATTAAAATAACCCACAAAAACAAAATAAAGATATAAAATCATTCTTCATCATAATATACCTGTTTAATTATTTTGAAGGGACACTTTGCGGCTAAAGCTAGGTTCAAATCTATCGGTGGCAAATAAAATTCCTGAAATATGCAGAAATGAAATACTGGAGTGGAACCAACGTGTGATTGAGCTCGGTGAGCTTTTGATGGGTCTACTTTGTGAAGGGCTGGGATTGGAGACTGACAAGTTGAAGGAGATGAGCCTTCTGGAAGCAAGGATAATGGCCGGTCAGTATTATCCCTACTTTCCGCAGCACAATCTGACGATGGGGGTAGCATCTCATACTGATTTCGGAGCATTGACGATTTTGCTTCAAGATCAAACAGGTGGACTGCAGGTCAAGTATGGTGATGACTGGGTGGATGTCCTACCTGTTCCAGGAGCCTTGGTTGTAAACATTGGGGATGGCCTTCAGGTATGTGTGATCCAGTTTAAACAGTTTAAAGTGAGGGCTGGACTTTAGCACTGTGTTGATTTAAGCCCATTTACTACCCACATGGTCTGTGCAGCTGTTGTTTTCTTAACAAATTATTTTGAAGGAAAGTGTAAAATGTAAATTGTGACTTGATTGAAGTTTATTTTTGCTTTTTGTCGTAAAAAATTCTCAACTATTCAGTGATTTTGTTACCTACAAATTCTGAGCCTATCTTATTTTATGTTCCAGATTATGTCCAATGATGAATATAAAAGTGCTGCACACAGAGTGTTGGCGAATTCTTGCCGTGAACCTCGAATCTCCATTGCCACTTTCTTCGAACCAGGCAAGAAGGATTGCTTGTATGGACCGATCGCTGAGCTAATTACATTGCCGGAGAGTCCACCTCGTTTTCGGTCTGTTGAATATGCAGAATATGCGAGAAGGTTTTTCTCCAGGGAATTAGATGGAAAATCATTGATAAATTACTATAGGCTGCCAGAGAAAAACGATTAACATCGTATGATTAAGGGGGAAATTTGGAGTAGGATTGTGGCTGTTGGATAATATAGTAAAATAATACAATATGTTGGTGCACAAAAATTGTTCTTCTAGCTTATGCAACAAAACGTCGTATTTCCTCTTCTTAATTATTAGAGTTATGATAAAATCATAAAAAATAATTAAAGATAAAATTAATAATCCAATAAAAGATCTTCAATAATTAAATTAGAATTTTTATTAAAAAAAATATTAAAATAATAACAATAATTTAATAACTTAATTTAGTGTGTATCTTATTTTCTTTTTTAAATTTTTTTATTATCCTTCGAATTTAACTGTCACCATATTTTTTATAATATTAACTTTTTTAGATTATAGAGTCACAAATCTTTACTATCGGACATAATTATTAAATTAAAAAATCTCTCATTTATTTATAAAAATATATCAATTTAAATTTTATCATAACCTAAATAACGATCATGATGAGGTATAGAGATTATCATGTTTTTCTAACGTCGAACTCATTATTTCAGCTGCGACTCAGTTTCAGGATTGATTAAATTCAAAATCTAAGACCAATTAACATTTAAGACTTTCGAACGTAATCTAAATTGTCGAATATCAAGATTTGTTTTATCTTATAACCGTTTGTAACTTATAACCATTTGATATCTAATTTTTTTTAAATGACATTTCTTTATGTGTTAGTAGATCTTTTATGGGGTACTAATAGTGTGATTAATCCTCAGCATCTCAGTTATTTCTTTCGAATACAATATACTTTATATTTTGATTTTATAATTATAATTATTATTTATTTAATTAATTTTAAACTAAATATATATTCAATACCCACCCATAATAGTCCAGTTAACATGAACGAATTTAAAACTATATAGTTAAACGTACTGTCTTGAGTTCGATTTTTTGAGTATGTTTATTATTTTAGTGGTTTCGATTTTTTGGATGTATTCATTATTTTAGAAGGGGTTCGTCGCGGTAGAATACTACACTAACTTTCTTGAAGGATTAATCGAGGTGCACGTAACTGATCCAGACACTTCCATTATAAAAAAAAATAATAATTTACACATATAAAAAAAAAATTGATATATCTCAAGGGTTCTTATACTGCCAATTTTTGTCGTTCTTGCGGATTATTGTTCACCCACTCTTTGCTGACATTACTCGGATGCCAACTCTATGTTTGGATTTTTATAGAATTATAAAATAAGCAACTGCTTTTGTGGTTCAATGAAACAAGTTTGTTCAACCATACATTTGTGATTCTTCTGAAAAAATCATCATTCAATTAGTTTTTGTTGCATCTTCCGTCTTCATCTCATAACATTAAGGATATGTATGAAATTACTTTTGTTTAATTTTAATTAAAGCAGAATAATTAAACGACTGGATATCATTTGGGCGACCTGACCTGATTCCTGAATCTATGAATTTGGGTGACCTGACCCGAATTCATTACAAAATTATGAATGAAATTGTAAGGGGTGGGATTCGACTGTTGACTTCCAAAATTTTAAAATATTCACTGATCTTGCAAAGTACAATATATCATCATTGTATCCTGTAGTATATAACCTCAATGCGTAATAATAACTGATTTAAAATTAAAATAATAGAACTTTAATTTAATATTAAAAATCGTAAATTTCCTTTTTAAATTCTTGTAAATTAATATGACAATCATAACAAATATTAATAATTTACTATTAGTTATATAGTTATTGTAGAAACGTTATTATTATATTTAAATATAAATATTTTATTTATAATTTGAAGAAAGTTTTTTATTTTAAAATTAATAAATTTTAAATGCGAGAATTTTTTATTATTTTAAAATGGATTTTGGTAAACAGTACAACATTGGTTAAGGATTTTATATTTATTATTTATAACAGTTTTTTGTATTTAATATAATAATTAATGAATATCATTTTTGTATTGAAAATTGTAATTTACCAAATATAGTAAGATTAACCAGTGCCCTAACATCATTAAAAATTGAATATTTAATGTTTAATATATTTATATATATTTTTAAATTAATTGCGTAAGTAAAATTTATATCATTGTTATTTAATTATGATAGCAATTTAAAAATTGCATATTTAATGTTTAATATAATTATAATAATTATTGTTATTAAACAATCAATATCTCATATAATCATATTTTTAATTTTTAAATTAATTGTGTAGTTAAAAATTGATAATTCTTATTTAATTATAATTTAATTATTGAACATTAATACAATTAAAATAGTTTTATTATATTAATCTTAAATCAGTCATTAATACGTGTATACGTTAGATAATTGTTATATTAAAGTAGGTTATAGTAATATGCATTTGTGCTTTTTTTATGGAAAATGGTGAATTGTGTTTACTTTAATTTGCTTGAAGTCCGGTAGGAAGATAAGTGGACATTTCATTTAGGTCGCTTAATTAATACCCAATTTTAAATTGTATAAAATATTATTTTTTTTCTTTGTCTTTTAAATTAATGTTTTATTACTCTTTTTTTTTTTTAATTATCCAGTATCTCGTTTTTGAGTTTTATTCTTAAAAAATTCGAATTAAATCAAATCAAAATTTATAATTTATAAGAACAAAATTAAAAATAAAGATATATTGAATAATTTTTAAAAAATTTAAAAGTAATAATGTATTAAATAAGAAAAGAGAACACCATATTTTACCCATACTATATTATACAAGAGTATAACGGTCAAATCAAACTAGAAAGTAATTAAAAAGTTGAAAAATATTTGAGTATTTTAAAAAAATTAAGGTAAGTGAGCATGTCTTTAAACACTAAAACTAAGTGCAATCCCCCCTTAAAATTACAGTGAAATTAATTTTTTTTCTTACTTTATTAAAATAACTTTTTTAAAAGTCAGATTAAAACTCTCTCTCTCTTTCTCTAATTATACTTCTTATGATAATTACCAAATGAAAAAATACTTGTAAAATCCTACCTAAGCTAAATATGGGAGGGCCAGCGTAGTTACCATTATTGATACATGAACCTGCCAATTTTTATCCTTTGTTGTATATTGGTATTCTTCATCTTAGACTTTCTTTGATAGCGTCTACTCACTTCGGTGTCACTCACCTAAATACCATAAGCGAAAATGAATTCGCTTGTCTAGTTTCTTCTTGACTTTTAAACGATGAGATGACAAGAAAACCGACGATACTAACCATTCCTCGAATAAAGGTATGCTCTAAAATTAAAATTAATTGTGTCATAAGATTTAAGAATATTATTTTTTTATAAATATATTTTATAATTAATTATAAAATTATTTATGATTAATAAAAATAATAATTATTTTATTTTTCATTTATTCGGTTAATTTATATTAAATATGAAATAAGACTTGTGATATATTATGTGTCAAAACTTTATCTGTAAAATATTATAAATATTAGTATAGAGTTTATGATTTAAATATATTCAAATTCATTCTTAATTGAGATAATATTATTAGGGATAATGATATAACGTGATCGCATATTTTGTTACTGTCACTAGTTAATATTTTATTATAATAATTGAATAATAAGTCTTATGTCATAAGAATATAAATATGCATATTACGTTTGAGAATGTATTACTAAATATAACCAAACATAGTGAATCACATAAGTGATTATTAACAGTAAATGATTCGTCACATAATCGTATTAGTATACTATTAGTTCTTTAACTTGAGGTATTACAGTTGTCTTCTGCACTAAGACATATTGTTCACTTATGTATATTATATTGAACTAGTTATACTTGGTGAAAGAAGTTTAATAGTAATGTATTGTTATTGTATGAGAAAAGATGATAATCAATATAGAATTTGTTAGTTCAGATATTTAAACTCGAGATCTTAGGTAGAAATATTATATACGGGATCAAAAATCCCTAACCAGACTATTGTTTTTTGAAAATGAGTGTTTGAATATGTCGATTCCGTTTATGATTAATTTTCTTATCCTATGATCGAGTTAGAGGTTTGACAATTTCATAACTTGTACTCGATTATGAGTCGATAGCAGAGGAATTTTACTACTACATGCAAGTGTGATTATCTGGATTTATTTAAAATAATATTCTCTGTGTTTTAGGGATTATGATATCTTGTTAAAGGTTACTCATAATTATTGAGAATTTCGAATATAATAAGTTGTACCAAAGTGATGTAAAAGAGTTTGTATCTGCTCTTGTCTAGTTTATGATAAATTTAGGGGGTTACACACATTAACTAGTAGATAATGATGAATAAAATAAATATCATTAAGTAAGTTGATAATATTTAATATTAATAAAAATTAAGTTACTCTGATGAATTGATCGAAAAATAATTTTATTCTTTAATATAAAGAATAAATTTTTTCGATAATAACGTGCTAGTACCAATACGTTGAAAAATATTTGGGTAATTTTTTAAAATACCGTAAATATAATTTACAGATATATTCGAGACTTGAAAAGATATTTGATTTATTAATTAATTAATTAATTTGTTTATTTATTAATTATTAAAAAATATTTTATTTATTAATAAATTTACAATTTGGATTAATGATCAAGATAATAATAATAATTAGTTTTTCTTTTATTTATTTATTATCATTGGATAATATCTAAGTTTGTTAATATTAATGGAATTAGATGGATTTTGGAATCGATCAATAGACATCCTCCATTTTATTTTAATTAATCATTAGAATATATTTTATATTTAATTGTTTTTTGAATTACATACGTCCTACTTTAGCAAGAAGCTAGTAAGCTTCTATACGTCCTCATTGAATTACAATGAAAAAGAGAAAATAAAAACCAAAAGAAATAGAAAGGGAGGAAGAAAGGAGTCATACGGCCATTGATAAGAGAGATGAAAAGAAAATTGTTTTCTTTTCAAGACAAGGAGAAAGAAGAAAAGAGAAGGAAATAAACAAGAGCCTTTTGTATTTTCTTCTTCCTACTTTAATTAGCAAGGAACTTTTTAAATGTAGAAAAATTAATTTGAATATGCTAAAGTTTGCAAAATAGTTTTATAGATAGTTCAAGTCTTCCAACACAAATTTTGGCACCATTGTCATCGATCCAACATGTAGATACTGTTAGAGATATGCTCTAGAACTAATCGTGTCATATGGTTTAGGGTTATTATTTTTTTATATATAAATTTTGTAATTATTTGTAAAATTATTTATATTTAATAAAATAGCATTTATGTATCTTGCATAGTATTCAGTTGCTTGTTATTATATTTATTTTATAAATGCGAGATATGTTCCTATATATATAATATGTGTCGAGATTCTATCAATAAAAAGTTATGGATATGATAGCAGAATCTTTGATTTAAATATATATAAAACTTGTTCCAATTGAGGTGATATCATCGGGACAATGATATTGTATAATCGACATGTTTTGTTGTTGTTAATAATTAGTATTTAATATTAATAGTTGGGTGATGAGTCTCATGTTATAAGAGCATAAACATGGGTACCACATTTGAGAACGTGATACTGAACATAACTAAATGTGATTAATCACATGGGTGAATATCTACAGTCAATGATTCATTGCACAGTCGTACTAGTGTACCATTAGTCCTTTGACCTAAGACATCATGGTTATAATATGCAGTAAAGCACATCGTTCACTTGTATATATTGCACTAGGCTAGCCACGCCTGGTAAAAGAAGCTTGATGGCAATGTGTTCTTATTGTATGAGAACAGGTGATGGTCAAGATGCAATCTGCTAGCTCAGATATTTGAGCTTGAGATACTAGGCAGAACTGTCATCTACGGGAATTAAATCTCTGGTCAGAGTACACGAATTCCAAAAATGAGTTTTTAGATACATAGATCCCGTTGTGATTGAGATTCTGATCTTATGATCAAGTTAGGGGTTTGACTTTTCTATAACCTACACTCGATTGAGAGTCGACAGTAGAGGAACCTTACTACATATAA
>JAVXUL010000012.1:1039649-1060003 GCA_035590515.1 Trichilia minutiflora | reverse complement strand
TCATAAAAATTTGTGCAGGGGGTGATTGGAATAATCAGAAACCAGAGGGGGGAATTTGTCATTCTCCCCACTTTTTGAAGCAGCTGCCTCTGTTGAGTTCCACAGACAAGGGTGGAAAATCTGTCATGCATGATCTGATTTCTGAACAAATTAATTTTGCGTGATTTTATCTTTTTTTTTAAAAATAATTATTTGAAGGAAATAAAATATTTCAAATTATTGCATATGTAGAAAAAGAAAACTACTGTAAAATTCTGTTTTTCATCTTCTACTAAAAAATAATTAATGTTAAAAATTTCAATTTAATTTGTGTTTATGTTTAAATGGAGATGCTATATATTATTATATAAATGGTCATATATTTTAATTTGTTAATAAGGAAGGTTAAATACGAAATCTCCCTTTCTTCCTCCTCTTCTAATGAAATATCTATTATTAATTCATTTAATTTTTTTAGTTTTACATCGTAATATGAGTTTTGTTTTTTGGTTTAAATAAGTAATAATTACCAATTTTTTGATATCATAATATTTATTTTTTATCATATTTAATTTAATTTAAATTTATCGATTTAAGACAATAGAGAATGAAATACTATAGCAATTTTCATTTGTTGTATTTTATAATATTTAAAAATTTAATACTATTGCATTTAATATTTCTGTTTAAAGAGTTAGGGTCAGTTTGAATGAATTTTTTGAAAGGTAAAAGTTTTTGAAATAGAGTTTTTAAAAAATTATTAGTTGAGCTTTTCAAGTATCCTTTTTTGAAAAAAAAAAAAAGGTCTTGATTGTTTTAATTGTTAGTAAATATTATATAATTATTTTAATAAAAAAATTTAAAAATTATGTTACAAGAGCAATAAAGTAAAGAAGAGTAATAAAATAAAAATTTTAAAATAAAATAAGAATACTTTAGATAATTAAATTAATATATAACAACAAGGTAATTTGGTTGTGTTTTTAAATCTGTTTTTTATTTTTAAAAATTAAAAATAACATAAAACATGTTTAGCAGTTCCTTTAGATATTTTCAAAAAAAAAATATTTTAAGAATTTTAATTAATTCATAATATTTTGAAATATCTTTGAAAAACACTCTCAAACACAATAATCAGCAGTAAATTCAATATGAATATCATGAAAAAAAGGTATTAGCTTCTACTGGGCAAAATTTTTAGGGTACATATCCACCAAATGACTGAAAGCAATAGAAAGAGAGATCAAAAACAAATATCAAAAATAAATATAAATAAAAAATCAAGAAGTTAATACAGACAAAGACATCCATCATGCCCATTATTTCTCGTCTCATATCACCCTTGAGTGGCTGTCTCCTTGGATGATAGTAATTTCACCCGCCTTGAGAGATTTCTCATAAAATCTATGATCACAGATTTCTTATGAATTCTGAACTGGATGGCCAAACCAGTACAACCTGATACTCCATGTTTCAGTAGAGATTCATCTTCCGTTACATTTTTAGGAAAATGGTCAAGAGCAAATGAGCAATCCAGCATAAGACAATAACGGTGTAGAAAGCAGCAACTTCTTTTGCAATTCCAAAGGGAGCTTCAGCTGATAAAGATTAGTACTCCTAAGGTTGCCAACAAGCGTCCCTCTACCAATTCAGGACCTCCTATGGTTATCTGTTAAGTAAAATACAAGAGAAACCGGTTAAAATGATGTAAGTTTCAAAGGGAAAGTTTTCATGATCTTTTGTTGAAAGTAAGCTAAAAAACTTGAGAGTGAGGTAATATCTGGAAACTATCATGGTTTCTAAGAAGCTGCTGGAATATTGACCAAGCCTAAATTCTTTCTTTCTTTGTAAATGCATTTTCATTTGTTGACCTAGAAACTTTGGGAGTGGACTTTAGTCAAAAGAATAAGATGTAAGATAATTAACTAGATAAGATCCAAGTCAAAACCGTGACAATTAAAGAAATTTAACTGGGATAAAATTTGTTGTGTGAAGAAATCCCAGCAGCCACACTCACAGCGTCCACGAGTGCTTCATCGTATTTGAGTTCGATGGTGTCGTAAGGATTTGAAGGAATTACAAATCCATAATCTAGTAAGAACAGATCATTGCTTAGGCACCCATAATTAATAAATAAAGAATCATTTTGTTTGATCTCTGCAACAACCTGCTTGCAAGAGAGGGAGAAAAATCAGTATTAAAATCAACAAAGGAAAGTGCAGAACTTATTTTCTATAAACGTTAAGAATTGAAGGATATAAGAAAAAATTAGAGAACCTGCCTTTATTGGCAACTCTGTGTTGGCATCTTCTTCCTGGACAATTTGGGCATTTGGATTGAAGCTACAGTTGCACTTATCAATGAAAGGAAGCATCATTGGGATTTCATTGCGGGTTCCATCTGCAAGCTTTTTCCATACAAACGAAATGCCCTAGATGAGACTGATGACATTACCCATCCAAGGGATGATGCACCTACTTCTTTGCCCTCAAAAGGGTGATCATTTCGTCTCAAACTTTCAAGGGCAAGTCCAACCACTTTCTCAAAAACAACATCCTTTGTTTACCTGGTTTAAGAAACGAAATTAAAAAAAAATCTACCAGGTTTGAAGAATGCAAGCCTATGGCAGTTAAGCAGACCAAACAAGGATATGTGTGCCCTCAACTGGCCAGGTCAGGAGCACACTAACAGGAGATACCCAAGTCTTTGACACTGACTTTAGCGCATACGAAACAACATTAAAATAGCTGGGAAAGCAAAGGTGCGTATTTCAAGTTCTTGATATCCTCCCCTTGAAAGAAGATGGGTACACTGTAGGTTTCTGGAAGATTGCTAATAAATGGCCACCAGAAGCTTCCCACCTTTGCTCTTTCTTGTAGAAGCTTCAAACCCAATTTCATTGCCCATAGTTCCTCTGCCAAATGCTCCTACAGTGTCCATTTTACTCGTATTCAAAACTCTAAACAGCCTAATTTACAAAACTTGAAGTCACAAGCCTATACCGGTAAAGTAAATTTGTGTGACATCATTGAACGGCAAAGTTTTTACATGATCAAAGGATTAATGAAGAAATTCTTCTATGAGTATACATCCCATCAACATGACCAATTACTCAAGCTAACCAAAACAACAATTTTACCTATGGCATTATCGATTACTCATAGAACCAAAACCCTCAAATTTGAATGAACAACCAAGAAAACCACATGCAAACTTAAACGTAAGAAATTAAAAAGTTCAATCCACTACGTCCTCCGAAAATCCAAGTTAATTAAAGCCTTAAAAGTATAAAAGTCCAAGTTAAGAAATTAAAAGTTGCATCTCCACCATTGGCTTCCAACCTCAACGGAATATGATGAGGAAGAGCAATGAGAAGAGGCCCTTTTGGAATATCTTGAGATGGAACCAACCGAAGACCGTACGCTTCATTTTGTTGGGGCGACATCTTGACCGCCTGGTGCACAACCCCGTCTTCTATCCTGGCCCACTTGACCAGGTCCAGCGGTTGCGGCACTAGCCTCGTATTGTAAGAGGTGGAGCACTTTATTGGGCGTATAGTTGTTAGGGAGGATGGTACAATCTTTGAAGCTGCCATTACTGAACTCCGTGCTCACTCTACCTCCCTGTATCGGTTCCTTTGTCAAAGATAAAAACTCGACCCTTTGGTGGGCTGCGTACGTTGTAGTTTGGGTCTTTTGCGTTGTTTTTGCTTTCACTGTTCTCGAATTCAAATTCGAATTTTATCCTCTATTTTTGATAATTTTTTTGACATTTTTAATTAAAATTATGTGGTAGATATTTCGATTTTTTAAAATTAATGAAATGAAAATAAAAATGATATATGTATCAACTAGACTTTTTGAAGTTTTTTGTTCATTATCAAATTTTTTATAAATTAAGAACAATTAAATTACAAAATTTTAATTTGAAAGATAAAGATAAAGCATAGCACCTAAGAGAAAGGTCTATCATGTAAAAATATTAGAATAGCATCTACCTTAGTAAAAAAAATGCAAAAAAGACCATAAGGCAATTTTTAAAGGATAAAAATTAGGCCTATTAAATTATTTTTTACCCTCAAAATCAATTTAATTATTAAAATATATATAAATAAACATTAAAAAAAAAAAAACTTTTCTGCAATTTGTACAATTTAGAGGAACTTAATTTTTCTCTCATTTTCTATTTTCCTGAACATACTACTTGTAGCATTCAAGAAACCATTTTACATATGTAATGGAAAGAAATTTTTAAACATAAAAAGTTTACAATATGTTAATGGAAAATACAATAAAAAAAATGATCAGGTTATTCCATTATTTAGTTTCTCTTTAGATCAAAAAATACATACATATGAAAAAAGAAGTGGTTAATTAATTTTTTATATTAATATGAGTAGAGGTCACGACACGACAGATGCTCCTTGGGATTTCAAAAAAGACATAAATTAATTTAAATTTTTTGTCTAATAATAATTTATATCCAATAATAATTTCGTCGGTCTGTCTTTATCGACATTATTAGTATTACTCGTGAATTTAATTATATTTTTATTTTTTACTATTTTCAATTGGGATGAAAAAATTCAAGGTAATATTTTTCTTTCTAACAAGTCATCTCAAATTTTCAAAAAAATTCATGAACGATATAAATTCACCGATGATCATCATGAAAACACCCAACTAACGGTAAACAAAAAACTTATACTCAATTATTCTTTTTAAAAAAAAATTGAAATAAAAAACATTAAATAAAAAAAAAACACTTATCTATAGTTATTTGTTTTACTTGTTAATTAAATACTTGCCTGGATTTTTTTTTTTTTTTATAAAACTAGGAAGGATAAAACTTTAAACCGGAGACCGATAAAATCAAATGTAAAGTTTGAACAATAGAATTGGAAACGACACCGCTCCTCAGATCCAAAACTCAGCAAACCAGACATACTAGTCAACTTCTTAATCTAATTTACGATTAAATTAATTAATCAAGTTCTTAATCAAACAAAAATTACGATTGAACACAGGACATCTATACATATTAATCACTGAAATGTTGTTTCATTATAAATTCATGAATTTTGAAACTATACACGTCAGTGAAATCAGAAAGTAATTCCAGGGAAAAAAAAAAAACAGAGAAAGAGAGAACAGAGAATACATTTTTTTTTCAATCTAAGTTGTTACTCGTCTTTCAGCGGAATCAAATTCATGCCTCGAACCCATTGTCATCATAAGCTTAAACTCTTCGAAATTGATCGTCCCGTCGCCGTCGGAATCGACGCCGCTGATCATTTTCTTACACTCTGCAATCGTACAATCGTCGCCCAAACTTCTCAAAACTTCATACAGTTCCTCAGCGGTTATGGATCCGTTTCCGTCAATGTCGTAAACGGAGAATGCATCTTTCAAATTCTCCATGATTTCCTCAGAATCAACTCCCGTGGTGTTTAGCTCCACGAACTCGTTGTAATCGATGAAACCGTCTCCGTCGGAGTCGATTTCTCTCATCATTTTGTCTAATTCTTCGTCGGTAGCTTTGTGGCCGAGGTTGGACATGATGGAGCCGAGCTCCGACGCCGAGATCTTGCCGTCTCCGTTGACGTCAAATCTTCTAAACACTTGCTGCAGCTCATTTTCAGGGATTAATGTATTTTTTCCAGAAGAAATTCCATGAGAATGCCGTGATCCGTTCGGTAACGTCGTTGAAGAGAACGGCGAAGTGGATTTCTTTTTCCGATTAAAAATCGAAGCAAAACCCATTTGCCGACAGACAAAAACGATGAAAAAACCCAAAGGAAACGAAGAATAATGTGATAAAGAAGAGAGGAGGAAGAGATTTGTCTTGTGTTTAACCGGAAAATTTGACTGGTATATTAGATGAAAATTTTTGGAAAAACGATTTGTAATATTTGCCGGTATATTTGTTGGATATTGAGAAAGTTTAGGCGTGATTACACCCACGAGAATTGGAGAATGACGACGTGGGGAGCATGTTTTCCCATTGACAGTTAAAATAATCAATTTTGGACTTAGACAACCATTATGGTGCGGTCCCTTTCCATTCAAATTTAATAAGGGGGAATGACAGCCAACCCCCTATGGTTTTATCAAATGATGAACATCTCTCTATGTTAACTTTTGTGACAAAATTCCCCCTATAATTTGAAACCTGTGACAATTACCCCCTTAATGTACATTTTCAATTTTTCATCACAAAAGCTTTCAATAAAACGAGGGTATTAATTTTTATTTAAAAATAAATAAAAAATTAATAATCACATTTACTCTCTTTTCCTTCATCCTTTTCTTCTTCTTCTACTTCTATGCAATGTAATCACTATCATTGTTATTATCCTCTCTCTAATTTTTTTTTGCTTTCTCTGTTCTTTGCTTCATCTCTCTTTCTCTTTCACTCTAGATATATTTATATAGTTTCTCCGCTTTAAATCTAGCTTATTACTTATTTTATTCATATGATAGGAATGTTTGATTATCTAAAAAAATTTTGGATCTTATTATAAATTCATTTCTATCAATGCTCCTAGAATCTGGATCAATTAAAATTAAATATATAAGTAATAAATCAATTGAAACTTAATTGAGTGGAGTTAGGGATTAGATCTTGCAACTAATGCAAGTTAGGACGACTATCAAAGGAAATCAGTTCTTATTCTTTTTAAATCGATTGTTGTGAAAGGATTAAGAAAAAAAAAAGTTCTTTATGTTGTTTTTGAAGTTTGGATGCAAAAGAAAGAAAAAAATGATGAGAGTTTTGTCTGTAGTGAATTTTGGTACTATAACCAATCTTTGATTTGTTTTTGGTTGTAGATATAAATATGAAAACTTATAATATTAATTTTGAATTTTATTAATCGGGTTGATTTGATTTGTTAATGCAAGAATTGGGAGTGTAACTATGTTTTGATGATTGGTGGCTATGTTATAGAATCTTCAATTATATTTGCAAAGAAGAAAAAAAAGACAATGACTTGTGTTTTAGTTTATAAAATAGGAGTAAAATAGTAATGTTACTATAAGAATGAGGGAATTATTGATTGCAAGGGTTAACTATCACAGGTTTTAAATTATAGGGAGAGTCACAAAGGTTAGAACAAGGGTATATTATATATATAACTATACCATAAAAATAGTTGTTATTTCCCAATTTAATAATTCAAGAGAGAAAGAATAACAGTCAAATTTTTAGGTTTTATATTTTGATAAAAAATTACATGATGTACTACTCATTTATGTCAAATAACCTCCTAAGTTACATAATTCTTTTATTATTATTATTACTGATTATGTATTAGTGAGAGGTCTACTGGAAGTTGAGATTTATATAGTTATAATATAGTTCACAGAGTCTATAAATCATAATTCATGTAGACAATTTCTATCTTAGGAGTTTGTAGACTAGGGACCTATTTTGTATAAGTAGATAAGTTCAATGATTATTTGGGAAAAGATAAAAGATTAGGGATCTAGAAATTATTATCCCCAATCCAAACACGACAAATTTTAGGGTCAGACATAGGAATAATACAACTTTGACTACGTGTATCGCGCTTTGGTTTTGCATGTTTTTTTGTTTAGTGGAGTTCAATGGAATAAAATTTCTCGCGTATAAAAAAAAAAATATATATATATATATAAGTAATAAAAAATTTCAATTACGTTGGAAATGGAGTGTCCGTTAACTTGGTTTCCTAATTGACCGAAACATAATAAACGGTCACTTTTGAGTTTTGATGATTCACGTGAATGTTTGGTGGATGCAAGAGAGGAGCTCACGGGAGAAGCCTAAGCCAATGGAAGAATGCCACGCATTCATTCACCCACCAACAGAAACATGCCATCGGCTCCCGTGATTTAATCAAAATTACATCCAATGCCTCTGCTCACGTGTTAGTTGTACTCGTTTATACAGTAGTTGAGTCTACAAAAGAAATTACTAGCATCTTCGTTATCTTCATCGTATAAATAAATTGTTTTCTTAAAAAATGTGTTATATCATTAACGTAGAGAGACTTATATTTTATATGATATTGATAAATATCATCTTCAAAAATACTTTCTAATGTGGATATGAATTTCTATTTATTATTTTATAAAATTATAAAATTAATTATTTCTCTTTCTTTAATCACTAATGAAATAAATGAATTGCTGAGTCAGTAATCTATAATTGTCAACAATACCCTCTAAAAATAGAGGATGAAGTTAAGAATGTGAATTATTTTTTTCTATGTCAACTTGATAGTGGATGGAATTAAATACATTGGAAAGCCCAATTGTACTTCTAATATAGATTTTATATATGTGGTATTTTTAAAAAGATAATTCATAAATACATTGGAGGTGATCTTAATACGACGAAAAAAAATTATCGTTTTTATTATATTTTAAATTATTGTTATTATTTTTCTTTTAGCTTTTATTATATGATAAAAAGAATCTTCGATTTGATATAACTTTTCAAATAAAAACTTCTGGAAAAATAAAGTTTTTATTTTTTATTGAACAAATCTAGTTAAAAAAAAAATCATATTTGGCATTGTAGGTTAATGAATTAATTTGCTTTGAATATTTAACGATTAATTATAAATTTACACGGGCTAAAACCCAATTTTATTTTGGAGTTTTTTTTTATAAAAAAAAAATTCTATCAAGACTTGAGTCTCAGCTAGCTAAATTGTACGTTCTCTGATTGTGCAATGAGAACAAATTATAGAATTTGATTTGTATTAACTATTTATGCAATATATATATATATATACACTATATGATCAAGGATCTAAAGTATATATAGATACCTGATACAGCAAGGTACGTAATATTATGTTTATTTATTACTAGATCCGAATCAATTGTCAGAATTAATAAATATTGACAAAAGGATATATGAATATGATCGTGCGAATTAAAAATAAAATTATGTAAGTTAATGACGTAATTGTCACCCCATGCAATAGAATCTTATTCTGCCTGGTCTGTCAAATCTTTCTAGTTTCTCCTCTCTATAAAATCCCATCCTTCCATCTATTGTTTTCATCAACTTTGTTTCAAAACCTTCGACAATGGCAGCTAAACAACGTATCCAGAAAGATTTAAAGAAGATTACCAAAGACCCTCCGGCGAATTGCAGCGCTGGCCCTTACAACAAAGACCTCTACAACTGGGAGGGAATAATTTTTGGTCCTAAGGACAGTCCTTATTTCGGAGGAGTATTTCAATTGTCCATAAAATTTCCAACTGATTACCCAACTAAGCCTCCAAACGTTGTTTTCTTAACTAAAGTTTATCATCCTAACATCGACGAACAAGGAAACATTTGCGTAGATTTTCTGAAGAATGAATGGACACCGACGTACGATATAAGCGCTGTGCTTCTGTCGATTTGTTCATTGCTGACGGATCCAAATCCGAACGATCCTCTCAGGTCGGATGTTGCATGGCAGTATGAGCAGAATCGTCCACAGTATGATAGGCAGTGGACTGCAAAATATGCTATGTGAAATAATTAGTATGACTTATATATTTAAATTAAGGAATATTAAATAAATGTAAGTTGAATAAGCGCTTGGCGAAACCACTTTTAAGTTCTCTCAATTGATCGATCTTTTTATTTCTATGGAAGCATTTTGTTGTTTGTCTTTCTTTAATGTTATGGTTTGCTATAAAGTGATTAATTTATGAACGTAAATATATATATATATATTTTCTATTTCTATGTTGGTTTTGTATCCGTGGTCGTTGTGTTACATAATATGAATTGTTTAATTATTTTTAAGAAAAAATTATGATAAAATACGAAAATTGAAGCATTCTCCAAAAATGATAAAATACGAATAAAACACTGAGAAAAGCGAGTGGGCCCCTAAGCCCAGGTTGTATTCAATAATCCAGTAAGTTAGGCCCGTTGCTTTTGGTCTTTAGTGATCTGGCCTTAAATTAAGCCATCAAAAGTATTTTCACATGCATGCTTATGCTTTTAAGATCTGTCTTAAGCGTGCTCGGAAGAAATTATTCTTTGACAGCACATAAAACACTATTTTATTTATTAAAAAATATATTATTGAATTTTAATAATTCAAAGTGAAAAAATAAAAATTAAATAGAATTTTATAATACTTATACCAACACACATTGTATTCATCATCCAAAAGTTTTGAAATTTAGGCAAAATTATTGTAAATCAAATAAAAAATTCAAAATACATTGTTCAAAGTCTTCCTTTTATATTATAAATAATCAACATTGTTTAACTTAAAATAGAATGTTTTTGATTGATCATCATCGGTTCATCTGTAAAAGTTATCTTAACTACACACAAAAAAAAAAAAAAAAATTTGAATATAAAAAAAAAATTAAAATTGAGATATTAAAAATTGTATTCACAATTGTTAGAATAAATGGGTTGATAATAAGTAAAAAATAATTATTAAATTCATTGTAAAAAATACTTCAGATAAATGTAACATTTCAAGTTCCAATTTATTGCAGGTGAATTTAAAATTATATTATGTTAGCAACTGAAACGTTGGTGCTCGGTATTGGATCAGTAACTGAAGTAATACCGTCGTAAGTTTCCAAAGTCCAATCATGGAATCTTTACGACCGACAAACTTCAATGTAAGTTGCTGTTGCCCTGCGTTTTTGTTAAGAAAAAAGAATTTTTCGGTCGAGCTGTCCAAAACGAGTAGAGCCCATTATTGTTAAATAAACAATCAAAGCCTTCCAGGGCACTAAATCAATCAATCACCGGTTGGAAGACTTTATCTACTCGGAACCAAGAAGAAACCGACAAGCTAGCCTTTGTGTCAATCATTTTCACCATTTAGTCTTCTCCCCATTGACGAAAATGTAGAAAAGAAATACTTCTAGCTGAGGAGAAAAGCAAACTTCCCATTTCTCTACATTTATGGGCATGCAGAGAAAAGAAATTAGAGAAAGTATAAGGGAAGTAAATTAAGATTCATTTGAAGTCTTTATGATGATGACGGACTCGAAGAAATCATTTAGGTTCATCGCTCACCAATCTTTCTTCTCGGCCGTTCGATCTGGGGACCTCGAAACCCTCGAAGATATTATTGATAAACTGACGAAAGATGAAGCTCCTGATGGGTCTTCTGTGGTCTCTCATCTAATGACTCTGCAGAACGATGCGGGAGAGACTGCTCTGTATATCGCTGCAGATAATAATTTTCAGGAGGTTTTTGGGTACTTGCTTAAGTTTTGTGATGTTGATATTGTCAAAATCAGGTCCAAGTCTGATATGAATGCCTTCCATGTTGCTGCTAAAAAGGGACACCTGGGTATAATTTCTGTTCTGTGACTTTTTATTTTTATTTTTTTTACTTTTAGCTTTTCTGGATTGTCATTTCTTTAGGGTGGGTTTGATGGAATAATTTATCTGTTGATCATTGATTTTGGAATTATTTTTGCTTTTGAAAAAAGATTTAAGATTAAGCTAGTTGACTCTATATGAATAGTAATAGTTAGATATCTGGAACTGATATTTGCAGTTACTGCTCCTTATCTGTGAGTTGCTTTTTACTGATTAATTGGATGTAATAAATTTGTTGTCAACTTGAGTGCTAGTGAGCTGTTGATGTAGTTCATTGCAGGAGATTCAAAAGCTCTGGGATTTTGAGGCGTTTCTTTCTAGTGGTTTTTTGTTTGCGGGAGAACCACTATATCTTGTTTGTCACGGACATTAAATTAACTGCCAAAGTTTTTACTATGTCTCTAATTTAATATTTCCATATTTTTCCGACTTACAACTGGAGTTGTTTTGCTGTCAAAAGGGTATTACGATGTTGCACTTGAATATTGGTTTCAAGAACTTTCTATAATTGCACAGTTAATCATTATATTAACATGCTAATGGATAAAGTTTTGGTTATTGGTTATGGTAGAAATAACGAGAGGAGTAGATTGATAAACTGTTCAGTTAATCATTACATCTCCAGGAGATTCTGCTCTTATGATGTAGAATATTTGTTAATAGGAAATCCTGTATTCTCATATTGATCTGATTAGTAGTTTGTGCATGCATTTTTTTCTATTTTAAGAGGTGAGACTAGAAAATTGTAACCATCTGCTTGTTGATATGAGCCATTTCAAGCCACTCTTCAAATGTATGGCCTAAGAATAAAATTAGTTCATTCAGGTCTCAAGGATGTTGAAAGATAAATATCTCTTCACCTGCTTCCCAAATATTGCTGTGGCTAGTGTACCTAACAGAGGTCACATGATAATAATTTAATAGAATATGAAGTGTTGGTCTCTAAATTTCATCTTTGGCTTTACAGAACTCATGTTTAAAATTGCTGCTTATGACTGTGTCTTGCTACCGAATTTGTCTCTTGGGGGCTTTGAAATTTTTGTATCTTGATGTATTGTTGACTGTCACATTGGTCAGGGATTGTGAAGGAACTCTTGAGCATTTGGCCCGAGCTTTGCAAGGCATGTGACTCCTCAAATACCAGTCCCCTTTATTCAGCAGCTGTGAAAGATCATTTGGATGTGGTGAATGCCATCTTGGATGCCGATGTCAGCTGCATAAGAATAGTCAGAAAAAATGGAAAAACTGCATTGCATACAGCTGCAAGGTATGGCCTCATTGACATAGTCAAAGTTCTTATAGACCGAGATCCAGAAATTGTTTGCATTAAAGATAAGAAAGGTCAAACTGCACTACATATGGCTGTAAAGGGTCAGTGTCCTGCTGTAGTACAGAATATATTATATGCTGATCGTTCAATTCTAAATGAACGTGACAAGAAGGGTAATACAGCAGTGCATATAGCTACAAGAAAAAGTCGTCCACAGGTATGCTTAATTGAGTTTCTTTTTTCTCATGAACTTCTTGTCAATAATTATTTTGCTTGTCATTTTTTCCTCTTGTTTTATGGGACACTTGTAGTGCTATTGACAAGATAATGCTCGCTTCTAAAAAAGGAGGGAAATGTTAACATTTGACAATCGTGATTTTCTGATTTGTTGACTACCTAATTTCCTGGGAATTTTCCTTCAGCATTAATTCAACTTCTGAAAGATTTTTCCATAATCATAGCATGAAAACGAGAGAATTCCTTTTTGGTTGATTCTTTTCTCCACTTTCAATAATCTATTAGCAAAAATAGACCACAGGGATCTCCTGTTTAACTGCACCTCTCACATGATCAAAAACTATATTAGAAATAGTCCTAGTTTCCTAAATTTAAGCTTAATTTTCTGAGTTAATACCTCAGCAGAATGTAATTGTGCATGTCTTAAAAAGTCTGTATATAAGAAAAGTTTACTTTTGCTTACATTTCCAATACTGACATTCTTTTCTCTATATTTCAGATAGTAGGCCTGCTTCTGTATTATACATCTGTTGATGTCAACGTCATTAATAATCAGCGGGAAACTGCAATGGATTTGGCGGATAAACTTCTGTACGGAGAATCTACACTGGAAATTAAGGAAGCTCTTGCAGAGGCTGGTGCCAAGCATGCTAGGTTTGTTGGGCAGGTGGATGAAGCAATGGAACTTAAGAGGACTGTAAGTGACATTAGGCATGAAGTAAGTGCACAACTCATACAAAACGAAAAAACCAACCGCCGAGTTTCTGGTATTGCCAAGGAACTAAGGAAACTTCACAGAGAAGCTGTCCAGAACACCACCAATTCTGTTACAGTTGTTGCCGTTCTTTTTGCCTCAATAGCTTTCTTGGCTTTATTCAACTTGCCAGGTCAGTATTTAACGGATGGACCAGAAGTAGGGGAGGCTCAAATTGCTGACAAAGTAGGTTTTCAAGTGTTTTGCCTTTTAAATGCCACCTCTCTCTTCATATCTCTAGCTGTTGTGGTGGTTCAGATCACATTGGTGGCCTGGGATACCAGTGCTCAAAAGCAGGTTGTATCAGTAGTCAATAAGCTAATGTGGGCAGCCTGCACTTGCACTTGTGGTGCATTTTTATCGATAGCTTTTGTAGTTGTGGGACGGGATAATTCATGGATGGCTATCACTATAACCCTAATGGGAGCACCAATTCTTGTCGGGACAATTGCAAGTATGTGCTATTTTGTTTTCCGGCAACGTTTTGGGATCTTTTGCAACGACTCTCAGAGACGCATTAGAAGGGCAAGTGGAAGCAAGTCATTCTCATGGTCTTACTCAGCAAACATATCAGATGTTGACGAGTACAACTCTGACATGGAGAAGATTTATGCTCTGTAAAACACCACCCAATGGCTACAAGACTGGACAAGGAGTGGTTCAGCTGCATAAATTCTTGCCTTTTTGGTCTTTTATGTAAACCAAATATTAGGCATAAGAATTTGAACTTCCAAGGTTCTGTAAGAGAGAGAGAGAGAGCGAGCGAGCGAGCTGGTTGGCTTTCTTCTATTTTTCATATAATAACAAGCAGAGGGAAATGTAGATTTGTGTATAAATAAGAAATTAGTAATGCGAGAATGGTTTGATGCCTTATATTTTCTTGTTAATTGCTCATGAATTGTAATATTAATTGTTTCAGATAGTTCCGGTAACCAGGCATCGTTCTTGTATTTGCTAATCTAATTACCACTAATCTAATTACCACATCCGATACCATAATAAAGTTTATACTAGCCTCCCGAGTAAAACGTCTATAATAATAATACATCGATCTTCTAAAAAAACATTATATTTACTGAAATTATTAACAGAATTGGACATCGAAAACAATGCTATTTGCTCACTAACCCAAGCCCGACTAGTCCTACAGCATTCATTTTATAGCACATTATTGCGTACCTCCTGCGCAGAGTCGAGTGACAGGAAAAAAAAAAATCCGCAAACAATACAACGAAGACAACAAAAAGGGCGTTGAAACATGAACAAATCAATAAATAAAAGAAGCAACAATTTTTCCAAGGTCAATGTGTACATGAATTAGTTGACTCCTGACTCCTTATTTTATATAATTGCTTTAACAGATGAACAATAAAATGAAAATGATTAAAAAAAAAAAAAGGGAAAGAAACAAACTACATTTCTAAATTATATATCACCCTCTAGCCCATATGGTTCCCAATAAAAAATAACACAACCACCTGGGCATGTTCCAATTACAACAGGAAAAAAGAATAAGCTCAAAGGACCACCTGAGCTTTGACTTCATTCAAAACCCAATTTTCGCCATCCCCAACTGCCACAAGTTCAAAACAAACTACTAAGATATACAATTTTACAATTTATACCAGATCTCATTTGTCTCTAACACTCAGATGAATGAGATCTGCAGCAACACTAGTTAAAGTTGTAACTGGCCTGGACCTTTCCTGGATGATCTTGAAGAAGGCCTACTCACATTGGACAGTGGAGTAGGTCATTTCTGTTCTTGAGGTCTTTGCACATCCTGTGTATACAGCAACTGATGTAATCCCAAAATGTGTCCATGGTAACAGGTAATGAAAGTATAAATGAGAACAACAGTAGACAACTAAAAAAATGAGCAGAATTTCCTTTTATATGAACTTCACTGCTTTGTCCTGTATCCCAACAACTACAAGAATTCAATAAGTTACACACTAGTTTTTATCTTTTCTAATGATTCTTCTCTAGTCTCTATTCCGAGTGTTCTTTTAAGCCTTAGCAACAGCCTTTACAGCTTCTACACACAAAGTCATTCTAAAAGTCCTTTATTTATTATCTATTTTGCATAATCCCCAAACTTTTATTAAGGCAGGACAAAACATTATCTAGTGGTCATAAGCACATTAGATTAGACAATATTCTACATTAAATTCCAAAACCATGCAGCCAGTTGGTGAACTCTAAAATTATTAGGCAAGTAATTAGCATATCCAGACACCCCCAAAAGTATTTAAAGTTTATTCTTCTTCAGTAATCTAGGACGTATCATAATGAAGAATCTAGTAGTTGATAAAGCTCAATAGTAATATCAATAATATCGATAAGGAGCTCAATTAACCTTCAATAATGAAGTGGAACTACTCCGAATCTGCGCTTGAACTTTTGCATGCATACGATGCTGATGCTGCATCTGCTCAAACTGTTGCAGCTTTGAAGCAAAGTTAATCCTGCTGTGTGAACTCCCCGTGTCTGAGTTTATATCTCCATCTTCAGAAAATTTTGATCCACTTGGCATGCTATGCAGAATCTGAGAGTACGAGTTCCCAAAAGATGTAAGCTCCATTTGCTCTCCATTGAAGGAGTAGGAAGGTACAGTCTTCAAACGGGTTCGTAGTATCTTAAAGGCTGCACTTTGCTACATTAATAAATCATGTGAAGGTTAAACATAAAACCAAGTACTAAAAATACAAGTCACAAATGTAGAAATAAGCACATTATCTGGGAGTAGATGTAGGCAAGTTTGTGCTAATTACAATGACAAAAAAGGGAACAAATGAAGCAGGGTGATGGCAGAGACATACCTGAGGAAGTAACATCAAAAGACCATACAAGGCTTTCAGCAACCATGTGTATCTTCCTGGTTCAAGAAGCTGCAAATCAAAGAATTACCAAGTACTCCACGTATGTCTTAGGAAGTTTTTATACCAAATTAGAAACAATAAAATGAAAAAATAACAAATAGCTATCAAATAAATGTAAAAAGCACCAGGCACTTTGCACAAAACTAACTGTTAAAAATATAGTCATTTTATGAGAGTTGCAGATCACTATAAAATTTTGAATTATAACAATTACACCCAAAACAACTAACATGTACAAAAAAGAGCAGCTGGAACCACACTGACCACGGCTAAGTCTATCAATACAGTACAATAATATCATCAGTTAGGTCAAAACATAAAACATTCACAGAAAGCTTCCCATTGAAACTGTGATTCTCCCTTCACACATTCTCCTCCTAGGGACAATTAAATACACCGGAACTCAAATTACATTCCTTCACAATGTGGTGATCTATTGAAAACTTGAAGGCAGGGAATAACCTCATACTCAGGCCAAAAAATCCATAACCATCTAGGCAAGTCACTGCAATCTTGAAAAATCGTAGATGCTAAATAGATAGGCATAAGCGCCTGATAATGCAATAAGCATATGTTGGTTGAAGGAGTAGAATAATTCCTGAACCTAGAACTCGGGATGAGAGATGTCCATAAAATAGGCCAATATGGAAATCATGGAAATCATTGGTAAGAGAGCCAGTGATGAAAAATTATTTCACCCTTTTAACAAATCACATATTACTTGCCAGTAAGACCAAATAGTAAACCAAATAAGGACTTCATCTTCAACTTAAGCACCTGCAATCTAAGATAAGCAAATGTTGGAGTTTCCAGCAAGCGAATCAACTTATCCAACTGGACCAAAAATTTGACGTTAATATCTTCCTCCACCAGAGACTGGATCACAGCACTTGCATGCTGGTATGTCTGCCAATCAAGAATGCAACGTCATCATGAAGCTTCCGCAAATGGCCATCAAAATATGTAGGTGGTCTGGGGAGAGAGAGTGAGTTAAAAAATACAATGTAGAACCACAAAAAATTCTACAATCTCACCTGAGCTAATAAGCAAAGACTTATAATTGCCATGGGTGAATGACACCATGAAGCATACAAAGAACCAAATAAATTCTTTCCAGCAGGGTTAACCAGCGATTGTTTCAAAAGATGTCGCAGTTCATATAATTCAGACGAAGTAAGCAAAATCAAATTTAAAGCCTGAAACAAAAGAATACATACAAAATTGTGTTATAATTACTTATGAAGAGGAAAAAATTTACTTTAAACAGAAGGATTCACAAATAACTAAAGTTTTGACAACAGCTTCAAAAATATTATTCTACATCACTGTTGCATCAGAAATGCATGCATTTCTTTTTTTTCCTGTTCTATAAAATACACCAGGCTCAAACATAGTTTCACTTGCTCAATTCTATGTTACTGCTTTAAATTCTCAAATTAAGGACAACCTGCACCATAGTACATGCAAAATCCAGGTCTGCTTCTCCCTCAAGAATTCTGGAGAGCTCCCGGTAGACCCTTTCAGCATCTAAAAGTACACAAAGTCGGCGTATTATCAACGCACCACGCCTAAGGAAACAAGAGAATAGTTTACAAAAGAAAGCACAGTTACAATACATAGAGAGTCAGCAAGCATACCACTTGCCAGATAACCTACAAGGCTGGAAACAGGAGAAAGAAAGGGACTCACTTCTCCAAAAGAGAATTGTCAACCCGGAAATTATACACTAGGAAAACAATGAGCTGGCGAAAGTGTTGATGATCTTTTGCAATGCATGCATGAACTTCAAGAACCAAAAGCACTACCTGAGGAGAAACCCAAGTTCCATTTTTAATGCAAAGAATGCGCGGACATTATTGAAAGAATATCCCATAGCATGTGAAAACTGGCAAATCATCCATGAGGATTGAAAGACAAAAGCAAGAAAACAAACTCAAACCGGCAGAAAAACTAGTCCAAAAAACTATTGCATCCAAAATAAAATAAACATCATACAATTGTCACATTGATGCTCATTTTGAATGAAACACACATTTTAACTGCTTCTGAACATATAAAACAACTGTCAACCAGGCTATAGCCCAAACAAGTTGTCTAGGCTTTCTTCATAGGTAACTGCACATTTACCGGCAAAGCACCTAAAAGTAAACAGTTAACTTTTATGTCGTGAGGCCGAAACCCTAAAAGTAGCATTCCTTTGTCTACAGTTCAATCTTAGCCTCTTTTCAGATATTTCTCAGGAATTAAACCAAATGTTTGCTTCTCCCTTTTTCACCTTCAATAATAGCATTATTTTCCTATAAAGCTCACTGCCCAGTAGTTCATGTAATCATGACTCAACCCCACCAAAAATTGCTGCTGTGCTTTACTAACAATGAAGACTAATAGGTGGTGCGTCCTTAACTCAATTCTTCCCAATAACCAAAAGAAAAGAAACACCACAAAAGGAAAAGAAGACTTTACAAGACCAAGTAAAAGGTGTATGCACCGTGTTTCATACTAATCAATGTGAACAGTTATAATAATAATAAGGAAACAGGATAAGGAAAACAAAGAAGAATGAAAATGTGGTTGAGCGAATAGATTTACCTCATCAGAAGGATCTGAGAGTGCTTTCAAAAGCGTATCAAAGATGTCATTCAGGAAACATAATACCTGTTTCAGAAAGAATTGCAACTACATATGATAAACAAAAAAGAAAACGCTGACACCCAGAAGCAGAAAAAGAAAATCACCAGACAGAAGACAAAAAGTTGTGTAGACAGCTAGACCAGGATGCATAATGACAAAAAATAGAACCAAAGCAAAAAAGCCAAACGAAAGTGCATAAAGGGGATCTTAACCACCCTAACAAGCAAAATAAGAAAGGCATTCACTAACATCTACAGAGAGGCTTATGGGTTCACAAAAGGCTCAGAGTAAAAACAAATCTGCGAAAGATTTAGGTAAAAGACAGGAAAAAGTGCATTGAAAAGATGTGCACATAATTCACCAACAGATGCCAGGTTACCTCAGTCCGATGCCTGTTCAAAAGGGTTGATATCCAATGCAATGCTTCAATTCGTGTTGCCTCCCACTCAGTAGATAGTTGCCTGAACATTCAAAAGGACCGGCAATAACTACACTGATCATTTGTTATTCTACAACATAACAAACCTTTTCAAGAACTTTATATAGCTCTTCAAGTGTATGAAGAGCTATATATACCCGTAAAAATGTAAACTACTAGTAACATTTCAAACGTAGATTGTTTCCCAGGTAACAAAAACTACACCTCCTTGCAATAGAGAGGATTGCACCCACATCAAATCCTTCTGCTGGATCAGCTTTGATTGCACGAAGTTCTTCATTGGTTTCACGAGCAACCTATAAAATTCAATTCGCGAAATGCTCAAAGGTATTAGAAATATTTCCTTTAAACTTATCAAAGAAGTATTGTTGCTTAAACTGTCCTACCACTCTGATCTTTTCTTCCTTATCAGATATGCAGGGAAGAATGGCTCCCAGTATATCGGCGTAGTAAGGAGTTAGCTGATCCCCACCAAGTTTTACGAACTCATTTATCTGTCCAGTCAAAAAATAGAAGAAATTTGATTGCTAGTGTCAAACAAACTTATAATTTAAAACACAGAAAGTTGCCAAATTTCAATCTAACAATGTCTTGAAAATTACAGTAGAGAAATATTTTAAAAAAAAAAAACTGCAAAAAGAAAAAAGATTGGCCAAAAGTGCTAATTCAACAGTACCCAAGTAATGGCCGTTAACCGAGTAAACTCATCTGAAGAAGCTGCCCTTTGCACCAATATTTCAGCCATGCGACCATAATCTACAGACTTCAAGAGTAGCACTGCTCGAGTCAGAAAATTACAAATGAACAAAA
>JAVXUL010000012.1:1020251-1038873 GCA_035590515.1 Trichilia minutiflora | reverse complement strand
CAGGAAGAAAACCCAGCATATCAATATCTGGAACACTGTCCAACACAGTGATCCATCCTACCAAAAACTGCCGGACAAAAGGATTTAAAACATTCATGCGCTCTCTCAAAAGGGGTATAAATTCTTCAATGCTGAGGAGAAAAACATCACAAAACAACAAAAATTAAATAATAAAGGTAATAAATTTTTGTCCAAGTGTTTGCCTCTTTAAATACAAGAGTTTCCAATCCGGAAGTGGAATACAAGATTGTGCACCTGAACTGATCACTTTCAGTAACAACATCCTGTTTCACATAGTAAAATCTAAGAATTTATCCAACGAAATAGAATTCCTATCCTCAGATAGTTATAACGTAAGAGCAAATATGAAGGAAAGAATATACACCTTTACAAGGCGATCTAAAAGATGTGCTGCACTTTGTACATTGGCATCTGAATCAGCCGAAAGCTTACATAATGCATCAAATATCTGATTAAAGAAGATAATAAAATCTCCCCTTACAACCTGTGCAGCAGCAAAAGCCAACACATCAACCTCAGTATAAGTCTGAAAGAGAAGTACAGTAAACAAAATCAGTCAAACTATTCTCACCTTCGCAATGTTATATAGAGCTTCACAAGCATAATAACGAACTCTACTATCTTGGTCGGAAAAAGAATTAAGCACTGGTGGTACAATTTGCTGGAAGATTGTCTCAGAAAAAGAAAATTAATCATGAGCATAACGGTGCAGAAAGGAGACAAAATTTAATATCAGCATATAGAAGAAAACTGTTCAATAATACTTTTGAAAGTAGAAGAATTCCGTTGACAGTATACAGAAGAAAAATGTTAAATAATACTTTCAGACGTAGAAGAGTACCATTGATGGATAATAAAGCCTAGGAAAAGACACAGTCGATCTTGTCCAACATAAGGTCATATGAAATGGTACCTTTTTTTCGTATAAGAAACAGAAGGAAGTCATTTGAAATGATATGTCAAAACTTACACTACTTTCATACTAAGGAAGTGGCATCCTTGTATAGGTACACATTTAAAACACATTCTAATATACTTGAAACAGGTCCTATAGCACAAAATGATAAATAAAAACATGTTACCAGAGAGCTCAATGAAAATATTCCAGCAATTTATTCAGTGTTGCAGGGTTAATCAACCTATTTTATGCATAACAAACTTTAAAAACCAATGATATTCCCCAAGCCAGAATAAACCTGCTTAACAATTAGCATCCAATTATGACTAAATAGGAAATTCAAAGCTTGCAGTCTTTTCCTGGAATTTTATGCAGTAATAGATTCTTTAAAAGAATAAAGAAAATTCATGCAGCACAGATTCAAAATTACAAACAAAGTAACAGCAACAAGGAAGACAACAATGATTTCAAACATATAACAATAATCACAATTAAGACTTGAATTGCAATTTGAAATGAAGCTTAAATAATAACATTTTAAAGCTCCTTAAATTTTAATCAATCTACAAATAAAAATCGTAAACCTAACTAATCCTAACAAAAAAAGATGAGCATATTTTACATCGAGATATTGTGATGCTTCTTTGGTCAACCCAACCGTAGCTGCAGCTAGCCCTATCAATCCTCCCTATAAATTACACAAAAACAAACTAAATTAAGAGAAAAAAAAAAAACTGAAAAAAAAAAGTTCTACTCAAAAAAATTAAAAACCACAGACTTTGCGATGATTGGCTTGCGGCGAGTAGGTGAAATCCATGGTCAACAAATTGATCACCGCCGAAATCTTCTCATGATCCCCCGCCGAAGCCAACTGCTTCACTATGCCCTCAACCTACACATACCCGCAATCAAAATAAATAAATAAATACAGACCACAACACATCAAAAACGACAATCAATTTAATATAAAAACCTCGAGGGCTGCATTTTTGCGCTTCTCATAGAGCTTATCGGAAAGATTACGATGCACCGCAGATGGAAGCACCGACTGCGAGTCGGCCATGTAAGTAACAACAAACCCAACCCAAACCCAACCCTAACAATTCACTTCTTCTCTTTCACGCGATTGAGCAAATCAACCCCGTTTTATAATCATTTCTTCTACGAACAAAAACATACATCCCCTCTTTTTCTTCTCGAGTAAAAGAAAATTGAACTTTTTCAGACCTAATGAAATCAAGGAAATCGAATTGAATCAAATTGGCCGCGAATTATTTTTGTTTATTTAAATTGAAATAAATGTTACCTAATTTTTCTTTTCCTCCTATGAGTCTTATTTTCACCTTTTTCAGTTTCCAAAGTGACGCAGCTTCGTCCACAATCTCGATTAGTAAATGTAAACAGAGGCGTGGATCAGATGTGAAAGTATTGAAATGCCCCCCTGATGGCTTCTTCTTCTTGTCTCTTTTTTCTTAATTTTTGTTTTGGATAATTCATTTTATTTTCCACGTCATTGTGATTTGTAACGTATGGGGGGAGTCTTCATATTTTGTCTACGGTATCATTTGAAAAGTCGTTTGTTATAAAATCCAAAATTGTTAACTAGGGATCAAATTTTTCATTAAGGATAAAAATGTTGATGATTTTTTAGTAGACATATATTAAAAAATGAAAAAAAAATTAATAAATTTAGTTTTGAATGCTTATCTATTAAAATTAATTGGAGTGAAGAAAATAAATATAATATTTAAAATTGAGGAAATAATATCAAGGCATTTCACATCGTGGTATTTCTTATTTTTTGAAAATAAAATTAAAAATATTTAATTTAATACACCAATTTAATTGTGGCTTACTAATTTTCTTTGTTGATATGTGATATTTACTGTTTCTATTTTACAATAAATTAGTATTAAATAAAATTTAGATGTCAAATTCATATTTTTGCATTATAAGTTATAATCTTGAAAATTTTATTTTTATATTACGAATTCCAAAAGGGATGTTCAGTCTCATATGCATGTATATGTTTTTTATTGCATAATGGTCAAACCTTAAATTTGAAAATTTTGAAAAATTATTGACGACTTGACGGGTGCTATTATTTTCGGTAGAAATGTTACGGAAGTTTAGTTGTATATTTATATTTTAATTTATATTTTAAATATAAAAAAATTTTATAATTTTTTTTTTATTTTTATCTATTTGATATAATTTTTAACAAAAAATGTTTAAAAAAATTTTGATCCTACAAACACTAAAATGACACTATTAAAGCTTGTTACGATTGACAATTAATGCTAAAAGTAGTTATTAAAATTTAATTTTTAATAAAACTTATATTGATACTGAAATTATATAAAATAAGAATATTAAGTATTAATATTGTTATTTTATATAATTTCAATATCACGTTACTTCGTTCTTAAACTTGTATAGACTTTAATATATTAGTGTATTGGATAACAGCATTTCCATTGACAATCACGAAATGGGGGCCCACTTGTTTGGATAAGCACCCCCGCCACTCCTTTTAACAATTTAGATAACATTATCAAATATAAAAATTAAAGAGAATACAAGCATAATTAGACGTAGAAGTTTAGAAATTTTTATATCATGAAGTTCTATCATATTTCCATTTCCTCATTTAGTGTTAAGGTTGAGCTTTCCGGTGTTGTGCTTTCCCTGAGTTGGTCCACATTGACGTATTGCTCCACATAAAACATATAGTGAATATTGATTTTCTTCTTCTTCTTTTTTTATATTTTGTTGAATTTTTTTATGAGGTTCAATCGATAATTATCAAAAATAAAAAAACAAACACAAATTGATGGCTTGAAAGAAAAGAAAACAAAGAATGATGAATTGAACAAAAAATATTCAATTCCGAACTGGAACTGGGAAGAAACCTCTCCCATTAACATAGAAATCCCCGTGCGCTAGAAATAATTGTCACCCAAAAGATACCGAAGATGTAATTTCAAACAATCTCACTGGCTTCAACTTTGAAGGATGGATGATTCATCATGCATAACTTAAATGATACCAACTTTCCATTACAAGAGGTACAGAGAAACTGCAGAAAACTTATAATACAGTCTATTTTTAGAACAATCACCTCTGTATTCAAGCAGTTATTCATAACTTCCAAGGATGATTGTCATTCTTCATCATGCATAACTAGAACAAATACTGATTTTGTTAACTAGATAAACAGATGCTCATGTTTCTGAACTGAATGTGAATGGGGAAGGATAAGAGAAAAGTACTTGCATGTATTCAACAGGCCAATACTCCTGAAGAGATTGGTTTTCCTCTTTACATCTGTGGATGATGAGCGACACTGACTCAAAAGAAGGAGCTAGTATGGATACGGTAGTAGCTTTTGAATTGTCTCATCCTAGTAGGTATAAAAGGTTTCCATTTGTTTTCATGCACAGGGACCAAGAACGAGACTGCAAACTTGTTCTAAACCACCGCAAATTACATTTGAACTGCATAATGTTACACTCATTCTAAAGCCTAATGTTACACTGACACTTGTCAACATTGAACCTGTAATGAACCTAAAATATTTTTATTTGCTAGACTCAAGCAACAAGAAAATTTTTTAACAAAATGTTATATGAAACAAGAAATAATCAAAATCGATCAAACGAAAAAGGACTTATTAGGGACTCTTCAAGTTCTCGAAATCCTCGGTAAATGGCCTCAGTCCGACTCTGTGGAAGGGGTAATCTCCGCACCTCAGTCATATACCTGTTATCCCAAATTCAAGGAGAATAGGATTAGCTTCTTGAACCCATAACATGATATGTGTTTACCAACTAATTCTAATTCTTGAATACCAGCAAATATTTCAGTAACCCAACTTAAGATCAATACCACAAAACTGCAATAATAACAAAACAATTTTAAGAAAAATGATGAAGAAAGTGATAATTGCCATAAAATCTTCATGCCACATAAGAGCATGCTATCCAAAGACATATCCCACTTATCAGTTCCATTTGCAGTTATTCTTTTGTTTTTCCCCTTTTCATTGTTTTCTCTTAATCTTTCGTAAAAATGAACAATATACTGCAGAGGTCATGAAACTGAAAAGGAGCAAAAAGAATGAGTAGAATTTGACCTGTTTACTGCACTGGTGAACTTGTCTCGAATCCCTTGGTTAATGACTGTTGTTTGCTCTCTTGAAAACGTTCCTCCTAATATTAAAGATGCTCCAGTAGCACTTGTACCCATTCTCTTTGCAAATACAGACATTGCCCACTCTCGAAGTACCACAAGCACAGATCGAAGAAGGCGTAACCTGAGGTTTGGTGAGGGCAAAATAGCTCCATTGGATAATAATTGATCATAAGTGTTCAATACAGGTTCTGCTGCTCCTTTACAAGCAGCCAGAAGAGACCTTGCTACATCTTCATCTCCAACAGATTCAACCCCTGAATCCAATCTCTCCTACATGAAGAATTTAATTTTGAAAAGAAAATTGAAAAAGTAAGCATCAGAAAAAGAGACATGCGCAAAAGAAAATATACTTAACTGTACCCAAAGCAATATTCTTACAGCCATGAACACAATCCATGCAATCTTTAATAATATATCAGTTTGCCATTAACATAGATGTGATAAAGTGTGCCTAAATATGCAGAGAGAAGATACCAGTGCAGCCTTCTCAAGGTGAAGACATAGAGTCTCCAGAGGTAAAACAGCTCCATCCCCAGGATATATATGTGAACCAACCCTCTTCAGTACAGAACACGCTTCAGCAATGCCACCCTTTGAAAGAGCTTGATCAATAAGTCTGGCCCAGGTTTCTCTTACAATGCTACTATCAGTGTCGCCTGTATAATTTGCAAAGTACAACATTTCCAGGCATATCTGAGAACAGGGGGGAAAAAAACAAGAAATTCACGTCATGAAACTTGCAGTCAAAAACATGTTTACAGTAATATAATACTAGATTTTTTGGAAATAATACATGGCAAAAAAATCTGTAAAAATGGAATATAGAGCAGGCAAAGGAGGTCCATCTGATCAGCCTCTCTATCTTTCAAATTTCTACTCCTGTTAAACTTTCAATTTGATTGGATGAATAAAAATCCATATCAATTTGAAAGGAAAAGATGTATGTGGGGGAAAAAACAAAATAAAACAATAAGCCACCTATCCACAAATCCTCCCAAAATCTTATCTCCTCTCTATCACCCACATTAAGCTACAAAAAGGAGAAAACACACTGCCGCCTAGGGGTATAAGCCTCTATCAATACTATTCAAAATCCACTTATTAGATTGTGAACCATATACATATCCAATGACAGCTTGCCAAAGGTAACCTCCACGAATATTTAACAAGTAACACCATAATCATTTTTACTAGATTGGCCACTGTAAGACTATCTTTAATTCTAGATAGCAGAAGATACAAGGAAAGACTTGAAATGGAAGCAATAGATCAAGAATAAAAAGAGTTCAATCAATTGAGGCAGAAATCATCCAACTACTACTATTCCAAAAACTTAAGCCAGCAAGTGAAATGTTAGAGACTCTTCTAGCAGGACAAGACACAAAATAATAAATATAAAACAATCAAACAGAAGTTTAATTCCTTTTTCTATCCTTAAAAGGAAACCAGTTTTCCCATAAGCCATCAGTTGACTGAAGTTTAAGGGACCAAACAAAGTACACACTACTATCAACTTAAATGTCATAAGATGATCATGTAACGATATAGCAGTGAGAATGTATAAAGAACCAAGATGTACCTCCCAAAGTTCAAATGGAACTGCACATTCGTTATATAGTTGAGTGATGCTCTTTAAATCTAATGATAGCTCTTTGGCTTTTTCACGGGCAGTGTTTGCATAATTAACATTAGTTGTAGGATTGAGATCTGGGGCTGATTCATTTTGAGCAGACTCAGATATGTCAAGTGAAGCTTCTAACCTAGAAGCTATAGCCTCTAGTTCTTCTTTGATTTTTATTTGAAATCGAAGGACAGCAAGCTTTCCCTCGAGTAAATCTAACAATCCACTGTCAAAAGCACCCCGGGTAGAAGCTACCAGACTGTCACCATTAGTTGCATTCTTGGCTTGTAAAACTGCATTACTTAGGTATTGACACCTGACAATGACAGAAAGAGATCTATAAGACAAAAACCATGCTGGGGGAGTCATCGGAAATTTGAACTATGCAACCTAGGAAACAAGCACATGCAAACTAGTCTTAAATTGGTTTAATTGTTTATCTTGACAAATTAATTAATATTGAGGTTAGAAAAATGGGAAACCAGACTCAGACACGTTCAACTATGATTCACACATGGTCCCAAACTAAACCCTAGCACATATGTATACTCACTTTTCAGAAATATCACATGCATTAATTCAGGTTCCATGATAATAATACAAGCATCTCAAATCAGAATATTACAGGTTCAATTAGGCCAGGGCAACAGCAAATGTTTCAACAATCAAATCTGAACCTAACTCAATATTTTATGGTTATATGGACAGTTGTAAAATTATGATGGATGGTAAAAATCAAGAAATCTTCAGATTTATGCCATTTTGGCCTCCCCTAAAGCAAGTTGCAACCCTGAACCAAGCATCAATTGCTTAAAATATAAGAAAGAAGAAACTGCAGACCTCTGATCAAGAGTAGGAGCGTCTTTTGCATCAGTAGATCTTCTTTCAGCCAGCCTTAGCAACACATGAGCTGCAAGTAAATGCTGTCGTTTCAAGACATAATATCGTGCCAAAAGGTCAAAGTATTTGGCCTCATTAGATGGCACAGGTGCTCCAGGTTGGCCCATAAAAGAAGCTGTTGAAGTTACACCAGAAACAGCCCGAACCTATGAAATAGACAACAGACAAATGAAAATAACGATCAATAAGAACTTTAGTAAAATTCAATTTTAACATTTTCAATACAAAACTAACTTTAGTGTGAAGCCTTTAGTGCAGAATATAATTGCAGTCTCTTTCTCTTTTTTTGTTTGATAAAAAAACAAAGAGTCTAAATTTGAAATCAATTCTTTTTATAAAAAAAGCACGATGATTTTATCAAGTTCATCTCTTTAAATAAAATTCAATGGATGAAAATCTAGAGCTGAAATAATGAAAACCTCTTGTATGGGTTCACGGCCGGCACTTTGAAGAAAAGGCACCAAATCAGGACCTCCAAACTCCAGTAGCTCATTTTCAAGGCCCAAATCAATCATGGTTCTATAAAGGTACTCATGAAATATTCTATCAGGTGACTGGACACCAAGTTGAACAATCTGGCATATATATTTCTTCCGTGATGCCGGATCAAGGGAAGATCGTGTTGCAGCAGGTCTAAGAGGAGAACCAAATTCTCTCGGGGGAGAGTCGCCTTTCAAAGAGCGCAAAGCACTGGTTATTATCTTATAACACTGTTCACGCTGAGCAAGTGCATGTTCTCGAGTTGCTGCATCAATTTGATCATTGAAGGTATCACCTGCAGGATCAAGAGCCTGTGCTTTTTGTAGAGGCAAGTGAACGACAGCTTCGTAAAATCTGCAGAGACCGGAATACGACAATATAATTCAGGCCTGCAAAAGTTAAAAGTGGTAGTACTAGCCTAGAATTTTGAGAAATAAATTTACCTCAAGTCCTCAAAACGTTTGCAAACTGTTTGTAAATCTGCAGATTCTGGGACTTTACTCATGAAATTCAAAGCCTCTCTAGCAAGATTCTCCTTCTCCTCAGTGTTTGAAGTTACAGCAGCCCTTTCAAGACATTCTACGGCTAAAAAGAACTTGTGATCAGATTCCTTGAAATAGCTCGGACAACCCTCTTGTAGTCTACCACTAATATCATCAACTGTTCCCTTGCCATCAGGACCAGTATAGTACTGGAGAAATGAATGACAAAAAGGACATTAGTTAAGTAAATCATTTGAAATGGAGGATATCCATGACATATAAACCAAAACCAACTGAAAATACTTCGGAATAGATGAAAGTTTGGGACTCTAAATACCAGTAGACTTAGAATGTACGATATAAACTTGCATTACCTCCATCAAAGCAGAAATAAGCCTTGTAGCGAGTCGGTCACCCTCATCAGAACAAACTAGTTGACAAAATGTCAGCTGAACCAACTCCTGCCGTAAATTAGCATCAAAACCTTGAACCAAGCGTGCCACGTGATGCTGAGAAAGAAGCTGGAGCAAAAACAAGGCTTCAGCAGATCTACGAAGCAATTGCCTGATACATTCCATTGCCCTCACCTGCAGCACAGAAGGCCTGTAAGCTGCCAAAGGAAATAAAAATTAAAAATGCATGAATGCCTCAGGATTTTTCATCGCACCTCCATTGCAGCCAATTCAGAAGGACTATATGGTAATCGCTGTCTTTTATTTGCTGTCCCAGCACCACCAGATTCAACATTCTGTGAATAAGTACCAAATAAGTTTCTAATCATACTCAGATTACCAGAACCTAATTCTGAACCAGATCCATATAGAATAGAACCAGTCATGTCCCCCATACCAGCCACACAGCCATAAAGCCCCCTTCTCTGGTTCCTTATAGACCTTAAGAACTTTTCCAAAGAACGAATCTTGTTTTCAAGGACCTGCATAGCCCCAGAAGGTAGTCTACATACAACCAGCCCATTTTCAGACACATGATCACCCTTTGTGAACATTACAGGAAGTTCCCAAAGGGGAAAAAGCAACCTTGATGAGCACAAGCAGAGCCCTTCATGTGCACCAGAAAATACAGGCTCAGCTTCTTGAACAACCTGCCCCATGCTGAATCCCCCTGCTGCAGTTCTAGTACTTGCCAAGGCATTACTACCTTCAAGTTGTGGCATTCCAACAAGTCTTGGGTCCTCAAAAGCTTCAGCAGCCTTCTCAGCAGTGACATTGTTTATAAGATTGTCAGAATGAACTATCCTAGCAGCTAGCATCAAACACATAGCAGCTGCCTCACCAGCCCCAAAACGACTAAAAAAATCTTCTAAGATTGATCTTGGCGAGTTGGACTCAAACAACCTTCTCAGAATATCAACAGGCCTGTTGTATACTACTTCCATCATGCCCATAGTACTAAAAACAACAATTCTCCTCCTTGGCAGTATATGTTGGGTTGAAAGGTCACCTCTAGACCAAAGTTTTCCAGAAGCCTTTTCACAGGACTCTCCAGTGATTTCAAATCCAAAAAATTCAAGTCCTGAGTACAAAGATTGAACAATGGCTGCCGTGTCTGGTAATGGTAGAACATCTGCCACAGAAAGCATTCGGCCCTCAACAGGTATAGAAGTCACGGATTCCCTTAGTGCACGAGAAATCCTGGCACTTGTCCCCAAACTACCCGTCAGAGATGATTGTGAACTTGGGTCCTTGCTTACAATAAGAAGCGAGGACATGGTTGGCGGTGATGAATCAGAAAGGACAAGGGTTCCAGCTGAATAATATGCAGTTTCAACCTTTAAAGATATATCCTCATTCTGATTTCTGCCAGCCAGAGATATAGCTCCTAAGCCAAGCCCTCCACCAACCCCTAAAGGTGGAGAAGGCCTAGTTGTTACAACTTTTACACAGCTTGGCCTAATACGGTGATTATTGAAACCACCAACGGTACCACTATTACCGCTAGATGGAGAAGTGGAAAGGTACATCCTTCTTCCATCCGACAAAACAGCAACAAGGTGCAGGCACTTTGATTCAAGAGTGGACAAAGGTGACATAAAAACCACAGTTGCTTTGGTTGATCGACTGGGGGCTCTTTGTCCAGTTGCTTGTCTAACTCCATAATGTGTGTCCCTTTGATTGAACAGATTCCTTTCTTCAGCCACCCTCTTAAGTGGACCGTCTCCATTAGACTCCAGAACAAAAACCTGAAGTTTCATCTCCTCAGTTCGTGCATACAAAATTTGTCTTTCATTATCAAAAACCATTTCAACAATGGGGTCAACAGCTCCAAATTTAAATACATTTGGTACAATCCACCTGGAAAACATCAGGGAATGATTTTTTAAGACAGGGTAAGGGACGTAACATTAATTTTATAATTTTTCACCAAAGATAACCATCCCCTAAGTAGAAACTCTACATGGAAATATATGAAATCAGAAAACCAATATCCATTCATTTAAAATGTCCAGCAACATCCAGTCAAATCTCAAAATTAAAAAAAAAAAAATGCAATACAATCTTGAGAATTTAAAGATGCTTAAATCATCATCAAGAGAAAACAATGGAAGGCATATTTCAATCTGTAGCAGATCATCAAAAAATACCTTGAAATAACATTTCTAACACCTGCAGTAAGGCAAATTTTATGGCAACGCCTATGCCAGCCTGAACCAGTGGTGTACTGTAGTTCATAAATGTGCCCATCACGGCCCGCCAGGAAAATACGCCCCTTATCAGTACATGTTATACAAGTCATGGTAACTCCATCAGACGGTACTGTATACTCTGGCAAAGGTTGCAGTGAAATCTCTGCATAAGGATCTGTACCATCACCAGCACCTGAGCAACATACTCCTACAAGAATCAACTGAAAAAGGAAAAAAGAATAATTAACAAAAAGCTGATAAGATATAGGATAATTTACATTATTACTAGGATTTATTTAAGAAGAAATGGAACCCAAACGAACAATGAAAAATAAAAAATGATGTTTAATATGGGCAGATCTCAGTAAATAACCGGTGATAATGATTATGATGAGCCATGCCATAAGTACTATTAGGTAAACTCAAAGTTCTGACAAGAAAAATGATTCAGGAAAGAATAAAACACGACCATAAGAAACTAAGAATTGCTTAGAAAAGGCCATATTCTCAGAAAACACTAAATAAGAAAATATTCAATTAAAAAACACATATGTAGAATTAAGAAAAATTATGAGTTTGAATACATTACAGAGGCATTGAACTTACAAAGGCTAACTATATGTGCTCATGAAAGTATGCATAGGTTCAAATGCAAAAGCATGTAAAACCATCCTCGATTCATTTTGCAGAGACAAGCCACTAGCTTGTTCACTCACCTCTAGCAATCAACATCAAATAGCATTGTTTGATGTTAAAAATATTAAAAGCATCCTTGTTTCAAAATAAACATGAATTATAACCAACTGATAAGCAATAGTTTTGGACCTTGCCCAACAATACAATTGCCTAGAGGCCTTCATCATGCATTCATTCCATAAGACAACATCATAAGCAAGAAGTATATCTTCAAGATAAAATACGCTGACCAGCATCAGAATATTTTGAACAAGAAAAGTGACAGGAAATTGTCCTTCCCACAAATAATTGTTCTTAACAGAAGTAATTTTAAATTACTAATATAACAAGTAAACTTAAAAAGATAAGAGTTTATGGCTAGAACATCAATATGATTTCAACACCATAGAGTACTAGTGAGTTACAAGCATGCAACTGAAATCTTGTTGTCAATTATTACTCAATTACTAGCATAGCTCTTCTCAGAATAAAAAGGAAAAAGGCAAGGGTGACTACCTCCACTGGTGTTGCTAAAATTATGAGGTATTGGATTGCTTCTACAAAAATTCCAGGTTTCGACTTGGCAAGACCTACAGCACAAATCACTTGTTCCTCCCCAGTGTATTCGGGACATTGGCCATCCCTAACCATTAAGATAATGTTAGAGACCAAAATGATCTTGTAGGTATGGATTCTATAGAGCAACTTTGAGTAACTTACGGAAAATAGACAGACAAAATAAGAAAACAACCAATAATATCAATAGAAGAACCATTATGTAGCACCTTCCTGCTAAGTATACTGTTAACAATAAATTTTCAGAGCCAACCGCTGATCTAGGAATGCGTCAAAAACCCAGAAATATATAACAAAGAATTCAAAGAGCGCCTCTCCAATACGTGGATTCAAAAATTGAAATAATCAAAATGGTAAGCCTTCTACCACACACATCTATCAATCTACATATCTACTATACATGCATGTATAACTATACCCCATCAACTCCACTTAGATGAATTTGAAGCCCTCTTATATAGATATTTTATTTTATTAAACTAGGATGTCAATGTCATTATCCTCACATATCAATGATCAATAAATAGCGGTATAAAATTGTAGTGATGGTTGTTTCAATTCATCTTACCACTTATCAAAACGCCAAAGAAACAAAGAATTATCTACCGTCGCCCATGCCCTGCATATCTCTGGAAATATTCCACATAAAGCATTTCCTTCACCACCAGCTGCATTATACCTCTCAACAAGCACTGTTGGCAAGTCCCATGTATCCACCACCTCAACCAACGGAGGCCACTGTAATAAAATTATTAAACCACATCATCATGATACTCGGCTAGCACTTTGAATGCATTGAAATTAGAAATTCATAAAATAATTTCACCTAAAATCACTTTCTGGAACAGCACCTACCAATTCTTATTTGTTCCTCAAAAATACTTTCAGATCTTTATTTTACTCACATAATTTTTTTTTTAATTTTTTTAACAGAAAAGAGAGAATAAAGTACCTTTTTTCCTAGGAGTACTCTAAGTGATCCTTTGGTCTTAAAAACACATTTATCTACTTCAAGTAAAGAGAACCAAATTGATATAAAAAAGCTTTTGACTATCTGAAAGTGCTTTGGACAGTATTGAAGCACTAAGCATGCCATTAGTTTGTATGTCAGCTAAAAATTAAATAACTTCACTATGGTAGTAGATTATTCATATCAATGACTTGCTCCACAAATTGCCAGATCCACATTCCCTGGTAATTAACTCAAACTACCATGACGCATTACTCATGATGCACAATTTCTTCTATTTTGATTCGGTTTTGTTCGTAAAGCAAACCAATTTAAGAAAACATCAAAGTATTTACTGAAGCTTCTCAACAATGTACCTCTCTAGGGTGAGTCGTATACGGGTGGCTTGCGTATCTGGAAGCTTCAAGAGCTTCTTCTAAATCGAGCTGAGATGCAACTTCGCGCCCAATACGGTCGCTCACAACCAGACCAGCATTTGTCACGTCGCGAATCACAATCTCTTCCTCCCACGACATTCCGTTCAGAAAGTAAAACCCTAGAATTAAAAATCAATGCCGGAGATTTTTTGAACCGGTCTCCGGAACAAAAAAGAAAAGAAAATTCTAGGGTTTTATGGCACTTTCTCGCGACCGATTTGGATTGAGGGAAATTCAAACTGAGAAGAGGGAGTGGAAGAGAGTTCGGAAGAGAGCGTTAAGACTAAATTGTATACAAGTCCAATAGGGTTTTTAGAAGGGTTTTTGTGAGTGGCGGGCAAATTGAGCAAATTCGGAAGAGCCGTACGGTTAAATTCAATAATTGGGGGCAAATTACTCTCTCAAGTTTTTTTTTTAAATATTTTTAAAAAATCCATCTTATTTTAAAATATTTCAATAACTGTTATTTTAAAGAGACCTTCAATTTATGAAAAATAAATATTTAGCATAAAATATAGATAAATAATGACATAATATAACATATATATATATATATATTTTTTTATAAACAGAGTTTAAAGGAATTTATATCTTTAAAATAATTGTTTAAATTTTGTAGTTTAATGGAAATATGTATCATCAATTAAAAAAAATTATGTTTCAACAATAATATTAAACATAAGGAAATATATCAATTTTTATTTTATGAAAATTGTTAATAACCTAATTTAAACTTTAATGTTAAAAATAATAAGTTTTATCGATCTTGACTTTTGATTTTAGAGGTTAAAGAGAATTTTTTATGAAATTAAAGAGAAAATTTTCAATTTTATGAGTGCCTATCGGATAATTATTCTCGTCTTCAGCTTCAAATTTTAAAAAAAAAAAATCTAGAAATAGGATGGGGACTTCATAGAAGAGACTTTTTAAAGTACGGCGAAAAAAATGTACCTACCCAACCCCAATATAGGAAAATTATATATATTTTAAGCATAATATAATATAAATAATTATTTCAATATTTTTTTTAACCTTTATAAATATAAGAAAATAATTTGACCAGTCTACCCAAATACAAACAATTAGTAAAAAAAACAAACATCTTTTAATCATCAAAATCAAATGTTGTGTCTGTGTGATTATTTTAATTCATAATTCCTTCAAGATTGATCATTTTTTTTAACTTGTATCTTATATTCACACTTTACTTTACAGCCCAGCAATAATTGCTTAGGTTGTCCTTTATATTATCAAATACCTAAATATTTATATGAATGTGAAAAAATTTGTAAGTAATAACCAGGACGTATTGATTTACATAATATTATTATTCTCAAATAAACAGATTTAGATGGCATGCGTACATAACATAACATAATTTCTTCTTCTGTTAATTTTTATTTTTTTAAAATTCTTTTCTCAACTGTGAAATTTTATTTATTTAAATTCAGTATTATCTTTTTATTATATTTTATTTTATAACTATCAATTACAGATGTAGCAGAAATAAACTCCTATAAAAATTATGATTATATATATATATATATATAGTTATATAATTTTTTTTATATTCTTATAAAAATATAGAATAGATGACAGCAATATAGCTTTGACATAATCAATTTATATGTTCATGTTTTATGTAAGAGTTTATATATATATAATATTATTTATCATAAAAAAATATATTTACTTGAAATAAAAAATTTAGATGAGCATAAAATCTTAGTAACACTGAGTAATTTAGTTCATAAAAAACGCCTAATTAAAGGACGCTCTTTTTTTTTTTTAAAGTCAAAAAGTTTGATTGTATTGACTTTCTTTTGTTGTTTAGTTGTGGTGACTCTGACTCCTATATTTCGGCCATGGGATCCAGAAGCACTGCAGTCTGATGGTGACTCCTATTCCTATACTTCCGCCATGGGATCCAGAAGCACTGCAGTCTGATGGTGACATCTCAAATGAATTATATTGCGCACTGCGCAGAATGAATGACGTAGTCCTTGTACGCATATTATAAATAACTAAATAAGTCCTTTGATGCTGCACATCGAAGGAAGAAAAGCAGCAGAGCATATTTCGATGGCCTTGTACATGGATCTCAGGTATCTCTTTCCTCCGCTACTAAACCTCATCTTTGTGTTGTTGACATCCCAGCAAGGGGGCTCATTATCAATCTTGCTTAATGCTACCATACAATCCGATCAATCCATTTGGAAACTCGCATCCTTTGTTCTTGTACTTTGTTTGTTATTTCTTTTTCTTTCAACTTCAATTCAACTTCATCTCCATGCTCATCCACTTACTGTTCGAGCTGGATATTTCTCAATTCCTTTAACTTTGTCGTTGCTTGCTTCAATCTTTCTACCGGCTCCTCACTTCTGGTTTGCATTTTTTATTATCATAATTACAGTTCCTTTCCACGGGATGCTTTACGATGGGCTCAATTACTTTCTCAACAGACTTGCTCAGGGCCTAAAATCCCTTCCTACACTTGTTATCAGTTGTGCCCAACGACAAGCTGCACAACCTCCAGGATTTGTAGATGGGGCTTTTGATATTGAGCAAGGAAATCCCAGATAGAATTTGAACAATTTAGATCAAGATTTTGTTATTGTGGTCTATGGCTTAGTTGGTAGCCAATAATTGATGGTATATTGCGTAACTGTTAGATTTTGATAATATTGTAATGCACAGATAGCAATTTTTTTGTTTGCAAAGTTTCTTTATATATGCTAGAGATAGAATAATGTTTGATTGATGGCTTATTTAGCTGCAACCAAATACTTTGCCGTTTAATCTTGATTATGTTGATATGAAGATGTATTTTACCGTATTTTATAATATAATAAATCGTTCAGGATCTTTAAAAAAAATGGGCTCTGCAAAACCTGGGCCTGGGACCTATTTTGGAAATCAGAGCGGTTCAAATTAAATATGACCCGATTTCAAACTTAGAAAATATGATTTAATTGCCGCTCGGTTGTACTTTACGTATGGTTAAAAGTACGGATTTTATTTTATTAAATAATAATTTTTATATTTTATATTTAATATAATTAATATTTTCAGACAAGAGTGCATGAAATTTAGTAGTTGTGGCAAGTCAAAATGAATCAAAATTTGATTTTCTTTCGTTATTGAAAAATAAAAGCTTTCTGAAAATAACCTATTTTTTGTTTCTTGTACTACATGTGGCGTTTTTATATAAATGAAGATATAACTAAATTAATTAGGTAAGAATATTTTTGTAAATATATTTTATAAAGATTTTTAAAGTTGAAAATTAGGCAATTTTTTTTATTTTTTATTAGGTAAAAAAATATTTTAAAAATTAATTAAAATAAAAAGAATAATTTTAATTATCTTAAATAAATAAATTTTATTTAAAAAAAGACAAACAAGAAACTATTAGCTCCAAAGTAAAAAATGCAAACCCATTTTTCTCCTTTCTTCAAAGCTAAGTAAACCTTTTTTTTTTTGTCATTACAGAGCTTGCACAGAAAGGGGTAGGTCTAGAATAACTCTGGTGATGAGTTTTTCTTGTACAAAATATATTTTAATAATTAAATAAAATTAATTTTATATTAATTAATTAAATAATTTATACAGATTGATTGAATGAATGAATGAATTATATTATATTATATCATTTATTTAATAAATAATAATTTATATTTAAATTAAATTAAATTAAATTTTTTTAACATAATTAATAAACAAATCAAAATTAAATTAATAAAAAATATTATAAATTTATTTATAAAATGCGAATATAACACACTTGTCATCTTATCACTTAAAAATAAATATGACGTCGTCGTAGAAGACATTTTCATGCTTCGAAAGTTAATAAATAACACACTTATCATCTTATCACTGAAAAATAAATACGACTTCTAGAGAGTGAGAATCGAAGACTAGGGAATCCATTTAGAAACTCACATAATTTGTTCCTGTACTTTGTTTGTTATTTCTTTTTCTTTCAACTTCATCTCTATGCTCATCCACTTACTGTTCGAACTGGATATTTCTCAATTCCCTTGACTTTGTCATTGCTTGCTTCAATCTTTCTACCGGCTCCTCACTTCTGGGTTGCACTTTTTATTATCGTAATTACATTTCCATTGCATGGGATGCTCTACGATGGGCTCAATTACTTTAACAACAGACTTGCTCAGGGCCTAAAATCCCTTCCTACACTTGTTATCAGTTGTGTCCAACGACAAGCAGCACAACCTCCAAGTTTGTAGATGGGGCTCTTGATATTGAAGAGGAAGGAAATCCCGTATAAAATTTGAACAATTTAGATCAAGATTTTGTTGTTGTGATGGATGGCTTGCTTGGTAGCCAATAATTGATGATATATTGCTTAATAGCATTTATTTTTGTTTCCGAAGTTTCGTTATATATACAAAAGATAGAATAATGTTTGATTGATGGCTTAGTTAGCTGCATCCAAATACTTTGCAGTTTGATCTTGGTAACGTTGATATGGAGATGTATTTTACCATATTTTATAATACAACATATCATTCAGGGTCTTTAAAAAAAGGTGGTTCTGCAATAGCTAGACCTCGGACCTTTTTTGGAAAACCAGACCGGTCCAAATTAAATATGGCCCAATTTCAAACTTAAAAAATATGATTTAAGTACGCATTTCATTTTATTAAATAATAACTTTTATGTTTTCTATTTAATATAATTAATATTTTCAGACAAGTCAAGAGTACATACAATGTAGT
>JAVXUL010000012.1:997654-1020151 GCA_035590515.1 Trichilia minutiflora | reverse complement strand
TCAATTTCAATATATCTTGTAATTATTTATAATAAAACTAAAATTAACAAGTATCAATAAAATAATAAATACAATTTGAATTAGGGGAAAGCATTTGCAATTTGAATTCAAGATTTGAATATTTTAGAATTGAGAGAAATAAATTCAATTTCAATATATCTTGTAATTATTTATAATAAAACTAAAATTAACAAGTATCAATAAAATAATAAATACAATTTGAATTAGGGGAAAGCATTTGCAATTTGAATTCAAGATTTGAATATTTTAGAATTGAGAGAAATAAATTCAATTTCAATATATCTTGTAATTATTTATAATAAAACTAAAATTAACAAGTATCAATAAAATAATAAATACAATTTTTTTTTATTTTTTATATATCAAATTAATAAAATAATTTGGGCAAATTAATTGTAATAAATGTACCATATTGAGATTGGAGTTAAATGTGAAGTGAAGAGAGAAGTGTTGCAAGCTGAGCATCTGAAAAAAAAAAAATAATTTATACTTTTAAGACTACTTGTATATTTTCACAATAATACTATATCTTGGTAATCTTTAATTTAGACAATTATGATTTTACCCTCTCATTCATATACTTTTAACTAAAAAAATTATTTAATAATAGTTTGATATTTATCAATAAATGCATGGATAGACTTTATCTTAAAATTTTAAATAATTTAGATAATGAAAAAAAACTTAATTGGCATTTAATTGTGTAATTTTGACCTTCAAAACCTGTTAAGACTTTTAAATTTTTTATTACACTTTTTAATTCTTGCATTATAATTCATTGTATCATACATCATAGGATTACTTCATAGGAAAGGGCGCAAATTCTATAACACTGGACAAGCCAATCAGCTGCATATATATATATATATATTTAAACACTTTTTTATAAACTCTTTTTTTTTTAAACACTTTTTTTAAACACTTTTTAATTGCCAATCAGATGCATACTTCTATTTTTTTAAACACTTTTTTATTATAATTTTTATCTAAAAACTTTTCTTATAATTTTTAATTTTTTAATACTCTACACTACAAAAATTTGTAAATTAATTTTTAAAAATTAAATAAAAATAATTTAAATATTTTATTTAAATTATTAAATAACTATAATACTTTATACTATGAAAATTTTAAATTATAATTTTATTTTTATAAGTACTTTTTTAAAAAATTATTAATGTACATATAAAGTTATAAATTAATTTTTTATTTTATAATATTTTATAATAAAAAATTTATAATTTAATTTTTAAAAAACGATCTATCAATTATATAGTATAGCAATGACTATCCTCGGCAACGCGACCCATTAAAAATTAAAAAATTTTAATTTTTAAAAAACGATCTATCAATTATCGATTATATAGTATAGCAACGACCCATTAATCTGTCAATTCTATCCTCGGCAACGCGACCAAAATTTAAACCACGTTACAAAGGTCCCAGAAACAACCTTGTCATTCTGTTGGCTCCTTAAAATGTTCCTGTGGGTGACTTGGTCGTTAATTTTTGGGGTGTAATGTGTTCTTTTCCCATTGGTGGTTCATTTTAAACGTTTCTATTGGTGGTTAATTTTTGAGGTGCAATATGTTCTTTTCCCCCATTGGTGGTTCATTTTAAACGTTCCTATTGGTGGTTAATTTTGGGGGTGCAACGTGTTCTTTTCCCCATTGGTGGTTCATTTAAACATTGCTATTGGTGGTTAATTTTTGGGGTGTAATTGTGTTCTTTTCCCATTGGTGGTTCATTTAGGGGGAATTGCTTTCTATTCCTCCGCAACGCCATCAAACTTTAGACAACTTTGCAAAAGTCAAATAAGGAATTTTCAAGGAATAATATTGAAGTAGCGCATTCATCATCAGGATAATGTAATAGAGGGCAAATTTGTCATTTCACTTACGCCCGTTACTCTCTCTTAGCGGATCCCTTCGTCCCCGTATTTATACCTACGAACTCAAACTTGCAGGTTGCAGCTTTGCTTTTCCCTTAACCCGATTTTTCCAGCATATAGATAACATACTTTTCGCTCTTACACGTTCAAATTAAGTAGTAAGAAGAGGATGGATTTGTTCCTAGATTTGAGGTATTTATTTCCTCCATTAATAAAACTTATCCTTCTGCTGTTTGGCGCCGGTGCATTATCAGTCAGGGTTAATGCTTCCATCCATTTCAATCAATATCCCATTTTACAACTCGCATCTTTTGTTCTTCTACTTTGTTTGTTATTTCTTTTCCTTTCAACTTCAATTCAACTTCATCTTTCTGTTGATCCACTTACTGTTCGAGCAGGAGATTTCTCGGTCCCTTTGACTTTGTCACTACTAGCTTCAATCTTGCCACCAACTCCTTTCTTCTGGTTTGCGTTTCTTATTATCCTAATTACATTTCCATGGCATGGGATGTTATGGGATCTGCTTAAGTGCCTTATCAACAGATTTATTCTCACCCTAAAATTACTTCCTACTCTTGTTATCAGTTGCTCCCGACAAGATGCCGATAATCCGGAAGAACCACAGCCTCCTAGATTTGCAGATGGATCTCATGATATTGAAGTGGAAGTAAACTCCACAGAGAATTTACCAGTTTAGATGGCTGGCTTAGCTGGAAGCCAATAATTACATTCTGATAGTATATATTGTGATGCATAGATGTTTGGGAATTGTTTTGTTTCCAAAGTTTAATTCTGTATGTATGCTAAACATAGAATAATGTGTGTCTTGATGGGAAGTCATGCCCAAATAACTACAGAAACGGTCAGAAAAGTGTGTTCTAATTCTAGATTTCAAAGCAATCAAGGTAGAAAGGGATACTTTACGAATTTTGTTCAGGATTTTTCAGTAATAATGTATTAATTTAATTTGAGATATATTTAGTCCTTGTAGCAATTAACTGTAAATTTTAGAAATCAAAATAATTGAAGGAATTTTGCACACATGAAGTCTGGAATCTGGAAAGGTTAAATATGATGAATAACTCTCCGGGCTAAAATTCAAAATTTTATTTGCTGGCTTTAATTGGACTGAAGCTTTGTGAAGAACGGCTAACTTCATTTATTTTGGTTGATCCATTCTTCAGGGCTTGCTTCTGACCCAAGCCCGCGGATTCAATGTTGTCTTCTTTTTCAGTCTACGACAATGTATTAATTATTTGGGCTTCAAAAGTTTTCTCCATATCAAACAGATAACAAAATTTCAAACCAAACCAAAATACAGAGAAAATCAGAACACATTAAAACAAAACAGAAATTAATATATACGGAAATAATCATTTTTTTAAATATGTTTATCAAAATAATCTCACTCTAAAAAACTTAATCAAATAAACCATTGAACAAATATCTTAATCATTTTACTCTTTGTATTTAAAACATAGTTGAAAATCATTGAAGAGAGAAGTAAGAATAAATGTTTAAAGGTTAAAGAGAGACTTCGATCAACTGATAGAGGAACTTCGAGGATTCAAATTTCGGACAAAAAGATCAAAAAAATTAAAATATTTTGATTGACCAAAAATTTTTCTTTAATCGATCAAATTTCCTCTCAAAAATGGACTAAGGCTCAAAATATTTCGATCGATCAAGGGTCGATATGCGATCGATCAGAAATACACAAATTATTTGATTAAATTATCTCGATTAATTGAGGCAAGGTTATATAATTTTATTTTCAATGTAGTTTTATTTAAAAATTAAAATATTATATACTTCAACATCTTTTGTCGTAATTCTTACTTAATGAACTGTAATTCAAAAGTATTATTTTAAATTGTCTTCAAAAGTGTCGTTTTAAACTGTATTCGAATGTGCAGTTTTAAACTGTATTTAAAAGTGGAGTTTTAAATTATATTCGAGAGAGTCGTTTTAAAATGTATTCGAAAGTATTATTTTAAATTGTATTCAAAAATGTAATTTTATACTGTATTCGACTGTATCGTTTTATACTATATTCGAAAGTATTATTTTAAACTGTGTTCGAAAGTGTCGTTTTATATTATATATGAAACTTTGTTTAAATCTTTTAAAAGGGTATTATTATCTAAACAATAAATTTTTGATTTACTTCATTAAAATTTTTTTAATACCATTATTTTAATAAATATAAAAAAAAATGATCAATTGAGTACATTTCTCAAATTAATATGAGGACAAGGTAAGATCAATGCACATATTGATTTCACCCGATTTGTACCCTTGAGCCATAGGTTGTGTTCAGAAATTTCAATTGTAGAATTGATTGAGAAAATCATGACAACTCTCAATCCATTATATAGTATAGCAACGAACCATGAAACCCAATGTGTCTAAAGCAGATATCCCAAAATGAGAATCCTTTGAAGTGCATGAAATTTACATAAACTTGTAAGAAATTTGTTTCACTACCTAACATCAAGAAGCAAAATTAAAACAAAATAAAATTTTACAAGTAAGCTTAAGTTATAGTACATCAGGTTGTAATTTTCAAAGAGAAAATGAATTTTATTTATGATAAAATAATTTAAAATACGTGAGTTTATGATTCTTTTATAATAAAAATTTAAAATATAATAAAAAATTAAAATATCTTAATTATATGATTTTATGAAATCACACAAATTTTATATTTTATTGACTAATAAAATTCTAAAATTTAGAATAAAAAGATAAAAAAAAACAATTAAATGAGAGTTTTTTTATATAAAGTAAAATTCTTCTAATCTACTCTTGAAAATCCAAAGACGACTTCAAATGAAATTTAGTTAAAATCCGCAAAGATCACCGCCCCGGCTTTTGCCGATAAGGCGGCGACAGCCTCTGCCCCTACCTACACAGCCACGGCATGGTTGTTCCATTCGTCTCGTTTCTCTTGGAAAACAATACGAAGACCATATGATCTGTGAGTGTGAGCCGTTTGACATTACTCTAACAAGGAAGTTTCCCTCGCATTGGTCACAAGAAATAATCATCATAATTTTGATAGTCAAATATAATTTATTAATTATTTGAGCTTTTTTTTTTTTTAATTTGACAAAAATTATTTGCATTTTGTCGGTTGATGGGCTTCAGAAGTTTTCTCAATAATCCATTGCCATTGGCCAGCAAATATTTGGTCATTTTGTCTATCCATATTATCTTATTTTCTTTTTTTTTTCATTAAAAAGATATACGTAAACATGGTAAAAGCCTTTGTATTTTTCCAGGAGTTCACGAAATTAGAATTTCAATTTCTCATTCATTTAGATCTTTATAATATGAAAAATATAAATTTATAAATAAAATCTTTTATATAAATTAACATAATAAAATTATTTAATTATCAGATATTTTAAATAAGTTATTTTTTCTTTCTCATCAAATTTTACTTACATTCATAAAATTAAATATGAGATTTAATTTAAGAAAAGTAGTTAAAATCCGCAAAGATCACCGCCCCGGCTTTTGTCGATAAAGCGGCGACAGCCTCTACTCCTACCTCCACAGCCACGGCATGAATGTTCCATTCGGTCTCGTTTCTCCTGTAAAACAATATGAAGACCATATGATCAGTGAGTGTGAGCCGTTTGACGCTACTCAAACAGGGAAGTTTCCCTCGCGTTAGTCTCAAGAAATAATCATCATAGATTTTGACAGTCAAATATAATTTATTAATTATTTGAGCTTTTTGTTTTTTTTTTAATTTGACAAATATTATTTGCATTTTGTCGGTTGATCGGCTTCAGAAGTTTTCTCAATATCCATTGGCTAGCAAATATTTGGTCATTTTGTCCATTTATATTATCTTATCTTGTATTATTTTTTTTTCATTAAAAAAATATACGTAAACATGGCAAAAGCCTTTGTAATTTTCTAAGAGGTCACGAAATTAGAATTTCAATTTATTATTGATTTGGATCTTTATAATATTAAAAATATAAATTTATAAATAATTTTTTTTATATAAATTAACATAATAAACTTATTTAATTATCAGACATTTTAAATAATTTATTTTTTCTCTCATAAAATTTCACTTACTGTCATAAAATTACATATAAGATACTTGATAATATTTTCACATAATTTTATGCAAAAAAAAATTATATTGTATCATTGTTATTATTATTATTATTATTAAGTTACAAAAATGAAAGTTTCCTTAAGAATTTTGGCAGTCAATCTAAAGGACTATGATTCATTAGCAACAAAGATGACATTTTTTCACATGGGATTTTATTGACAGAATATCACTTCAATATAATTTAATATTTGATACAATTAATAGATATATATATTTTGATACCTCAAATTGATATAAAAGGGCTAAGGTCCAAATCTCTGCTTATATTAATTTGTTTCAGTTATTTTTATAATATATAAAAAAGTAAAAATAATGATATTGAAAATGATTTATTATACTATTTTTATTTAGTATATTTAGAGATATTACAATAAGCACAATATATTTAAAATTTAAAGTAATATAACTATATTTTAATATATTTTCTTCAAACAGTTAAATTAATTAATTAATTTAAAATAAAAATATTAAAATTTAAATTTAAATTCTGGATTTTATAAAACAGCTTTAAAAAGTATCACCTAATGCATTTTTAAACTTTAAATTAAATAAAACAAAAATTTTTATTTTCATTATTGTTGCATGAAAATACAACCTGAAAAACAAAACCAACCTCTTTAAATAACTATCCAATATTCAGATTGATAAACTATAGAAATTTTATATATAATTATTAGTATTGAAATATTTAAGGGGTGAACATTTGTAATTTGAATATTTTAAAATTAAGGAAAAAACTCAATTTTAATATATTTTATAATTATTTACAGCAAAAATAAAATTAACAAGTATTAATAAAATAATAAATATAAATAATTAAAAATCTTAATAAAAAATTTTAAGTTCAAACATTATTATTCTTATTGTCAGTCTTCATTTTTAAATAATTTGAAGTGGCTGGGTTTGATGAATTGATGATTAAAAATTAATTTAATTTAAAATTTAAATTATTAAAAATAATTTTAAAATATCAATTAATTTCAATATTTTTCAAATTAATCTAAATCTATTCAATTGATAATTTGAAACCATTTTAGACATAATGGATTTGAATATTCTCATCTCTAATAGTATTGTACGGCATGCTCTTCCCGATGAAAAACAATCAAATAGCATATAATTAAAACATCTATCCATAAGATAAAATATGTCCCGACATATTTTGTTGTTTGGTTGTATCACGTGTTACATAGCCATATCGACGCCGAGGTTGACATTGGAGACAAAACTGTTTCTCTCGATATTATAGTACTAAGGGAATACAAGGTTTTCATGAGTTTAAAAGAATATTTTTAATTAAAAAAAAATCATAACACATCAATTTAAAGTCAAACCGACTACTCCAAGAACACTTATCTGTAAAATCAATCTAGAGGACAAAAAACATAAAGAGATATAATTAATATTTAGATGAAGTAAAACTCAAAGACTTTGGCCCAATTTTATATTACATCAAAATTATAAAAAAAAAAATTGAGATTTTTATTTGGAAATATTAGTCAGAGTATTAAATTATGTTTTCGATTGCCTCTCAAAACTAAATAAAAAACATAATTTGAAAAAAACTTTGAAAATTTTTAAATAAAAATAATTAATAATATTAAATTTCTACCTTCATTAAGTACTAAATCAATCAGTTTTATATATGAAACTTAATTATAATCTCAAGTTTTAGATGTTAATAGTAATAAAAGAAATCATAATTTCGACAAATGGATAAATTATTTATCAATGAATTAAAGATTTATGGATTAAATAGAATAAAAAATGTTTAACAATGATAACAAAGAATTAATTTATATTATTATATAATTATATATGTTGATACACAAATTTTATGGAGCTTAAATTTGAGAACTTATCAAATAATTTAAATCTGCAAGTTCTAAAAAAATTAGACTTGTAAAAACCCTCGAACCCTTCAAAATCATTTCTATTGCTAAATCTATACACTTATCATTCCCCTTTTTCATAATAATACAGTGTCAAGTATGCATTCACTTGAGAATGCCACCACTTCTTAGCATTAATAGAAGGAATACATGCAGTAATTATAAATATCTATAAACAGATAAAAGATGGTAAGGTAGAAGGATTCCAAGCTTTTAGATTTGAACTCTTCAGTTTTTGCTAATAAAAAAATTACTATCACTTTATCTTTTTTATCTTCTCTTTCTATAAAACTATATCTAAATTTAATTTGAATATTAAAGAGTTTTTATCGATGTTTATCTTATTTTTTTAATTTTTTTATAAATTTAAATTACTTAACATATTCAAAGGTTCCATCTTGTGTTACCTGGATTGAAAGCTTTAAGAAAATTCTTGCATTATCCAATTATATTTTGATCAAATTAAATATTAAAGTTAGACAAAAAAAAAAAAAAAAAACAGGAGCGCCTCCAGCTATATATATAGCTCGAGGCAACGATAAGGATGGATGCTTCGTGTTTCTTCTCATTTTTCTCGTATTTGCAATTTATAAAATGTAAATTTAGTATAATTTAATATCAAATTATTTTAAATTACAATAAAATCAGTGTTCATTAAAATATTTTAAAAATATTTTAATGTAAAAAAAGTAGTAATATCCATCAAGAAAGGGTCCCATGGGATATTGTCAACGGTGCTGCGGTAGGAATGGTTGGGTATACAGCATTCATTCTTAAAGGTCGGTCTTTCTCTGTTTCTTTCCGTCTTTCTTCTTCTTCTTCTTTTCGATCGAAGCTTCATTGTTTTCATGAAATGTATAATTTTCCAAACATAGACCGACCACTCTTAAAAAACTGAGAACATTGACCGCCCTGTCATTGCAGGGGTAGAATTGGCAATAAAGAACTGTCAACTAAAAAGATTTTCTGTCATTATATATATGTACTCAGCATCTAAATTTCAGCAAAGAGCAACGCAACCATAATTTTACGGAAAAAGACTATGCATTTCTCCTTAGACTTGAGGTATTTCTTCCCACCATTAGTAAACCTCACTCTTCTCTTGCTGACATCACAAACCGGCAATGTATCACTCCTGGTTAAATCTTCCATGGAAATCAATGAATACCCAATTTTGAAACTCGCGTCCATCACTTTTGTAAATTTCTTATTAATTCTCTTTCTCTTCACATCAATCAAGCTTCATCTCTCAGCTCATCCGATCACTGTGAAAGCCGGATATTTCTCCGGTCCTTTGACATTTTTATTACTTTCTTCAATCGTTTTGCCGACGAATCTCTTCTGGGTTGCTTATTTTAGCATCATAATTACAAGTCCATGGCATGAGATGCTCTCGAATTCGCACAAGTGCTGCTTTAAATCTCTTTGTCTCGCACTAAAATCCATTCCTACTCTCCTAATCACCTGCACGGAGCAACAAGACAACCCTGAAAATGAGGCAGTGGAAGGAAATCCCGTGTTCAGCCAAGTTTAGAATGTAATTTTGTGTAGTTATGGTGATTGGGCTTAGCATTTGTTTCCAAACAATTTCCTGTATATTAAAACTCAAAAAGGTTTGAATTTTACTAAGTGTACATGAAGATAGTGTTGATACATGCCTAAGATCCAATAATAATTTTGGATATTTATTTATTATGTATCATGATATTTTTACATTAATATATTTTATTCTATTATTATATATCTTTGTTTTTTAAATAAATGTAATAATGCCCTTAGAATAGTTGACTTAATTAGTTAAGTACTATTCTTAAATGTTCGTAATCAAATATTATTGTGAAAGGATAATAATAATACATAAAGACTAGTATGTGTGGTGATTGATGACAATATAAGATATAAAGTCAACACATAAGTAATAGTTGGTGAACTATCGTACTAGACCGATCCGATATGAGAAAAACTATATGGATTGTTATATGAGTGTCATAAGTAATTCTCATAGTGATAATGATGTATATGATCCTTTGACTTGAGATTATCATGGTTCCTAACACTATGAATGATATATTTTAACGTTTTCAAATATCATCTATAATAAGATTGACTATAAAAAAAATACTTGACTATGTCATGAATAATATAGTGAGATATATTTGATTAAGATAGGATTTGTCCCTGCTATATAATAGGGTGATATCTTTGGACCCCTTTGATAGGGTATGATTATAAAATACATAGTCGTGCTCAAATGAATCAATATGTGATATTGATATCATTTAATAAGATAATTATACTCATGACATCAAAGAAACAAAGATTTGAACATTACGGGAATGACGCATTCCTTGCCTCATGTTCAATTAAGATATCTAAGATAAATGAATTAAAATATATAATTACATTGATCACGAATATAAATGATGTTGAGCCACTTACATTCTCGTAATTTGAGTAGTCATGACATATTGCTAGATATCGCTCATAACTTGTATTACTAAAATTAGAATTTTAATATTACTGCCAACGTTGTCGAAACCTAATGGGTTGCAAATTAGATCGGAAGATTGAAAGTATAAATTTATGAGATAAATTTATATTAATTCGTAAAACTTTGTGTTAATTAGGGTTTTGCTAGATCTATTTAATAAAGTTAGGCTAAGGATGTTAGTTAAAAGTTTATTAAATGGATTGGGCCTCAATAGTAAAACCAAGCCCAACATGAATATTAGGCTTATTATGTCATTAAACCCTAACCCTAAAAAATAATATAAAAGAATTTTTTTACGTTAGAGGGTGTACTATTGCCTAGGTTTTATTTTTCTTGTTTTCGCAAGAGGAATATAAAACACAGATATACGCAAACAAGAGTTAGCATTTGTTTCCAATCTTTCCAGTTGTGTGGATGCCGTAGAGACGCAGAGTTCGTTTGCGTTATATGGTTCTTCATCATCAAATCACTTAAAGATATGAATATTCGGATTCATAACTTTAAACAATAGGTTTGTCACATGGATCATGTGAGAAAATCTGAAAAATTTTATTTTTCGGCTGCATGTATGATTCCGATTTTCTGACAATTAGAATTTTGAGATCATAATCCCTTATTCATCAACAGTTGTACGATCTAAGACTTGTAAAAAAATATCGAAGTAAGAAAGAAAGAAATTTTGAATTGTAATGGTACATCTTTTTGTATTTCTATCGGAGATAGATAATAAAAATTTTCAGATGATCCACAAACAAATAGATGGTGACAACCTCAATCATACCCTAATACAAATCTCTTTCTTTTTTTCCTTTCATGATGCTTTGGAGGCTAAGGATGTTGATAACTGCAAGATTGGGATTAGAAATTGGGATGATGATGATCACGAGGTCAAGCAGGTTGGTGTGTTGGATTTTTTTCTTAGACTCTCAAATTTGTGGGATAAATTTTAATTTGAAATGGTAGAGTTCCTGAAATATTCTACATCGCAAATTGAGTAATTGTTTGCTTTATTTGCTTTATTGTCTTGATTTGATGTAAGATTTTTATTTTACTTGTCATGGTATGAATAGATATGCATTCTCGATTTTTTTAATACTTTATTAAATTGACAAGTCTTATCTAATAGTTATTGGAGAAGGCAAATGTTTTCTCAGTTTCGTGTTAAGCAGAATTAGCAGTCTTCAACTCAGATTAGATCATAAAATTTGTTTACAGTTAGCCCAAAAGGACATGAAGATCCTTCCCGTGCTATCTCAATTAATCATGAAAGGAGAATTAGTTGGAAAAACTAGTATTCGAATCTAATAGTATGTTCAGACTATTTGTTCTCCTTAGGGAATTTTTAAGAGTTTGATGAAGGCAAATGGTTGATTATGTTTTCAATATGTTATGGGAAAACTGATGATGCCAACAATTAACTGACACAGGTTCCTATTTTTGATAGGTCAGCAAGTTCATGGGTGGAAGCAATAGATCAAGTTAGGAGGCCATGGATCAAGATGGAAACAATGCTGAAAAAGTTGCACCATATTTGAATGAACCAGTATATGTGTGGAGGAATGATTCTTTTGTAGCTGCTCTCCCTTCCCAAAAGGTTCAAATATCTTATGGAATTGATTTTCCCCTGTTATGTTGCTGTATTGGTTAATTGATCATGTACAGGATTATTCGGAAGTTCGAGATTTACTAATAAGAGCCAACCGGGGCGAAGGGAGAGGTTTGAAATCCTCTAATTGCATGTATCAAAAGAAAAGAAAAAGGAAAACCTCTGATTGTATTGTTTATGAGGATTTTATTTTCATAGTTTGTTTTGTGCCTATACTTGCTACAAATGTTTGCTGTTCGTAATTGATGGCCATTTGTTCAATTAGAACTCAATGGCCATATTGTTAATGGTTTTTTTAGTACTGGCATTCTCTTGTCATCTATATATGTTTCTCTTTTCTTCTTAAGGTTCCAGCTATTGGATGCTTGTGGTTCTCTTGTGGCCTTGTAGGCAGCTCTTGCTATGCCATGCATATTGCTTCTTCAAGAACATCTTGCACTTATGAGGACGTCTTTTTCTTTCTCTCAAGCTATTGCACGTCATCATTCCGTATGAGTATCACTTTGATCATGTTTATGTATGTTGCTTTGGATCATCTACAAGAGATACTTTTCTTTTAAATAGGTATCTATGATCTTTATCTCAAGAAAAGGTTTGTGATAGTAGTTTTTGATTGTATTATTTACTAAACGTGCTAGTTTATTAAATCAGATAAGTTACGGATCGTAAGAAATTATCCATAGATAAGTTCCCTTCCATCAGAGAAGTCAGAAGTTTCCTAAAATTTGCCAATCATTTTTTATTTTTTTGATCTTAATTTGTGTTCTTCTTCGCATTAGTATCAGAGGAAACCTGTTAAAACTTAAATATTATGACTTGGTCCTTTCTCGTCAGCGAAACTTTGGTGATTAATGGTTCTTCAACAATAGCAAATGACTCTTCCAAGATAGCATAATGTATTGTATGAGATGCTACTGCTGCATGGTTTTATTAGGCAAAAGAAGAATGCAGATCTGTTAGCCATTTATGTTCTTTTCTAACAAAAAATTCTGCTTATTTTATGAAACTGAAAGAAAGCGTTAGTTTGTCTACGTGAGCTATGAAATCCTTTAATATGTTTTTTCTCTCTCCGTAACCGACCTATGTTCTGATTGTACACTGCTGATGGTGAATGTATATGGGAATATCCTCACTGGTGGAGTCTATGTGCAGTGTAGGATTAATTAAAGGGGGCTCATTAGAGAATGCCATTGCTTGTAGGTGAGTAAGATGCTTCGTTTAATTCTAATGGCAAAGGTTCTAGTTTACAAAATCAATTGGCCTGGCTGGAGCCCAACGTGATCTGTTGGTCAACAACATAAGACTGACCACCTACAGCATTAACTTTAAATGGTTAGTGCTTTACCGTGTCTATTGTAAACCTAAGCTTTCTAAACAATTTGTTGGAGTCATGGTATATTATAATTTGTTGTAATTATCGTATCTATTGTAAACCGAAGCCTTCAAACCATAACTTGGGAATAATTTGTTGTAATTATTTTTATTTTAATGCCCTAATATAGGAAAAAAAAAGATGAAAGAGAATTTCGTATGCAAAACTCAAGTTTTGAAATAATATGCATAGAAAGAAATAGTAAATGGGTTACTATTACGACGAAATTTAAAGTGTATTTATTGATTTAACTAAGAAGGGTTAAAATACGCTAATTGGATAGTAAATTGAATGAATTATAGGTTTATGTTAAATTCGAATTGTTAGGAATTAAGTAAAAGATCGAAAAAACGAGAATTTTCTTGATTATGCATATAAGTCAACTTTAGAATACTTGTATTAAGATTTATTATATATATATAGGTGGCTTTTATACTTCGATAATAAGGATTAATGTGGTTATTCGTATGTGTTTAAGTAACAATACTCGAGTAAGGAACTCGCGTAAGATGCTGAGAAATGAGAGAAATTAGAGAGTATTTATCCTCCCTAGATAATAATTGAACCGCTTTATACTTTTCATCACTCTTAAGATTTTTTTTTTTATATTCTTAAATATTTACAAATGTTTTATAAAAGTTAAATTCTTATTCTTATTCCTTTTGTTTTATAAATTTATTTATATAAGTTATAATGAAATGTATTTGCATAAAAAGTTGTGATTATTTATTTGTTGAAGTTATAGGGTAGTAACATAAGACGGATTTGAGTAGAGGTCACCTAAGTAAGTGAATCCCAAGTGAAATAGGTATAAGGTGTTAGTGATTAATAATTTGTGTGATGATTGTATAAACTAATTATATTTTATATTAAATTTTCTTATACTTGAAATAGAATTTATAAATTTAAAATTTTATATGATTATGATTTTGAGTTTCCTTATTTATAATAACTTATTTTAATAGTTTATAAATTGCATTATTAATATCTATACGAGATTTACATATATACATTGTTTAATTGCTTTTGTTTGATAGACTATGATTTGATTCAGATATTTTAAAGTGATTAAGATTTAATCGAGAAACCATGAAATTTGGTGGTTTGGAAAGAAATATTAAGAATGTTTTTTAAATGTTTGATTTGAAAATAGATTCCTTTAAAGTTTTACCTGCTTTTAATATGTATTTAAGGGTATTAGAGTACATATTGAGAGTTTATGACGATTGTACATATGGGGAAGGCCGGTGCATGACAAAGGTATTCTGAGTTGCTTAGGGAAACTTTCATTTTCGTATAAATAAGATAATCCCTATGTGTTCTTTTGGATATAACTCAACTTTTTACAACTTATGCTTGGTTTAAATTGAACTTGGCTGTCTAATTCAGTTAACAACAAGGATTACATAGAACGTTTATTGCAAATATATATTGATCTATGGTGATGTGAAAACTTTGGTATTCGGCTTAGACTCGTGATGATGTTGTGATAATAGTCGACTAAAACGCGTGTGGTCAACCAAAATAAGCCAAAAATGGGTACCAGGGAACGTGCATGAATCGATCAACCGACTAGGTGGAAGAGTAAACCGAAATTACTAAAATTTCGGGATTGAGAGCTTGCATTGATTCAGTCGACTAACAAGGGTGTCCCCATCGACCGACATATCATAGACTATGAATTCCAACGACTTTTTCTGTGTCTAATGGCTAATTTTTTTAGTGTTTTCTATAAATACACACCTGGACTCATTTTAGAGAAAACTTGATCATGCAAAACCTTTTTCTCTTTATTATAACAAGTCCAAAACATGTTGAGGTTATTATTTGCTTTGAATCATCACTCAAGTCCCTAGACCTTCATTTGTAATACTCTTTGGGAGATATTTGTAAAGGGTTTATTCTTGTGATCATCCTTTTCAATTATACTTACAAGAGAGTGAAGAAAATGTTTCTTCACTCGGGTTGAGTTTGTTAACGTTTGGAGGTAAATCTACAAACCTCAATAAGCAACTCACAACTATAATCAATAACTCACAAAATCTCTATTTGCAAAGGTTGAAGCATTGGTGAAGAGGCTTGATTTAGTAGAACCTTCAAAAGGAGCTTAAGGCTTGGTTTAACCAAACTGCTATAAAATTCTTGGTGCAAATTCCTCTTATCCTACTTCTTTTACATTCATTGTGTTTTAATTAACTTGTTTATTGATGTGGTTGAGGTTTAAATTAGGTGAGATAACTAAAATTTTGATTATAGCTCTAAAGCTTTTAGAAAACCCAAGTCCCGTCCCCTCCTCTCTTGTTACATACTAGAATTTCAGATGAGTGCTAAATCACCATAATTTTAGCATGTGTTGAATTTTTTCTTTTCTTTTTTTAATTGATAAAGATATTGAATATCTGAATAGAAACTTACACATAGATGCCAACTCTCAGTTATATTCCTTGTGTTTCTATGAAACACTTAATTGTTTGTTTGTCTTCATCTACCCAAAAACCTCTCCCACAAGAACAGCAAGACATTGCTTAAAGATTCCCAGCAAGCTCTAATCACAAAACACAGAAAACCAAAAACTTACAGCAACAGCCAAGCAAACCAGCACATGAAATTTAAAAATTGATATCCAGAATTCAACCCAAGAAAACAAAAGAAAATGAACTACACGAGAGAGAAGAGAATTCCAGAAAAGAAGATTATTATTCAAGAAGATTAACAAGATACCAAGAAAGAAAATTCGCACCCCCTGCACTACTTCTCCTATTGTGTTTTTAAACCAGGTGCACGAGTCAAGAAAACAAATCTTGACAACCAACAGTTATAACGACTCTTTCTCACACATTGCCCATTATACCCTTAATGAAATATTTGAAAACTTAGCAAATTGATCTACATCAAATCTTGCATATCAGTCCCCAACCTACACGATTACATTTCATTAACAAAAGTAAATTTCATGCTGAACCAAATCCACAGTTTGTTTGTTCGACAGTGCCAGTGAAGGTTGGTTAACCCCCATTGCGGTTCCCTGATGAACCTTGTCGCCATAAGCTCTTAGATTTTGTGGGTGACCTTGCCCTGTTTACAGGGAATGGTAGTCAAGGGCTTCCTATGGCACACATGGTTGTTTTCAGGCATGTGTCTTTGCTTTCTCTAGTTTGTGCTGTTGTGGCATTATGATTGGTTGATGTGTAATCTTTGTAGATGAAAATTGTTGATATCCGACCTATAATGTGAGAACGTAATACAAAACCTTCTTTCAATCGTTTGAATATAGTGATTTGAGGTTAGTTTATAATCATTCAAGATGTGGAGAAAGGTACATGACCAATATATATAGTAGTTGCTACTTAATATGATAAAAAAGATGTAACATTGACTTTCTTTGCCCTTGCAATTTGATTCTCAAGAGCTTCGAAATTTATCACACTTGCCTTTACTTCTCTATAAGTTCTGATATGCCTTCTGTCTGAAAACATTAATGTGTGCGCAATATGGGAAGAGTTTTAATTCTTAACTCTTTGCTAGGATTGCCATTTATGTTGATAGGTTGTATTGATATAAAGTTATTGAAATGTAACATTTCCAACATGACCTGTTTATCGTCAAAACTGTTTCAATTCCAATCGAAGTTCATTTAATTGTAAGATTTAAAAGATCACCCGAAAGAATAAGTTTCTTGCCTATAGTTGGATGAGATCGCATGATTGTCGATCTCTCTCTCTCTCTCTTTTATTTTGAATTACTGATATTTTGTCAGGTGTCTACTCAGACCAACATTTAAATTGTTCGGTTATGGTGTATCCATATTCTTTAGATTTGGAATGTCCTGAATCTACCTCTAATTTATTTATTAGATGGAGGGAATATATACAGCCCAAATATGGTTGGCGATCTCCTCGTTTTTACTACCCAGCCATTATGCCGAGTGGCATATGATTGTGAAACTTAAAATCCCTAGTTATTAGACATTCAGTTAAGTTGCTAACATTACTCAAAATGCAGGAGGGTCATGCACTGTATGTTGATTTTGCCGACCGTCGGGTATTATTTGATAGGAAAATCTTCAACTTCTCTGAAGTTCTGTGGTTAGATATCAAAGGTGTGCATACCGACTAATTTTTTTGCAGTAAACATCTTTCAACTTAATGAGAACCGTGATGTTAGAATAGTGAACAGATTTTGATGCCTGTAACAATTAATCTGTGAGTTGTCGAATAGTTGTAGCAATACTTATGTTGAGAAGGAATTCTTTTATGTTGCCGCTCCCTCTCTATGATTGGCTGTCGGTAAAAATGGGCTGGCTGCATTTTTATTTTTCTCAGCTTGTAATGGCTAAATCTCACTTCCTAGACAGTCATCAGGTGAGATGGGGTGATACTTTTAGCATTGGGGTCGTCGATCTGGCATTGCTACCAGAATTATGTCTTTGTAAGGATAGGTAAATATTTGTTAATGAAGAACCTCGTATTGATACCACCCATTGATGATTATGTTTAATACTATTACAAGCTAACAATCAATGTTATAAGCATAATATCGCATGTTATCTAGACTCGTTTTCCGGCATTGTAATTGAGATTATTGTCCTGTAAACATTATATGACCCTTGATGAAGAGAATAAGAATATTAGATGGCGATTTTTATGTTTTAACTTTCAGCACATTTTCTCCCAAAAAAAAAAAAAAATCAAAGACAAATATTGTGCCATTTGATTAAGACGCTAATTAATTCAATTATTAAAATCTTTATTGGTGTATAAAATGTCTGAGTTTTTAAATATGAATTTTTTTTTTTAAAGTATTTAAAAAAATGTGACACTAATTCATTGTGTATATAACAATAATGTCAAAAGACGAAAGAAAATAGGACCTTCGATCACGTGTGGATTGTGCAACAAATAACACCGAATAATTTGTAAAGGTCTTCGAGACCTTACAGTTATAAACATTATGCTGCAATAGCTTTTCACATGCTGACTTGTTGCCCATGAAATGAATCTGATTTCTCGTCTGACCTGAAACTCCTGATCAACTATATACAAATTTGTTGTTATAGTTGAAGCAATACAATGAAAATCTTATCATGTGCTTTTCGAACAATCTTTCCAACTTCCATAATATTCATATCAAAAGAGCCACCAAATTTGGTGAGAAAAGCAAAGATTTGCATCTCAAAATAGATTGCCAGGCTATAATCACAAATTACAAAGAATCTGTTTGATTATGCCCATGAGTCACTATATATAAGGGGTACAATGCATATCACAATAGTAGAACTGATGAGTGATGCGGACATAAAATTACACGAACCATTATTTTTCATCCTGTGAAGTGTGAATAAGTAAAATTACAAAAGACGGAAATAAAAAACAAAAGAACCTGCAGACAAATTTCTCCAGTTTGCACAACTGCTTGAAATCATTTGCACGGGCAAATGAAGAATAAACAAACCCCTAAAGACTGGGAAAAAATAAAAGTAGCCACATATGGTAGTTAGGAGAAGCTTCTTTCTTTCTGCCTCAGTTTCTTCTGTACTTATGGATGTTGTTCAGGATCAAACAAGTCATTTTGAGTTTCCCCCTTCTTGCTTTCTTCACACCTGGTCATTTCCCTTGAGAATATTGTACTTGCAGAGAGGACAGGTAGCATTCATCTTTAGCCATTTCACAATGCATGTAGCATGAAAATGATGGTTGCAGGGTAGAGCATGGAGCTCTGCCGCATCCTCATATGAGCTGAGACATATACAGCATTCCTATGAACAAGTGAAAAGAATGATAAAATCAGTCTTCAAAGAAAATTGTTTATATAAATAGGTAGGTGGTAAAAGGCCCTTGAAAAAGCAATCTACTGTCAAGATTGTGATATTTGGTCCCATATAGGAGAGCCATCTGCCCAATATAGGATATACTTCTTTCAGCAACCTCTTTCTTTTAATTCTCATAAAATCAACAATTATTAGGAAAGTAATAATAGGCAAACTTAGTATCAAACAATGCCAACCAATCTTCAATATTTTAAATGAAACAAAGAACTAGTAGCAATTGGACGCTCCAGCACTCACTGACACCTTAAGCACTAAATTCTTTTTTTGTTCATTGCTATCACATCTCATCCATATGGATAAAAAGCAGCAAATCCAATAAGAGATAACATGATGGAATGCCTAAACAACGGGTAACAGAATTGAGCAAAACCAAGTATTTCATAATAAAAGAATTAACTTACTGCATCCTCGGGTAAAAGAATACGTTCATTGGCCAAGTATCCACTATTTGTTTCAACAGGAACCATTTTCCCTGCTCCCACACAAGGCTTTTCACCATTACATAACAGTTGAAACCTGTATTTTGGAAGGATACTAAGATCTGCTTCCGATGCACCTTCCTAATCAATCATAGAAGGAAAGAAAACACCAGTAAACTGTTTCAAGGCCCTCAATTTGTTCAATTATTAGTGCCAGTTAGAGTTTATAATTCAATCCTTCATACCTGTCCAGCAACAGCATATAGAATTGCAATAATGCATGGCAAACAGCAGCAGAGAGCAATCCCAATCAAACATGCCAAAACAACACAAAAGATGGCAAAGAATACATCAAATGCCAGAAAAACCACAGCCAACCTGCAAATATGAAGAATTAGAGATACCTGCAGAAAGATACTATGACATTTAAAGAAAAATATTCCTAACCAATCTGCCAGGGTCATGGTCATTTATGTCAATATGACAATGTTATATGCTTCCAGTAATGTGCATGACAAGTAGGTACCATGATCGTCATACTAAAAGAAAAGATATGACTGTAGTCTGGGTATAGAAAGATAACAAAAGAATGATTGATGTGGCATTTTTTAACCTTTCTAATAAACAAGAAAATTAAAAAAGTGTGACTAAGAAGAATAGAAATTCCAGGCACACATCCAGAGGATTACACTTTTGTTAAGTTGAGTTGCATAAACAAGCAGAAAATTGCTGCCAAGAAATGGAAATTATTAAGGCATACCAGTATAAACGGGGAGCTTTCTGCAGAAGTAGCTCACCACCAGAGACTACCCAGTAAAACCCAACAATCCACCAGAGAAATGACACCATCGTATTTATCGATTCACATCGTTTAGCGATACTGAGCCACCAGCAAACCTCTTGTAAGTTCATAAAGTAGTACATAACAGCTAAACCAATTAAATACTTGCCATAAAGTCTAAACACCAATGCTTGGCACAATCAGCTCAAACACATGGATTCTTAAACAAATAATCCATATAAGAAAATTCTGGAGCATTATATCAATAAAAAATATCATTTTTATCTAAAAACATAAAGCATTCTCAGACTTATGAATCAAATTTCAAAGTTACATTCAACTATGCCTAATACAAATTCCTTCTAAGGATTCGGATAGTTCCATGAATCACAAATTTAAGTCAGAAAATTAGAATCAACCTCATGCACACAGCCAATTATGCTAAAAACCTAAACTGAACATCTAAAATCAAAACTAAAATAAAAATCAATTCCAAATCAGTACAATCTCAAATTGAAGAACCTCGGCATCCCATTGAACCCAAAACACTAGAATTCTAAACTTTATCACTCATATTCAAATAAAGAAAAATATAAACTCAACATAAATTCGCATCCAATTTAGTTCAAAAACTAAAATTGCACACTCAGAATATCCTCAAGTCAAACCAAATCTCACCTTGATCGAGTAGAAGTTCGTGTTCCTCCTCCATCTTCTTCATCGTCCTCACTATCATTATTCACATCCCCCACATCAACACCGCCCCTCTCATCATCCCTAGCTCTCCTCGTGTTCCTCCTCCTGTACTCCAACCACACCAACACCACATGCACCAGACACTGCAGAGCATACCTATCAAAAAATATGCTTCAAAATTTTTGACTAGCTTAAATAAAAATTAATGGTTAAAACTTCGCTGAATTTTAAACTAAATGAATTAGAGCCAAAGTGATTTTAAACTTCAACTTTTGTCAAAATCCCAATTGGGCAAGTTTCTGAAGAATTCAAAGATTCAAAATAGACTTGAAATGAATTTTATGTATAATCATACTATTCCTAGAAAATAGCAAAGAAAAGAAAAGAGATTTACCCGCAGATCCATACCCTAATTGGTGTATTAGGTCTCTCATCAACAGTAATAATCAACATGGCAACTGAAACCAACACGAACGCCGTGTTCCACAGCATGTCAAGTGCCACAACAGGCTTCGAGTATCCCCAATCAGCGCGTCGCTCTTCGAGCTCACGCGCTGCCGTTTCACGAACCAGCATGGAAGGCCCACGGCCCCGGCCGGTGGCGCGACCGAGGAGGAGAGCGAGAGTAGCAGGACGGGCAGCTGCAGCAGCAGCAGAAGCAGTAGGAGAGACAGAGTTCTCACGACGGCGGAGTAACGGCGCGTGGGGATCGGACCCTCCCGCCCCAATCGACGTCCTAGAGGTGGGAGATGATTCAGACGAAGAAGACATAGAAACGAAATGGATTTTTCGCGTTTAGCAAGAGAAGATGGGCATAATTTGAATTTGATTACAGAAATTGAAGGAAAGTAAGTGGGAGTGTGTAGAGTGGAAGACTTTTGGTTCGGTGCTTGTCCTGAAGTTGAATGGTGGATGAAAGATGATACCGAGTAATGGTGAGGGTTTTTTTGGGTTTTTACATTTTTGGAGATTTTATCATTTTTTCAGTTGGGGCTTGGGGGTGGTTTGTTTGCGCTAAATTTTACCAAGTCAGCAATGATAATTATTTCATAATTTAATTATTTTTTGAAATGACTTTTTAAATTAATCATAATTAAAAGTGAAAAAATAATTGTACTTGTGCCTTCCAATCAATTTTCGGCCGCGATAGATCATTTCATTATTAAAATCGTGATTTTAAATAATAAAATTAAAATTTTAATAAAAAAATAAATTTAATTTTAATTAAAATTAAAAATAATAAAATAGTAAAAATATTTAATTATTTTTTATTATTTTTTATTAATTTTAATTGATTTTGATCGATTTTATTAATTTATAAAAATATTTTAAATATTTTATTATTTATATATTATTAAAA
>JAVXUL010000012.1:981294-997554 GCA_035590515.1 Trichilia minutiflora | reverse complement strand
TTTCGGACTTCTCTTGTAAAAATTTCGGCTCTGATACCACTGTTGGAAATCGTTGACACCGTCATGAGACTGGTGGTTGCATGTAGGAACGTCCAAAACCCAAAGGCAGAAGGTGTAACCAAGGCTTCCATTATTTCTCCAAGTTTCTCTCTCTAGAAACTTAAGCCTTCCACCAACATTCTTTCGATCATTTCTTTTGATCTCTATTTCCTACCTTTGCTTGTCGATTTATAGACAACTCAATGGACAAATTAATACAATTATTCAATGAACAATTGCAGCTTTTCACTAATGGTGATTTTTCACCATTAGATGTATTCTTTCACCATTAACCATGTCCTAAAAGACATAATCCCACATGTAACCATTCACTTTGATCACATGTTTCCAACAGTTTAGCAGTTCCAAAAGAATTTTTAGATGTAACGGCTGTCTTTTGGCTTATTAAAATGTTAGATAGAGGAGTAAAGATGAATTTGTTAAATGGAGCAAACCCTGTCCTTAAATGTTGTTTTGTCAAATCTCATGGACTAAAATGTTGTTACCCCTGTTTTTAAATACAACTGAGATTATGGTCAAGTTGACCACGTAGGGGTGAATTGGATTGGCGGTAATGGGAACGAAAAAGAAAAAGCAACCACAATTTTGCAGAGAAAGGCTCTGCATTTCTCCTTGCTTTCCGACATTAATAAACCTCACTTTTCTATTGCAAACGTCACAAAGCGATTTGACAAAGCGTCCATGGAGTTCAATGAATACCCCATTTTGAAATTTACATTCTTCACTCTTGCAATTTTCTTAGTACTTCTATTCGTCTTCACATCAATCAAGCTTCCTCTTTCAGCTCATCCGATCACTGTGAAAGGAGGATATTTCTCCGTTCCCTTGACTTGCTTCAACCTTTTTACCGACAAATCTCTTCTATGTTGCTTTATTTTAGCACCATCATTACAACTCCATGGCATGGGATGCTCTGGAATTTACAGAAGTGCTGTTTTAAATTTTTTATTCTCGCACTAAAATCCATTTCTACTCTCTTAATCACTTGCAGACAACAACAAGAGAACTTTGAAATGGTAGCAGCACAAAACACTCATGGACTTGTTGCAGTGGAAGGAAATCCATTGTTCATCAGCCAATTTTAGAATATATATAATTTTGGCAGTTATGGTTGTTGGCTTAGCATTTGTTTCCAAATAATTTACTGGTATATTAAAACGCAAAAGGGTTTGAATTTTACAAATGGTTCATGTATTTATATTTTTGACATTATAGGTTCTTATTCATCAAATGCTGTATAATCTAAACAAAATAATAATATTGGAAAATATCAAAGCATGAAAGAAATAAAATTTTGAAGTGTAATGTTACATCTTTTTGTATTTCTAGAGTAGATAGATAATATCCTCAAATATTGAGATGGTGATAATCTCAATCATACTCCTAATACAATTATCCTTTCTTTTTTTTTTCCTTTCATGATGTTGTGATGAAGCCGCACTTCAGATGTTATAAAGAATTAGACACAGTTGGCAAGGCATAGGCAAACGAGGTCCTACCAAAAGTTGTTTTAGACTATTAATAGGGCCCTTATACCGCTCTTGGAACAAGACTCACTCTTCTCTCCTTGAAGAAACAGAGAATGACATTACATAAAATATGAATAAGTTAGAGAACATGAAAGTTTCCTTCATAATTTTGGTAGCTAATCTACAGAATATGATTTGGGAGCCAGAATTATTATATTTTCTTTATGTGCTTTTATTGGGGCATGGGTTAACTGTAGAAGAATAGAGCCCTTAACATATTAGGAGTAAATATGACATAAAGATAGTAGAAAAATCAAAATCAAAATTAATATAATGTCAATTAAATTTATATACATAATTCGTTTGCATAAATATCATTATCCTTAATTATTTATTTTGGTTCAGATGTTTGTATTTTTTTAGAACATAAACTTAGATTATTAATAAATTTAACAAATTTATTTATTATTTTTGTTCATGTGTAACAAAAATATCACCCATTCAACCGTTTCAATAAATGGGTCCTTGGACCCGAAAGCTCACAATCCCGCCAAAATGCACAACCGCTTCCTGTTTTCTTTTCTTCCGAACGACGACGTTTCTTTGCAGACTACTCGCTGTAAATAACGAAGGGCAAGACGAATTGTTCCGTTTCAACTGGCACTCACACCTCCCTCTAATGACTCTCTCCGCCACCTTCAACGCCCTCAAGTCCTCCAATCTTGTCTCTTGGAAATCCGTACGCTCTCTTTCCCTTTTCTTATTTCTGTTTGGTCGCTGAGAAATTGGAGGAAAGCATATAATTAAACTGTCAAACTGCAGTTCAGTAGAGTTTTTTTTTTAGTTTATTTTTTATTTAATCTTTTGTTTTAGTAGCCTTAATAGAAACTTTATTGTTGATGTTTTCACTAAAATTTTCCAAGCGTTGGATCGACCGATTATATAAGATGATCTAATACAAAGAATTTATCATTTATATGGATAATATGTGTTCTGATGACAGACGGGTAGGCTTCAACAAACCCTAGCGGGATGCATAGAGAAGAGCGGTAAGACTCTGCACTCCGGAAAGGTTTCAACGGTGAGATTATGTCCGGAATTTGCTGGGGAAGGAAGGTACTTTGAATTTAGATCCAAGTTGATTCCTGCTTCCATTGATTTCGCCAAAGAATCTCCCTTGTGTACTTCTCTTTGTAAATATGGACTTAGAGTTCGCACTGTTGAGCATTTGCTTTCAGCTTTGGAGGCTAAGGGTGTTGATAACTGCAAGATTGAGATTAGAAATTTGGATGGTGATGATCACGAGGTTGAGGTTTGTGTTTTGGATTATTTCTCTTACTCTCAAATTTGTGGGATAAATTTTAATTTGAAATGGTAGAGTTTCTGAAATATTTTTTTGCAAATGAGTAATTGTTTGCTTTATTTGCTTTATTGTTGTAAGAGTGTTATTTTATTTGTCATGGTATGAAATGATATGCATACTTGATTTTTTGTACTTCGTTAGATTGACAAGTCTAATATAATTTTTATTGGAGAAGGGAAATGTTTTCTCAGTCTCTTGTTAAGCAGAATTAGCAGCATTCAATCTAGACTAGATCATACAATTTGAAGTGCAGTTACCCCAAGAAAAGGATAGGAAGATCCTCCCCATGCTATCTTGGTCATGGAGAGTGAATTAGTTGGAAAAACTAGCATTTGAATACAATAATTTGTTCAGACTATTTATTTTCTGCAGGGAATTTTTAAGAGTTTGATGAAGGGAAAGGTTTGATTACGTTTCACTATGATATGGGAAAGCTAATGATGCCAACATTCAACTGACACAGGTTCCTATTTTTGATGGGTCAGCAAGTGCATGGGTGGAAGCGATAGAACAAATTGGTATAAAGGAGGCCATGGACCAACATGGAAACAATACCGAGAAGGTTGCGCCATATTTGAATGAACCAGTATATGTGTGGAGGAACGATTCTTTTGTAGCTGCATTCCCTTCCCAGAAGGTTCAAATATCTTATGGAATTGACTTTCCCCAAGTATGTTGCTGTATTGGTCATTTGATCATGCACAAGATTGGTTTGAAAGTTTTTATGAATTTCTTTATATTTGAAATCCTCTAATTGCATGTGAAATAAAAAAAAGGAATAATGGAAATCCTCTGATTGTATTGTTAATGAGGATTTTAGTGTTATATTTCGTTTTGTCCCTATACTTGCTACAAACGTTTGCTGTTGGTAAATTGATGGCAATTTGTTCACATTAGAAACTCTAACTCGATGTCATATTATTGAAATGTTTTGCTTGTTTGTTTGCCTTCTTTACTTTTTCCTCATATGTGAGGTACTGGCACTCTTCTGTCATCTATATATGTTTCTCTTTCTTCTTCTAGGTTCCAGCTATTGGATGCCAGTGGTTCTCTTCAGGCCTGGGCAACTCCTGCTATGACGTACATATTGCTTCTTCTAGAACTTTTTGTATTTACGAGGAGGTACTTTTCTTTCTCTCACGCTATTGCAGATTATTATTCCATATGAGTATCACTTTGCTCATGTCTTTGTATGATACTTCACTCCTTTTTTGGTTCATCTACAAATTAATTTGTTTTTAAATATGCATTTGTGATCTTTATCCAAGAAAAGGTTTGTGATAGTAGTTTTGGTTGTATTATTTCTAAACATGCTAGTTTATTAAATCAGATGAGTTATCGATGGCAAGGAACTATCCAAAGATAAGTTCCCTTCCATCAGAGAAGTCAGAAGTTTCCTAATGGCTCAAATTTATTTTTCATGTAGAGAAAGTGGCATAAACACTAAAATTTGCCAATTGCTATATATTTTTGTGATCTTAATTTGTGTGCTTATTCACATTAGTGTCAGAGGAAGCCCATTAGAACTTAAATATTATGATTTAGTCCTTTCTTGTCAGCTAAACTTTGGTGATTAATGGCTGTTCAACAGTAGCAAATGACCCTTTCAAGATAGCATGATGCATTCCATGAGATGGTTTGCTGCATGTTTTTATTAGGGAAAAGAATGCAGATCTGTTAGCCATTTATATTCATTTGTAACAAAAACATGCTGCTCATTTGATGAAACTGAAGAAAGCATTAATATGTCTACTTAAGCTATGAAATCGTCTAATATTAAGGCAGTAGAACTGTTAGCTATATTTATTTTCTCTAAGTATACTCGGCCGTTTCAATTAAATGATTTTTTTGCCCATAACGGACCTATGTTCTAATCTTACACTGCTAATGTTGAACGTATGTGGGAATATCCTTACAGGTGGAATCTATGCGCAATGCAGGGTTAGTTAAAGGGGGCTCATTGGAGAATGCCCTTGTTTGTAGGTGAGTATTGAGTAAGATGCTACGTTTGTTGCAAATGTCTATTGATCTGGAGTGATGTGAAAACTTTGGTAGTTGGTTTAAGCTAGCGATGAGTGCCAAATCACCCTAAGTTTAGTAGGTGTTTGAATTTCTACTTTATTGTTTTTAATTGATAAAGGTGTGTGTTGAATATCTGCTGGCTTTAGATTTAGGTAAAAACATTAGAAAGTTGTATAGATTTGCAGACATAAATAGAACTTTCTTCTGAATAGAAACTTGCTTGTAGATGATAGAAACCTGACTCTAGTTATATTCCTTGTGTTTCCATTAAACACTTAACTGGTTCTTTTTCTTCTGCAGTGCCAGTGAAGGTTGGTTAAACCCCCCATTGCGGTTCCCTGATGAACCTTGTCGCCATAAGCTCTTAGATTTTGTAGGTGATCTAGCCCTGTTTGCTCAGAATGGTAGTCAAGGGCTTCCTGTGGCACACATGGTTGCTTTCAAGGCATGTGTCTTTGCTTTCTCTACTTTGTGCTGCTGTGGCATTATGATTGGTTGATGTATAATCTTTGTAGATGATAATTGTTGATATCTAACCTATAATGTGAGAATGTATACAAAACGTTTTTTCCATCATTTGAATATAGTGATTTGATGTTAGTTAATGATCATTCAAGATGTGGAGAAAGGTACACAACCAATATCTATTGTTCTTTCTACTTAATATGACCAAAAGGATGTAGCATTATAGTAACATCAACTTTCTTTGCTTTTGCAATCTGATTTCAGACAGCTTCAAAATTATCACACTTGGCATTACCCTTAATTCTTTATAGAGTTCTGATATGCCTTCTGTCTGAAAACATAAATGTGTGAGCAATACAGGCAGATTTTTAATTCTTAACTCTTTGCTAGGATCGCAATTTATGTTGATAGGTTGTGTTGAGATAAAGTTATTCTGATGTAATATTTCCAACATGACCTGTTTATAGTTAGGGTCAAAACTGTTTAAATTCTAATTGAAGTTCAATCAATTGTACAATTTAAAAGATTACCTGACAGAATAAGTTTCTTGCCTATAGATTGTATGAGATTGCATGATTGTCAATCTCTTTTTTTTTATTATTATTTTGAATTACTGGCATTTTGTCAGGGGTCTACTAGGAGCAACCTTTAAATTTTTTTGGTTATGATGTAGCCCAAATTCTTTAGACTTGGAATGTACCAATACTACACCTACGCTATTTATTAGATTGGAGGGAATATATATAACCCACATTTCAGTTGGCTTCAAACTACACCCTTAAGGGATGGAGTTCTTGTTTCTACCATCCGGCCATTGGGCCAAGTGGCATGTGAATCTGAAAGTTAAAAACTCTAGTTATTAAAATTATAAGACATTCAGTTAAGTTTGCTAACTTTACTCAAAATGCAGGGTGGCCATGCACTGCACGTTGAGTTTGCACGTCGACTGTCAGGCACTATTTGATAGGAAAATCTTCGACTTCCCGAAATTCTGTGGTTGGAGATCAATGGTATGCATACTGATTCATTTTTGTGAAGTAAGCATCTTTTAATCTAATGAAAACTGTGATGTTAGAATAGTGAACATGTTTTGATGCCTGCAACAATTATTCTATTGTTGAATAGTTGTGGTAATACTTTTTTTGAGAACGAATTCTTTTATGTTGTTCCCCCCTCTCTATACTCATCGCTAATAAAATATGGAATTGAAATAATATGATTGGCTGTCAGTAAAAATCAGCTGGCTCCGTTTTATTTTCCGCAGCTTGTAATGGCTAAATCTCACTTCATGGACAGTCATGGGAGATGTGGTAATGCTTTAGCATCGGGGTTTGTCAATATGGCATTGCTACTAGAATGATGCCTTCGTAGTTAAGGATAGGTAAATATTAGTTAATAAAGAACATCATATTCATAACATCCACTTATGATTAATGATAATAACGTTACAAGCTACCAATGAATGTTACAAGCATAATGTTGCATGCTATCTAAACTCAATTTTCTGGTATTGTAATTGAGATTATTGTCATGTAAACATTATATGACCTTTGATGAAGAGAATTAAGGATATTAGATGATATATTTTTTTTAACTTTCAGTACTTTTTTTCAAAGAAAGAATTCAAAGATCAATATGGTGACATTTGACTAAAATGCCATGTATTACGAGGCTATAGGTGTTAATCAATTCAACTGATAAAATCTTCAAGGGGCGGTATAAAATGTATGAGTTTGAAAATATGAAAGTATTTTCTTTTAATAGTTAAGAACAGGAAAAATGTGTATTTAAAAATACTTTTAGAAAAAAAGATGTGACACTGTTTTATTGTATAAGACAATAAATGTCAAAGGAAAAAGATAAAAGGACCTTGGATCACGTGTAGATTATGCAGCAAATAACACCGAATATTTGAAAAGGTCTGGGAGACTTGGTCTTTACGGTTTAAACATTCTGCTTCATGAGCTTTTCCCATGCTGAGTTGTTGCCTATGAAATGAATCTGAATTCTCATCTGACCTGAAACTTTTCGCCCACTATATACAAATTTGTTGTAGCTAAAGCAATACTATGAAAGGGTAAATCTAATCATGTACTTCTCAAATAACCTTTCCAACTTCCGTAAAATTCTTATCAAAAGAGCAACCAAATTCAGAAAGAAAAGCAAAGATTTGCATCTCAAAATACATTGCCATGATATAATCACAATTTACAAAGAATCCACCCCAAAGAGTCTTTGATTATGCCTATGAGTTGCAATATATAAGGGGAACACTGTATTAGAATAGTAGAACTGATGAGCGATGCGAACATAAAATTACATGAACCATTATCTTTCATCCCGTGAATAATTATAACTACAAAAGGCGGAAACAAAAAACAAAAAACCTGCAGATCAATTGCTCCAATTTTGCACAAGTGCCTGAAATCATTCACACGGGCATACGAAGAATGAACCAAATAAAGAGCAGGAAACATGAAAGTAGCCACATATGGCAGTTTGGAGAAGCTTCGTTCTTTCTACCTCAGTTTCTTCTGTTCAGACAGATGTTGCTCAGGAACAAACAAGTCATTTTGGGTTTCCCCCTTTCTGCTTTCTTCATACCTGGTCATTTCCCTTGAGAATATTGTACTTGCAGAGAGGGCAGGTGGCATTCATCTTTAGCCATTTCACAATGCATGTAGCATGAAAATGATGGTTGCAAGGTAGAGCATGGAGCTCTGCAGCATCCTCATATGAGCTGAGACATATACAGCATTCCTATGAAGAAGTGAAATGAATGCTGAAATCAATATTCAAAGAAAATAGTATATATAGATATGTAGGTACAATGCCTTTGAAAAAGCAATCTACTGTCAAGATTGCGATATTTGGTCCCTTATAGGAGACCCTTCTGCCCAAGATAGATATACTTCTTTCACCAACCTCTTTCTTTTAATTCTCATAAAATCAACAAGTGTTAGGATAGTACTAATGGCAAAACTTAGTATCCAACAACATGCAAAAGTAAACAAATAAGGAGAGAAAATGCAAGAACAAAGGGGAATAAATCATAACATCTCATCAACGGATAAAAGGCAGCAAATCCAAAATGATATAACATGATGGAATACCTAAACAATGGGAAACAGAATTGAGCAAAACCAAGTATTTCATAATAAAAAATTAACTTACTGCATCCTCAGGTAAAAGAATACGTTCGTTGGCCAAGTATCCACTATTCATTTCTACGGGAACCATTTTCCCTGCTCCCACACTAGATTTTTCTCCGTTGTTTAACAGTTGAAATTTGTATTTTGGAAGGATACTAAGATCTGCTTCCGATGCACCTTCCTAATCAATCATAGAAGAAAAGAAAACAACAATAAGCTATTTCAAGGCCATCAATTTGTTTAAAAATAATAGTGCCAGTTATAGTACATAATTCTTCCTTCATACCTGTCCAGCAACAGCATATAGAATTGCAATAATGCATGGCAAACAGCAGCAGAGAGCAATCCCAATCAAACATGCCAAAACAACACAAAAGATGGCAAAGAATACATCAAATGCCAGAAAAACCACAGCCAACCTGCAAATAAAAAGAATCAGAGAAACCCATAGCAAGACACTATAACATAAAAGAAAAAATAACCAATCTCCAAGATTATGTGATAAGCCAAGAAGGTCCCTAAGAGTGCCCATTAGAAATCCAAAATATTTTGATTAAGTATCATTGTGCATGAAAGTTATGTGGCTTTGTGCATGGGGCATGAAAGTTACGTGGCTCTTAAAATGCATGAGCCATGCAAGGAGATGAGAAGCTTTGGAGGGTCATCCGCAGTAAGGACTTGGTCTCAATTGCTGGATCACATCACAAGCTTGCTTTAAAATAGGTCAAGAAGTTGTGTTTTTTATTTGATTTTTATTTCAAATAATTTATGGCTACTTAGTTGTGATTAGCCGTTCCTAATTTCTTGGAGATATGATCTAAGGATTAGGAAAAATTGTTATTTTTCTTTTGTATTTGAACTTTTTGCGAAGCAACAATAAGGCAAGTTTATTCCAACTAAAAGATTGTGGATTCTCACCCTAAGTAGAATCTTATTCAATTACAAAATTCTTGCTGCTTTGACTGGGCCCTATCATTATGGTGGTCATTTATGTCAGTATGACAATGTTATATGCTTACAGTAAAACATTACGTCCATGACAAATGGGTATGATGATCATCATACTAAAAGAAAAGATATGACTGTAGCTTGGGTATAGAAAAAGAACAAAAGAACAATTGATGTGGCATTAACCCTTCCAATGAACAAGAAAATTAAAACAGTGCAACTAGGAAGAATAGAAACTCAAGGCACACATCCAAACAGAGGATTAAATTTTGTCAAGGTCAGTTGCATACACAAAAGCAGAAAATTGCTGTTAAGAAACAGAAATTATGAAAGGTTACCAGTACAAAAGGGGAGCACTTTGCAGAAGTAGATCGCCACCAGAGACTACCCAGTAAAACCCAACAATCCACCAGAGAAATGACACCATTGTATTTATCGATTCACATCGTTTAGTTATACTATGCCATCAGCAAACATCAAGTAAGTTCATAAAGTAGTACATAACAGCTAAAACAATTGAATGCGTGCCATAAAGTCTAAACACCAATGCTGGGCACAGCCAGCTCAAACACATGGATTCTTAAACAAATTATCCAATACAAGAAATTCATCTGGAACATTATGTTGACACAAAAAATATATATCATTTTATCTAAAAACATAAAGCATTCTCAGACTTAAAAGTATTAAATTTCAAAGTTACATTCAACTATGCTGAATACAAATTCCTTTGAATGCTTAGGAAAATTCCATGAATCAGAAATTTAAGTTGGAAAATTAGAATCAAACTCAAGCACATAGCCAATTGTGCTCCAAAACCTAAACCGAATATCTAAATTCAATACCAAATCAAAATTCAATTCCAATTCAGTACAATCTCAAATTGAAGAAACCTCCGCATACCATTCAACCCAAAACACTAGAATTCTAACTTTATCACTGATATTCAGATAAAGAAAAATATAAAGTTAACATAAACTCTTATCCAATTTAGTACAAAAACTAAAATTACACACTCAGAAATAGCTAAAAGTCAAACCAAACCTCACCTTGCTCGAGTAGAAGTTAGTGATTCTCCTCCATCTTCTTCCTCGTCCTCACTATCATTATTCACATCCCCAACATCAAAACCACCCCTCTCACCATCCCTAACCCTCCTCGTGTTCCTCCTCCTATACTCCAACCATACCAACACCACATGCACCAGACACTGTAGAGCATACCTATCAAAAAATATGCTTCAAAATTTTTAACTGGCTTACATAAAAATTAATGATAAAACTCTCCTGAATTTTAAACTAAATGAATTAGAGACAAAGTGATTTTAAAATTCAACCTTTGTCAAAATCCAATTTGCGAAAGTTTCGGAAGAATTCCAAAATTCACAATATGCTTGAAATGAATTAAATGTATAATAATACAATTCCTAAAAAACAGAAAAGAAAAGAAAAGAGATTTACCCGCAGATCCATAACCTAATTGGCGTATTAGGTCTCTCATCAACAGTAATAATCAACATGGCAACTGAAACCAACACGAACGCCGTATTCCACAGCATGTCAAGGGCCACAACAGGCTTCGAGTATCCCCAATCAGCGCGTCGCTCTTCGAGCTCACGCGCTGCCGTTTCACGAACCAGCATGGAAGGCCCACGGCCCCGGCCAGTGGCGCGGCCGAGAAGGAGGGCAAGAGTAGCAGGACGGGCAGCTGCAGCAGCAGGAGAGACGGAGTTCTCCCGAGGCCGGAGCAACGGCGAGTGTGGATCGGACCCTTCCGCCGCCGTCCTAGCGTTTTGAGATGATTCAGACGAAGAAGACATGGAAGCGAAATGAGTTTTTCGCGTTTAGTAAGAGAAAATGGGCATAATTTGAATTTGATTACAGGAACCGAAAGGAAGTACGTGAAAGTGTGTAAAGGGAGGAAGACTTATGGTTTGGCGCGTGCGTTGAAGTTGAATGGTGGATGAAAGATGAAACAGAGAAATGGTGAGGGGTTTTTTGGGGTTTTAGTTTTTTGGAGATTTTGTCTTTTTTTGCGCTAAATTTTACCAAGTCAGCAATGATATTTAATTATTTTTAGAAATGATTTTTTAATTAATAAAAATAATAATTAAAAGTGAAAAAAATAATTATTGCTTTTCATCAATTTAAGGTATCCATGTCAGAGATGTCACGTCATTCCAGTAAATGTATTTAGAGTTTTATACAATGAGTTGACAATTATAGAAGTTGCTTCTTCTTTTTTTTTTCTTTTATTAAATGTTTTTTAATTTAAATTATAAATTAGTTTTAGTTTTTAAAACAAAATTTAAGATGGATTAAGTATTATTTTTTTCCTTATATTTTTTTGCCTTTATATTATTTATTTTTAAAAAATTATTTGACATTTTTCTATTTTTAATTTTATTTTTAAAATTTTGATTTAAATTTATAATTTATGAGAATAGAATAAGTACCTATTATATTAATATATTTTTTAAAGATTGCAGGGGTGGGTAAAGAAATATTAAACTTTAAATCAGGGCTAGTTTACCCATCCAACATTCAACTTCCGTTTATATCAATGTGGATAAAAGAATTAACCTTTTATTTGTATAGTAAAACATTTTAAATTAAAAGGTTTTAAGATATTTTTTCAAGTTTAAGAGATGGATTTTTCACAGAAGTTGTTCTCCTCTATGGTTGCAAGAATGAAGTGGGCTTACTAAGTCAAAGTCGTTTGCGGGCTCATTGGTCTTGGGCCCGTCAATTTAAAGCAAGCCTTTAGAATGTAAACGGAGAAATAAATAAATGAAATTTCTTATATTCAAATTTTACTACTCTAATTGCTAGTAAAAATTTTTACAATTACTTATTTACCCCTAGTAATAAGACCGCGACATATCTTTTTTTTTAAAATAAAAAATGGGACTAAGCATCTTAATGATTTAAATATTTTTCAACGAAGTTTTTAAACTTTTTGATTTATGTACATTTAAGTGTAATTAACAAAAAAATTTAATGATAATTATAAGTGAATGTGTTACATTCATAAATTAACTAAAAATAGATTCTAAAACAATAAGTTAAGACATCGCAATAATAATTTATCTAATCAGTTAATAGGAAAAATATAATATATTTTATTTACTAATATAATTGAATTATAATATATTAAATTTAAAATATATAATTTGAATGCACGTTCTTATTTTTATTCTAATTAATTATTTTTAATTTAAGTAAGATATCTAAATAGTGATATGTTCAACTAATATCTCTTCGAAAATTAGTTGAATAAACTTATCAATCAAAACGAAACTTAAATATTTTGAATTATCAAAAAAAAAAAATAATATAATAATATTTAATTTTTCTTAAAGGATAATTTAATATCAATCAAGGATAAAATAGGATTTTAGAGGTTATTTTCCTTTTTTGTCTAAAGCTTTAATTTAATTTTATGTAAGATATTCAGTTGATTTAAGTTTTTGGTTTTTATAAATTAAGTCTGATAGTAAAATATTTATGTTTGAATAAAAAAAACTTTAATACAAAAAGATCCTAATAATTAGATAATTATATGTCTCAAAAATATCTTCAAATTCATTTATTTCCCGTAATATAAAACTAAACCTATTAATTTTTTGTTAAATATTTTAATATTTATAATAAAAATATATTCAGATAAAAAATAAAACGCCACATTAAAGATTTTATTCTATAAATAACTGTTGATTAAAATTTACAAAACTTTAATTTGTTTAATTTAATTTTAAATATACTCTTATATAGTTACAAAGACGTGAGAAATAAAAAAGATTTTAAATATTTTCTCGTACGGTAATGCTAAGTTGAAGTTCTGCAGCGCAGTCACCATTTGTTTTTGTCTTGTTTTGTTTTGTTTTGAAAGAGTAGAGCAGGTATACCATTCAAGGAGGAAAACACGTGGCTTTGCTCGTGCTTCTTTTACGAGGGATAAGGAAACCACAGTGTTGTACAGATAGCTGCAGTTCTATCATCCTAGAGCAGAAAAATAATTTCCATGGATACACAATCAAACCAGCTTCACTTTGTTCTGTTTCCATTTATGGCTCAGGGCCACATGATTCCCATGATAGACATAGCTAAGTTGCTGGCACAACGTGGAGTTATTGTCACTGTATTCATCACAGCCATGAATGCAGACAGATTCAGATCCACCCTTGAACATGCCATTGATTCTGGATTGTAAATCCGACTAATCCAACTCCAATTTCCATGTGTAGAAGCAGGATTACCAGAAGGATGTGAGAATCTAGATATGTTGCGTTCACTAGACTTGTCAATCAATTTCTATACAGCAGCTAACATGCTTAAAGAGCAAGTAGAAAAATTGTTTTGCAAGCTTAAACCACTGCCTAACTACATAATTAATCTCCGATGTGAATCTACCATATACGGCGAATATTACTGTCAAGTTTAACATTCCAAGGATTTCTTTGTTGGATTTTTATAGGCTTACATTAAATTATTATTATGATTTTATTAAAAATAAACCAATGTCATAATCAATTAGTAAAGTGGACACAATTATGTGATCTAAAGAAAATTCTGCTTAACGTTTATAGCAGACTAGTTTTGACAATCAGTATAAACTATAGATCATATTGAAGTCTTTGATGGGGAGACCCAACAAAGATCAATCAGGATTAGGTTAGGTCCCCTCTCTAACTCTATATAAAGAAAAGTATGAATTTCAAAAAATCCTAACTTGTCTCCTTCCCATTGAGTAAGCTGCCACAAAAAAATAGAGAATAGAGAGGAAAATCTAACCGGGAGTTTTCTTCGGTTATGACACAATCAGGTACACTTTTAATATGTTTTGTGTTCCATTTTCATATATAAGATCTTAGTAGGAAGTTAAAACTTCCAACAATTGGTATCAGAGCCAAGAATATATATAAATTTGGAATCAAAACTTGTATGTTATGGTTTGTATTTTAGTCATATATTAGAATGATAAGTTCGTTGATTCTTTATCATGATCTGTGTTTAAAAGTTTAGGATTTTTGTAGTACATGTTACGAGCTTCGTTTCGATATATTATATGCTAATTAATTCTTAGTATATTGAAAGAAATCTAGGATTAAAGATTCGGACTTAGAAACCCTAACCCTAATTTTCATCCAATTTTCTTATTATTATTTTATGTTGATTTTATGCTTTTAATGATTCGATTTTATATGGGTTTTATTTAGAATTTTATAAGGTTTCTTATGATATATTTTTCATATTACGATTGAATCTGTACTTAGAGAAATCTAGGTTTAATGTTCTTAGGGTTATTTATGAACTCGAAATTTCGCATTCAAATTTGAATATTTTTTAATTTGAATTTGGGAAAACAAAGGCCATAATCAGATTCAGAATGTTTGAAAATATAGGAATAAAGTCTTGAATCATTGAAATTGACTAAGAAATGATGATTATATGGTAAAAATGGCAACTGAGTCTATCAGACCCGTTTCATAGAAAAACCAGGTCAAAACGACCCGATACAGACCCGACGGGTCGAAGAAGAAAGCGCGCACGTGGATCATGCGCGCGCTTGGACACGCAGCTCCCCCTGCCATGCGCCGTGGCACGTGTAAACTTTTTCAATCGAATTCTGACGATCGACGAATACTGTTTTGCTCCGTTTTTTGTGTATTATTTTTATGTATTATTTATTTATTATTTAAAAAAGATTTTTATAATAATAAATAAATTAAAAAATTATTATTTTGATAAAATAGATAATATAATTACAATGATGGATATTTTTTAAATTTTTAATAATTAAGGAATTTAAATTTAAAAGGTTTTAGTGATTGTCAATTATCAAAGTGATACAATCATTGGAACTTATAAAGATAATTTATTTCCTTAATTAAGAGAAATAATCAATACTATTATAGGTTGAAGACATTATAAGGAATGTGATTAATAAATTTATCTGTCCAAAGGAGATAGATCTTTTGATCACATGTATGGTTTAAATAAATAGCTTTAAAATCTTATCTACCCAAAGGGGATATGTTTTGAGGTTATTTATGTTTGTTGTCTTCATATTTAGAAACTCTCTAGTAGAATTGTTTACTCCACCCAAAGAGGGGCTGATGATTATGCTTTAGAGTTATGAATGATGATTATTTGACAGTCCATCGTAATTAATTGTTTATGTTTGTTATACAATCATTTTTCTTCGTTTTCAACAACAACAATGCTGTAATAGAAATTCTGATTGGTTCAAACTATAAGAAATGGAGACAAGATATAAAGTTTTTCTTGGGAATTGTGGATAAGGATTTGGCTCTGCATGAGGATCAACCACCACCGTTGAACCAAAATAGTATGGATGAGGAAAAGAACTATTATGTCAAGTGGGAAAAGTTAAATCGTCTGTATTTGTTGGCAATGAAAAGATTAATTGCTGAGCATTTATTTAGTGGACTACCTGATATTGTCGATGCCAAAGAGTTCTTTGCTTAAGTAGGAAAGCGATATCAAGTACCAGACCATGTCGATGCCTGAAATTTGATGAATGAGTTGACTAAGATGAGATATGATGAATACACAAGCATAAGGGATTATGTTCTAAGGATGTTTCATGTTCAGCATAGGCTGAGGATTTATGACATCCCACTTCCAGATAAGTTCATAGTTAATTATGCACTTAATTCTCTTCCATCACAGTTCAGCAATATCAAGACAGCCTATAACACACAAGAGCAGGTTTGGAGCATCAATGACCTAATTTCTAAGTGTGTGGCTGAGGAGGA
>JAVXUL010000012.1:952385-981194 GCA_035590515.1 Trichilia minutiflora | reverse complement strand
TAATTAAATATTTAAAAAATAAAAAATATTAAATATAGTTATAGTGCACTGTTCCCCGAGCGTGAACTGTAGCACGCATTGCACGCGGGGACATTGTAGCTACAGTAACATAAAAATTTAATGTTTTATTTAAATATTTATTAAAAATATTATATTTAATATTGTTATATAATATATAATAATATTTAATTATAAATTATAATTAATATTAATATACAATATATAATTTAAAAATTATTGAATGATATTTAATTAAATTTTTTAGTATTAATTAAATAATATTATTAAATTTATTAAATATTATCAAATAATTCTTTTTATTAAAATTTATTTTTTAAAATAATATTTTTATATGTATTTAATTAAATAATATTATCTATATATAAAAATTTTATTAATTAATTGTTATCAAAAAATAATAATATTTAATTAATATTTTATAAACAATAATGTTATTATTTAGATTTATTTTATAAATATTATTTAAATAAATATATTAAAAAAATTTATTATTATTTATGTGTGAGTAGTACATATGGATAAATAGTATTTATAAATAGTATTTTTTTATAAGTTAGAAAGATATTTTTGTTTATAAATAAAAAAGTTAGTTATTTTTTGAATAAAATTTTGTTTGACTGATATTTTTAAATTTTGAATATGTACACGGGTATTTTTGATTAAATCTCAATATATAAATATTTAGAGAACGAGGACATTTGCGTAATTTAATAATTGTTTCCCACTATCAAGAAATAGAATATACTCTTATTGTGCGCTGAACCAAAATTCCGTTAAAGCCAAACCAAACTAACCCAACAGAAAACAGCAGCTTTTGCTCTGTTTAGCTTTGTACTCTTCCCTCTTCGATCATGACGAAATCCTGGAATCATTTCACCGTACTGTTCTTCTTCCTTCTATATCTATACTTTCACTCCGTTTTGACCGTCGGATTCTGTCGTCAATATCATCAATCCCAACAGATCCTCGGACTAAGAAGAACACCGGAAAATGATCTACGGATGCGAGCATGTGAACCCTTTAAAATCGCTCTGTTCGCAGACTTGCATTTTGGAGAGAACGCTTGGACTGATTGGGGTCCACGACAGGATGTTAACTCTATCAGGGTCATGTCTACGGTGCTTGAAGATGAAACTCCAGGTGATGTCTCCTTCAATTTTGAACTTGAAGTTAGTGGTATAAATTTAATAAAGTTTTACTCGGAATTAGGCACGAAATGATGGAAAAATATTTTAAATTTAAATTTGATGCCCCGTTTAGGCTGTGTTTTGGTTACTTAGAATTGTAAGTGGTTCCCTCAGTTAGTAAGGATGAATAAAAAAAAAAAATTGTCCTGTACCTTGTTATCGATTCATAAAAATTTGATTGTGGACTTATGATTTTACTTACATATAAAAGTAGGTTTCCAGCTCATGAGCGATGGAAATTGAATTACTTTAGAATTTGTACTGCAAGATAAAGTGTACTTTGTCATGTATTGCAAATATGATTACAACTAGCTAAAGTAAGAATGTATAACATCTTAGGTGTAAAGATTTTGCAATGTGGTTCCCATATTTGCATGTCAACAGCTTGTATATTGTTTGTGACATAATCAGTCTTTAGAATACTATTGCAAGTCTCTGGGAGGCAATGGTCTCCTCGATTAATTTTTTTTGTTTTGTGATGATGTTTCGCTCGTTAATCCAGCAGAGCTTTTTTTTCCTGATTTTGTAGTTAAATTCTATCAACATTTGCAGAATGCCTTGAACTCCTTTTTCTTACATTTGGGGTTGTTAAAAGGAAGGTAGTGCTGATGCATTGGTTGTTCTAAATTAGTTAATATTCCTTCCATCCCTATCTCTTGGGATTTTGTTTGATTTCTGCCAAAAACATTCATTAGGGTGAATCCAGATTAGTTAACTCATTATTGGTGAGACTACTCATAGTCATAGCTGCTTCCAGCAGAATTGTTGTATGCGTGTGCATCATTGAAGTGTTTAAATGGCACAGACTGGGGCTGAATGTTGCCAAGAGCATTTCCTGTGCTCAATGTTGAAGTGCTTAGTGGGAATTGAATTCAGATAGGGTATTGAAATTACAAATGAATCAAAAGCTATTGAAACCAAGAACTATGAAAAATTTCATTACTGGAAGAAGGGGGCAGTGAACTCTCGAATTCAGACAAGCATACACTCATTTAGCCTCAATTTGATTTACTCTTTTCACCCCGAAAAGCTAAAGTAAAATGGCTTTGCCAATATCCAGATTCAAATAACCTATGCAAACCAAATAACATGGCTAAATCCTAACAAGACTTTACAACTTGGGTAAAAGTAGCACATAAAAATTTAGGTTTTCAGATAGAGAAAATGTATTACCATTATAAAAGTTTTCATTTATCATACTGGTATATGTTTCCATAAAAACTAATTTCATATTTCACTTATGATTATATGTGGAATTCTATTTTAGTTATTTAATTTATTTTATTTATTTCCTAAATTTTGGTTATTTAGTTTCCCAGTTTATGCATATCAATAAAGGATTTGATTAGATCCTATAAATTAGCATCCCTTAGTTTGTGGAGGATTTTCCTCCATTATATAGGATTGTTACCAAATTTTGTGGACTTGATTGTAGACTTTTCTTGTATATATACATCATCTTATGTGAATAAAAATAAAAAGATTATTTCTCTCAAAATCTTTATGGTATCAGAGCCTCCTTTGTATTCTTAATTCTCCATGACAAAGTATGACATGGCTATAGAGAGACAAACCTCTTCATCATCAGAAGTCACCTCCAATCCTCCATCTACTAGAAGCTATCATGGAGGAACTGAAGTAACCCCTCTTCTCATCACTAGCGACAAACTCAACGGACAAAATTATTTTCAATGGTCACAATCCGTGATGATGTATATCTGCGGAAAGGGCAAGGATGCCTATCTCACTGGGGAAATCACAATCCCAGGGAAGGATGATCCCAATTTCAGAAGTTGGAAGGCTGAGAATCACATGGTTATGTTATGGCTAATCAATTCCATGAACAATGACATAGGAGAGAACTTTCTTCTTTACGGAACTGCTAAAGAGATATGGAATGCCGCAAGAGAAACATATTCCAGCACAGAAAATACAGTAGAACTATTTGAGGTTGAAACTAATTTGCATGACTTACGTCAAGGAGATCTCATCGTGACCTAATACTTCAACAATCTGGCTCGCCTTTGGTAACAACTCGACATGTTCAGAGTCTATTCCTGGAATTGCACTGAAGACTTAGCCTTATATCGAAAGATTGTGGAGCAAAAACGGACTTTCAAATTTCTTCTCGGCCTCAATAAAAGTCTTGATGAAGTTAGAAGTAGAGTTATGGGAATTAAGCCTCTCCTAAGCCTCTCCCAAGTTCCGAAGTCTATTCAACTCCACCAAATGTTCAAGGTCTGGAACCTAAAAATCATTCCCAAAGTCACTTTCAGAGTTACCCTCCTGAAAATCCATCATCATCTCAAATTGAAATACCCGAGAGCCCTCCTGAAAAGCCATCATCATCTCAAACTGAAATACTCGAGAGCCATACCCCTACTATGTCTAAGTCTCCAAAAATCATGACTAAAGAGCTACGTGTCTACTCTAGGAAAGCAAGGCCTGAAAGGAAAATAGTGGACTCAATTTCTCTCACTCTTGACGAAGACTCTGAACCTGAACCAAACTCCATTCAAAGTCAATCAGGTAAGGAAAATTTTAGTTTGAGTTCTGAGGCGATTGTTGCTGCAAATGAAGATCTTGATATGCCAATTGCTTTGGTGTTAGATTATGCACTAACCATCCTGTCTGCAGATTTGTCTCATATAAAGGCCTATCACCATCATATCAAGCCTTTGTCATCTCTCTTGACAGTGTGCAGATACCTCATTCCATACAAGAAGCTCTTGAAAGTCCTGAATGGAGGAAAGCCGTATATGAAGAAATTAATGCATCGGAAAAGAATGATACATGGGTGATCCTTAATCTTCCTAAAGGAAAGAAGCCTGTTTGTTGTAAATGGATTTGTTTTGTCAAACACAAAGCTGATGGAAGTATTGAAAGACTAAAAGCTCGCCTTGTTGCCAAAGGCTTTCTCAATCATACGGAATAGACTACCAGGAAACGTTTGCACCAGTAGCCAAACTCAATACTATTCGTATTCTTCTATCCCTTGCGGCTAACAACGACTGGCCATTACACCAATTAAATGTCAAAAATGTATTCCTAATTGGTGATTTTGAAGAAGAAGTCTATATGGAAATCCCACCGGGGTTGAAAACTGCGTCAAACTACAACAGGGTATGCAAACTTAAGAAATCCTTGTATGGTTTAAAACAATCCCCTCGTGCTTGGTTTGGTAAGTTTGTATACTCAGTTGTAAGGCATGGGTACACTCAAAGCCAGGCAGATCATACCATGTTTGTAAAATTTTCCCCTGAAAAGAAGGTTGCAATATTAATTGTGTATGTTGATGATATAATTCTGATAGGGGATTACGAAGATGAACTTACAAGGATGAAAAAGAATTGGCTAGGGAATACGAGATCAAGGATCTTGGACCTCTTAAATATTTCTTAGGAATGGAGGTGGCACGGTCAAGGAAGGGCATATTTATCTCACAACGAAAGTATGTTCTAGACTTACTTAAAGAAACAGGTATGTTAGGGTGTAAACCAGCAGACACTCCTATGGACTCCACCAAGAAGATAAGAACTGAAGAAAACTCTGCACCAGTGGATAAGGGAAGATATCAGAGACTTGTTGGTCGTCTTATATACCTATCACACACTCGTCCTGACATTGGATTTTCTGTAAGTGTTGTGAGCCAATTTATGAACAATCCAACTGAGGAACACATGGAAGCTGTAAACAAGATTTTGAAGTATCTAAAGATGACTCCGGGCAAAGGACTATTGTACAAGAAAGATGACAAGAGAAACATTGAAGTTTTCTCGGATGCTGACTGGGCTGGTGATATAATAGATAGGCGTTCCACATCAGGTTATTGTTCTTATGTGTGGGGAAACCTCGTAACTCGGAGAAGCAAAAAGCAACCCGTGGTCTCAAGGAGCAATGCTGAGGCTGAATTCAGGGCACTAGCATTAGGCATCTGTGAAGGAATGTGGATACAGAGGTTACTTATGGAACTAAGAATCACTCACAAGGATCCTATCATGATGTTTTGTGATAATCAAGCTACTATTAGCATTGCTAAGAACCCGGTTCACCATGATCGGACCAAACACATCGAGATTGATCGACATTTCATATTGGAGAAGATCAAAGATTCAATTGTGCAACTTACCTACATACCCACTAAGTCTCAAACAGCAGATATCCTCACCAAAGCCCTTCCAAGAACAAGCTTCGAAGAACTGAGCTACAAGTTGGGCATGGACAATATTTACAACCCAACTTGAGGGAGAGTGTGGAATTCTATTTTAGCTATTTAATTTATTTTATTTATTTCCTAAATTTTAGTTATTTAGTTTCCCAGTTTATGCATATCAATAAAGGATTCGATTAGATTCTATAAATTAGCATCCCTTAGTTTGTGGAGGATTTTCCTCCATTACGTAGGATTGTTACCAAATTTTGTGGACTTGATTGTAGACTTTTCTTGTATATATACCTCATCTTATGTGAATAAAAATATGAAGATTATTTCTCTCAAAATCTTCATTTTAAAACTACATAGGACTGGGTAGCAGACAGTTCAGCTATGAATGAAACAAATTACAACTAATACACAGACTTTTTAGTGCCTACAAAATCATCATTTATAAGTTTCTGCATATTACATTGTTGTTGAATAGAAGCCAGATCTAAACCATCTTATAAATAAGTAATACAAATTGTCTTGTAGAGCTTTATGCAGCTGATATCACTTTGTTAATGAAGTCAAAGATTCAATAAAAAAAAAAATCTCATGGTAGTTTTTTTCATCATAACTACTCAGATCTTCTATAGTTATGAACACACCTAAAAACCTTAAGGTTCACTTAAATTGCAGTTCTCCTTTGTTGAAATTGTTTTCCAATCACGCTTCTCATTTGGCCTTGACCAAGTGCAACAAAAGAACACCGCTTTAGATTGAAAACAATCGGTTGTTTTATATGGGCAGCTGTCCAAACAAACGGATACTGGAAATGACTTCAGCTGGAGATGTTCATCCAAGTCTTGAAAGTCTCCTACAGAAAATTCACTTGTCAATTTTGTGAACAATTTTTGTATTAAAGAGAGTTTATCAATTACAGAAAGCATATTAGTCACTGAAGTAAGATCTGCAATTGTGGTCTTGTCTAAATTCTCAATATGTACTGAGCAGCAATAGGCAAACTGAACCTCGTGCCTCTTAGCTCCCAACATAAGCAGAAGCTCATGCTGATATGAAACCTTTGCCTTTTTGCTTTTCTCCAAAACAAATATCCCTTTAACAACTCTTTCGTCACTTACCTGCAACAGTGATAAGGCATTTGTGCAACTTCGGATAACTACATCAGGTATCTGCTCTGAACTGCTTTTCATAAACTTTAAGTTTGGATTCATGCAACTTCGGATGAATACATCAGAAGCAATTGCTTTCACGTAATGAGTTGAAGGAATGCACACGGACTCATTATTTGCAGGGTGATAACATTTAATTCCTAATTCTGGTTGTATTCCTTCTCTAAGAGAAGCCATCTTCAGTTCTCATCATGTACCAGTATTACAGGCATTGGGGGCGAAATTTGACAAGATCCATAATTCCTTTAGCAAATGTGTGAAGATTGAAAGATAATTGATGAATCTAGCAACGAAAACATATAATCAGGACAAAAAAGAATGAATAAACATTAAGACAAAAACAAGTCTGGACAGAGAGGTGCAACATGCAGAAAATCAGATTTTTCAGTTATAACACATATTTCTATAACTTGCCCAAGAAATAGTTAGTAAACTATAAATGTGATCACTACCTTGCCACCGGTTGCTGCTTCTGAGAAAAAATTTATACTGACAAAGTATTGCTTCATTCTAACAAGTTAATTGATTCCATATCATATTATAAGTTTATCCTAATAATATGATCCTAGTTACTTAGTCTTTTTTTTTTTTTGCATAAATTTCAAAGACTGAGTTTCAAGAGATTCAACTACATTTCACATATTTTTGTCAGATTCCATATCCTAAATGATCCAACAGATATTATTGAAACAAAAAACACATAAGTAAAAAGATTGCCTAAGTGACAAAGTAGGATAGAATGAGTGCATCAATAATCTAAATTCTTGTCGTATCACCTAGTGTAATGGTTGGGCTGTCAATCAGAGGAATGAAAAAAATGGAATAAATAAAGGCCCATAGGAAGGAGAAATATATTTTCACTTTATTCTTTAATACATGGGTTTAAAAAGAACTTATTTTACTTGAGAAAACTACAATCATCCTGCATGATAATGGGTGAACAAGGTCATTTTGTAGCTCAAAGGAAGCTTCTTTCTAAATACAATTAAAAGGACACATGGAAGATAAGATACTATTAAAAGCTTCTTTCTAGATACCATCTAACAGCCCACTTGATTAAACATCACAACAAGAAGAAGCACAAAAGCAACTTATTGTTGTTTCATTAATATAGTGACAAGATTCAAATAGAAGATCTCATGGTCAACTTTGCTCCAGTACACATTAAGTTATCATTAAACCTAAATTTTAAGCTGATAGGTATGAGCCAGTAGAAGTTAAGCTCTAACAAGGGACGAGTTTGCAGTACCAAAACTACTGCACAAATCACCTAAAACAACAGGGTTCTACATTTTGTTCTTTTATTCTTTTTTTTTCCATGCATAATGCTATCCATTAGATCAAAACTTGAACATATTCTAATGTCGGAAACAGAGGAGATGAGATAAATGAAAAGAAAAAAGTTCATGAGATGAGCAAGAAAATATGCTGAAAATATATAATAAAGATGAATGTGAACCTGGCATCGCACATCAATCTGGGCGTCTTTGTCTAAATCAATTTTGCTGGGCTTTCCTGACATCAATCTATGTCCTATTGTTCCCGCCGCAGAATACCTAAAAAAACCCAAATAGAAAAGGAATCAGCAAATTAAACAGCGTAAATAAATGACAATTTGTTTTCATGCACTGTAGATTGAATACATTTTTGTTTCCAATGATAGATGAGAATATGATTATCTTCATAAGTTATCTTGAAACAAAAGATAAGTACCCAGGCAATGTAATCAGATTCATTTCAGATGGTACCAATGTTTAAAAACCTCAAGTGAAAATCCTTCACTAATCATCCCAGGTGTGGCAAAGAGAACACAAGGTCCAGGAACGCCTATCAGAGAATGGTCAAAATTGCGAACTGCACAAGTGAACCCAAATAAGGAAGAGATATAATGATTCAAGCAACAAATATTATGCAACAATAAATTTATTCCAGATAATTACTACTATACATCCAACATTAATTAGAATGCTGAGTACAATTCTATAAACGATATTCTCGACCTAAATGATATAATTGTCCACCCAGAGAGATGAAGACAATAATATAGAAAGGCGTAGTGTAACCTCTTTAACAGTGTGGAGTGATATAAATGTAGGGATATATCTTTGATATTCACAAATGCACAACTAGAGTATGGGAAAAGCTCATTCAACAAGAAGTCAGGTACAAATTATCTAAAGGTCGTGAATTGACTAGCAAAGTCACAAATTTTAATCACATATTATAACATCAATGTTAAACCATCACTATTATGTGGCTAGGGTTCGAAAGACAAAACACATTTAGGAAAAAAAGCTTCAGAATTTCAAGTTCAATATGATCTCTGAATATCCTATTAAATAAAAGTGTAAATGATTGACAAAGGTATGCTGATTAAGAGGCTTTGTGTTGGCATATGGGTGCCAGCAGTCTACCACTGGGAGATGGTTTCAAACAGTGTCAGCCCCAGCTCGACAGGAGGTGACGCATCTAACCGCCCCGGTCCGCTCCGCTATAGGTTAAGGAAATAAAGTTGCGCCCTGACCATCAGCTATAGCTTTTGGCCTAATGGTAAGCGCTTGATCCTTCACTTTGAAGAATTGATTTTTTTGTTGTTACATTACCAAGTAACTATAATCTCCATTAAAATAAATGCTCCAAGTTTATGCTAAGCTTCCATCCTCTCAGAAGAAAATGGAAAAGAAAAAAGAAAAAACAGGTTGATACCATTTCTAAAATCAAAGGCATTATGCATGGCATACGTATTTTGACCTTTTGGCTGGTCCAACTAATAAGTATTTTATAGTACATATTGGCTTGAATGGTCAAACCTTAAAAAAACAAAGAATCAATAATCAAATGAAGCTACTTTGAAAAACAGAAAAGCCACCACAGAAGAGAAACTAAGAGAAGCTGTTCATAAACTAATGAACTTTCACCATCAAATAACTAGCCACTTCCAATGCATAGAGATACTTATGTTCATTCATCAGTATCAAATTACTATATTGATCGATCATTTCAAGAGTTAACTAATTAATTGACTTCATTACTCATACGAGATGGTTTCTTTGAAGTCTCAGAAAGGTCAGCTTTGAGGTGAACTACAATAATTAAAAAGGTCCTTACCAATGAAATCATATCTGCTTTCAAGCAGTTAGCAAAGAAATGGAGCGACTACGGATGGATGCCCACAAAACAAATATCCAGCGAACTTTATATCTTAAGAATTGCACCTAGATTAGACCGGTATTGCTCAATAATTTCAATAGTCAATCTAGTGACTTGTCGTATTAAGGCTATTTCTTCCTTGATAAATTGTTAGCAACATTTTGCTAAATTAAATGCTAACCACCCCTTCTAGTTATAGAATTTTAATGCCTTGGACCAAAAATCATCATGGTAAAATGCCATCAAAATGTGTATAGGTCTTAATAAAAATTAAGTTCTTAAATTCACATTAGGATACATCCTTGATAATATGTCAAAGAAATTGAGTATTTTTTAATAAACTGGTTCACAAATAATTATAAAAAAATATTATTGAACAAATAGAAGAACAAAAAGAGCAAACCTGCTGAAATGTAAATAGGTACTCTTAAATTCATGCGCTCCCATTAATCATCCAACAATATACAGAGTTCTTATATAATGATTAAGGCTATTCTCACAAAGAAAAAGGAATAAATGAAAAATTAAAAAGGCATGTTCAACTGTTAGTAATATTCTACAGCACAAAATCTAGTCACAAATGGTAAACAAAATATGTGACTACTGTCAAATCTCCATACACTAAACAAGGAAACAGTATACTACAAGTCGATGTATAGAAGAAAAGGAAAAGCTAACGCATGTTTTAGACTATCAAACCAAATCTTATAGAATATGAGATTTTATGTCTAATATAAACAATGTAAGCACTGAGATTTGAATATAGAGAAGAATCATATGGATGAAGAGGTAATCATTAAGTAATTGATATCTATAACGGTAACAATTTTTAGATATGCAGAAGCATCTAAGTACAACTAGTATACCAAAATTTATAAATAGACAGAATGTTAGTCAAATTCATAAACTCTATCAGGTAAAATGCCTAGCGCCTTATGAAATGAAGGAAAGGAGCAAAGAAAAATGAGAGCAAGAACTCCTTAGCCATGTGGATAAGACAAGCCAGAATACCTAGTTTTACGAATGAAATAGAATATCAGCCTTATGGTATAAACTCTCTAAGGTACCTAGCTCCTTATGAAATGAAATTAGAGGAGCAAAGAAAGAGATTGAGACAGGGTCTAACTCTACCATTTGGCATAACTTCCCCCTTTCCTAAAGCTACTTACTGGACACGAAAGTAGAATAAGTGGTTTTCCAAGCACAAACAAACCCATCCAAACTAAATCCAGTGATTTATGAATTAAAGTAGACATTTAGATTTGCTCTCATTCACTACTTGCTCATCACAGCTACGAATTGTGTACTGCAGTATCCAAAATGCCCAAGATGACGAAGCAGTAGCCTTGACATTAATATATATAACCTACATGGACATGAATGAACATGGTTCACTATCAGTAAAGAAAAATATGAAATTTGACACTCTCAATACTTCAGAACAAGAGCTTGGTAGGGTAGAAAAAAACGTAATGTAGAAATGTAACATCAATTCCATAAAAGTAGAAAACAACTCTATTTTGTTGCCCTTGACAAATATACGAGATTCTAGAGGAAGGGTCATCTGCTAAAAGATTCTGGAAAATAGTAGTTGTTTACAGGACCATCCAGAGTACAACCTTAGAATTTATCAGTTAATTACATGGGGAGGTCAGGGAGATGACCAAAGAAAATTAAAAAGGCGAAAGGGGCCGTGTGAATACTGAAATGGACAACTAATGATTTTCAAGAAAACAGAACTGAAGGATACAGTTGAAGATTTAAAACCAAAGTTCCATGCTTTGATTGATGGAATAGATGATCCTTCATAAGTTGTTTAGACTTGTTAGTATGTCCTAAATGCAAGTCATGTACTCCTTTGCAATGAGAAAATAGTTTGATTCTTCTAAACTGTTATTGGCTTCTAGAGAAACTGAGAAATCAGATCTGAAAACCAATAAAAGCAACAGGACAAAAACACAATGACAAATCCGGGTATCACTTTCTATCCAATACAACCGTAAGAATATAAAAATTTATGTATTGTTTTTTCTACTTCAATCAGTTTGAAGTTAATCTGTTTTGTATCTTACCTGCTTAAAAGATGAAGAAAAATGGAAACAAGGGAAAAGTTAATTACCTCTTGGCAGAAGAGAACTACATATGAGGATAACTAAGAATGTAGATTTAAGGCTGAAAATAAACTAGTAGGACACAACTAAATAGAATTTTACAAGCACCAAAGCTGTTGTAATTGCAAATATGCCTAATTTCTGGCCTATACCATAGGAAAGACAAGTTTGTCAGTCCTAAAATCTCCAAACAACAAAGCCACAAAGTTATACTCAAATTCAAACAAATTATGTTGTTCTGCAGAAAGTAAAAAAAAGTTCACATGATGAGAACACCTGAGCTCTTCCAAGAGCAAATGTAGGAATAAGCACCTTTCCTCCGCCAGCAACACATTTATGCACGTGATAAAATTTTTCAAAAGAGTAGCAAACTGCTAACAATGGACAGGAATCTCAATAATAGCTTCCTTAGGACATAGAAGCTAACAACATTACAAGTTCGAGGTAGTACTAGAGGCAAGCAAATAATGCATAACAAACAAGGTAACATTCAAAACCTAGCCCTCCATGGCCACATGCATCTCCAATGACAATACACATTATATTTGAATAATCTTAAAGGTTATTCAGTACTTGGTTTCAAAGAAAGAGAGAGCAAAAGTAAGGCACAGAGTAACACAAAGAGAGAAAGATGGAGGAACTTCAACTTGAAATTCAGTTATGTAATCCATCATATGATTGGTATTTTAGATTATCCCTGATAATGGCTTTTGAAGTTTTATTAGTATGAAACATTGACTAATGAGGCCAACTCAATAAACTATTTAGTCCACATCTCCTTGATAAGATTGTATTCCTTTATTATTCAATTATTTTTATAAGATCTCATAAAATTTTGAGAAAACAATAGCATCATATACAAGCTAGAATGAACATTCTACAATTTTACAGATCATTAAGTCTTTTGGGACAGTAGAAACACTGTATTGCTTAATTTTTTTAAATTCATATAATTGCCAAGCAATATTAGGACAATGTCAAGGAGCTTCCTGCAGCACAGATTAAAATTTTTTTTCCATATATTAACCCAATTTGCAGAATAATAAGTTACTATTAGACAGCTAGAGTCAATTATGGCAAAGGTTAAACAAAATGAAACAAAAAATCAGAGCAATGAAAATGCGATAAACTAGTAATGAAGGATTTGACAGTGGCGTTATTAACATACAGCTTTTAAAAATTCCCTCTCCCGAGTGTATTTTGAATCTCATATGATAGTTGCATATGTGGACCTGATGCAGAAATCTTATCAAATAAAGATTTTCTGCAAAAAGCTGTTTGATAGTCTAGAGTATACAATTGAGTGTAACCCCGAAAAGTTTCTTAAGCATTGATAATTATAATCATGTAATACATTAAATATTGATAGAAAATTGAGAAACTACCATATTGTGTAGTACAGAATGGACTTTAGGCACATTACTATCCTCCTAAGAATACTTTTTGAGAATGAGACCACTCCAACCAGGCTGGAAAAATTCCAAATCTGTCTATATGGCAAGAGAATTAATGAATAACATAAGACCATATCATTCTACTTAAGACAAACTACACAACATACATCCAAGATTTTCCTCCTCAGCTTCACCTTGTTACATGATGTTTGTTCCATACGACTGCAAATGGTAGTCTACAAACAACTTAAAGATCTATAGACATGGGTTCCATACTCTGTTATAAGAAGGTCCAGCAGTAGTCGATCAATTTGAGCAGCTGCAAGATGTCTATCTGTTGTCATATTATAATCTCCAGTATACACCATAGCAAAGTCCCCCTCCTTTGCATAAAACATTGCTGCTACAAGAACCTAAAAATCATTAAAAAGAACTATTAAAAAATTGACAACAAAAAGCAAGGTACATTTACAGATAAGGTTGAATACATTCTTGAGTTTGATTATGAAGCACATTAGAGTGACTTAACAATGAAATGAACACATATTGGTAAGAAATGTGTTTGTAAAACCCATAGACATGTCTAACAAGCATATCCAAGAGAAATGGAGACAAACTTGCTCGCCCCGTACAATATTGATTCTACTCTTCTTATACCTTCGATAAATAAACAATACAATGCATGAAAAAATAAATGCTAAGACTGTTGAGCAGGCAATCATGACCAGAATAGTACTTCTAAAATGATTTTTGTACAAAGCAGGCTACTAGCTAACACGTCAGGACATAAAGTTTGAAAACCTGACATGCCCAGCATAGCAAGCACGGATATGAAGGTCTTTGTCAACCTGCACAGTCTGCTTCAGGTCCACTGCTATAACTGCAATGAAAAACTAGTTAGACCAGCATAATTTAAATGTTATGAGAAGAAAAATAAGCTAGAAATCTTCATTTACACAAAACTACCATAATCTAAATACATATATAGTTTAACAAAAGTATATTGCTAAGGAATATTTAGTTCCTCTAATGCAAAGTCATTTTCATGACCATAGAGGTATAAAATAGGGCAAGATGCTCATATTCACAAATGTGAGAAATCCAAAGTTAAATGTAAACCTGAGTAGCAATCTTCCACCGAAGATTGACAAATAAGAAGGAAAAGAACTATTATTTACCATAAAATCATCTTTCGATAAATATTCTAATGACACTATAGAATTAAGTCTCTCTCATAGAACACAACTGCTTACAGATCTTGACCAAAACAAACAAGGCAGCAACTCAAAATTAGCCAAATAGAATGAAGCATAAACATGACCAAGCCAATTTTGATACTTAAAAATCTTCAATTAAGTATGGATGACCTCTTACTAAATAACTGGCTAAGTACGGCTTACATACAGGGAAAAGTGAAAATACATGCACCTTTTTCATGCATTCTGCAATATGATTGAAAGTAAATTGCTTTTCTTCACCGCTTCTCTCAACCATAACTTTGCGACAATCCTCCAACATCAAAGGAGCCAATGCCTTAGTAGGATACTGCAGTACATATCATTTTAACGAAAACACCCATAAATATACTCCCAGTTCTAATCACAATCAGACCCATAAGGGAAACATTACAGTATGGGATTGAAAGACTGAAAGCCCAGATGCAAACCATCGAACAAGTCAAAAAAACACCTAAGAACCTAAGAAAAAAATAAACTAATCACTGGAAGAAAAATGGAACTAGCATGGCCAAAATGGGTCATGAAGAATCTTTTGCCTGAGAGATCTACGCAACAATAAATTAGATCAAACCACGTCCAATTTAAGAAGCTTCAATTCCCAACTACTATTTTTGACACAAAATTAATTTGCAACGAGTAAGAGCTGAAGTTAGTCTGGAGTAGCCAAATTTTGAAATGAAGGGTTAGGATTTTCCTTCAAATCATAAGTCTATAAGAAAAGATAATATTGTTTACATATGAAAAATAATTCCATAAAATGCAAAGTAATGTTCTCACATTAAATACCAAATAAAAAAAAGGAAGACAGATTGCAATATGAGATAAATCAAAATTAGTCATATATTTGTCCCACAAGTTTAAGCAAGCTATCCGATTGAACATTTTACAAGCATCATACTATGCAGCTTCAACAAGAAACAACTACACTAGCCATAAATTTTAAAAAAAAAAAAATTAAACTACATTTTACCATTTCATATAATCAAATTCAATAACAAAAATGAGCTAAACAGTTCATCGAGAGTGTTATAGAACTTACAGTCATGAATATAGGTCCATTATATCCGCACACTTCAGTGAAGAAAGGAAGAGCTCCAACATGATCCAGGTGACTGAAGCAAACAGTAAAGTACAATTTGCAAGTAAAGTCAACTAAATGAAGAACAAGCAAACAAGAAAATTTAAAAAAAAAAAGGACGGAAGTCTAAGATTTATACAGATGACTGATGACGATGCAGTCAATGACATTATCAAGATCTCGTGATTTATAGATAACAGAGAAACCGAGGTATCGTCGTATCCCATTTGCATCCCGCAATCGAACGTGATTCGCTTGCCATTGATTGTCACTACTGCGCAGCTCTTGCCTATTTCTTGTCCAGCTCCTGCACAAAATCAAAGACGAGTAAAACAATGACGTATATGATTTTTGCAGCGCAGGAATAACTAATAATCAAAAAAGAGACTGTAAGAACAAAAAGAAATGGTTATACTGAGGACGAGACATTCAATTGCCATGGTGCCGTCTGTCAGCTGTGCTTTTGAAGGTAACAAACTTGGCGCGCTTTTATTTGATCCAACGGAGGTCTATCGGAAAAATCATCGAAAATTCATCGTAAGCCAAAAAAATTTTTATCATTTATTTTAGACTAATGGTTTATTGTATTAATTTTAATCAGACTACAATTTTAGGGTTTAAAGCCTTAACCCCTAGCGAGGAAAACTCTTGTAGTGGGCTGGGTTGCCTAAAATTCAAAACCAGAAACCCAAGATAGAAGCCCAGAACCAGAAAACCAGAAAAGATAACAATTAACAAATCTCTGTCAAAATTTAGACTTTCAAACAGACCTTGAATAAATCAAATGTAAAGTTAGAGATTGCAACAAAATCTTAAAGACAGATTTAAGGAGAAAAATTATGAGATTAGAACTTAGAAGCTTGAAATTATTAATCAGACCCCATGGAGGATAAAATATTTAAATTAATTAATCAATTGCACTGTTTAATATCATTTTTTATTACTTAAAAAGTCTCTATTTATAGATATCATCAATTACCTTGAATAATTAGAATGAAAAAGCCCATACTTTCGGACTGGGCATTGAATCATGATTACTTACAATGACAACCATCCACAATCTCCAATACCTACAATACCAACTATCAGACTGTGCACAATAAGATAATAATTATAAAAATATATAAATTATATAATAATCCAACCTAAGAAGCTTGAATTGAGTTTGTTCTTTAATTTATTTCCTTTCCTTTCATCAACCAATGAGAATCAAAGCTGTTGAAGTGGGAATTTGTGGGGGATTCTTGTTTTCTAGACAACATTTGGTCAGTTTTGTTTTTTGTAGTTTTGAGTTTTAAATTGTGTAAATTTGACAGATAATAATTAACAGAAAATTTTAGTTGCAACTTGCAAGGGATTTATTTTATAGAGTATATTAAATATGTATTTATTTAATAAAAATATGTTAAAATAGGGACTTCAATGATAAAGTTTCATTTACATGTGCAATGCAATAGTTTGACTACTGAAAATGACTCTGATTATGATTTTAATCCATAATGATTAACCTAAATACAGCATTAAAACAAAATTATCAACCGATAAAATTATAATCTTTTACCCTCTGATTATCTTAATTAACCTTATCCCACCATCATAATCTCATCATACTCATCCAACTAACTGAAAGCTAAATTTTCTGAATGGGCATAATAAATAAATGAATAAATGTCTATTTATAATATTAAGTCAACAGTAAAATACTGTATAAAATGATTTTATTTATACGTGTATATATAAATTTAAAAAAAAAAATCATACCTATTCGAATATTTAAGACAAATTAGGTGGCAATAAATTCCAAATACTTTTAATAGGACAAGAGCTAAGAACCATCGAAATATTATAATCAAATAAATTTTTAAAATAAAATAATTATAATATATGATAGAGAACTTGAATGGATAACGGTGATTAATAATTTTATTTTAATAATAATTAATTAAAATTGACATTATTCCTTAAAATGATCAGTAATTGACTTTTGTCCTCTAACAAACTACTTTAAGATTATTCACTTAAAAAAAATGGCCTATTTAACTAAACCTTTTCTAATCCATTTCCATAAAAACAAGGGATTGAAAACCGGGTTTTGATGACGTTAAGCAGCCAAAATGTTTGTTATCCGAAATTTACCCTACATTTATATAGATTAAAAAGATTATTATATTAAGAAGAAAAAAAAAGAATATTAGAATTAATAAATAAATCTTGGATATATTTAACCTTAGATGAGAAATCTTGTTTGGCTAAGAAAGTTCTTTTTCTATATTTTTTATTAAATGAATTTTTGATTATATTAAAATGTACAATATTCAAGGGTTGTTGATATCGTTTTCAGAAACAGCTCTCTGTTTTACAGCTTGAAATCTTGAATATATCAAAAACAAGTTGAATGCCATTTGTCTGTAGTCTGTACTAATGGAATTTATAATTTTTTTTTTACTATTCAAAAATTCATGGAGCTTTTGGTTAAAAAAAGACAAATTAAATAATATAGATAATAAATAAGAGTAATATATATTTATTCCAAAATTTTCATACTAAAATCTATTTTAAATAAGTTAATGTATATTTATTGAACAATAAAAAAATAAGTCAATGTATATTTATAATCATTTATGGGTATAATATTTTAATAATTAATTGAATTTGTGATGTATGATTTGGGTGTATTGATTTTAATCAATTATTTGTAATTTGAGTAGGATAATGATAGCTAATTTTTTTTTAAAGATTAATTAGATAAAATCTATTAATCAAAGTAAAGATTAAATACTCTAAATTATTAAAAATATAATAAATAATTTTAAAAATAATAAAAATTCATTATTCTATGTTATGCCATCAATATTTGTAAAAAGTTTAAAGTTAGTGCAACATGTTGCAATGTAGCATCCTGTATTGTACATTTTTTTAGTTTAATTATATTATCGTGATCGTCTTATCTTCTATTATAATTTTGAAATAATTTCTATTGAATTTTAAAAGAAATGAACACTCAATTATAATTTGGATAATTCCTTTTTATTTAATAAAAGAGAATGGCTTATTATATAAGCCTTACAACCAAAATGAAAACCAAAAAATAAGCAACTAAATACCTAAGAAACAGGAACCATTAATTAAGCTAAAAAGGCTGCAAAAGACTCTATCAACTCCTAAAAATCAGTTTGACTTATTCATTTTCAAACGGTCAAACACCCAACATAATTCCTCCCCTTAAACTGATATGCTAACAGCATCAGTTTAACTTTCAATCCTTCGAACTCCAAGCAAATTCCTGAGCTTCACGAACTGATCCAGCTTGATAGGCTTAGTCATGATATCCGTAATTTGATCATTTGTTCCAACAAAAACCAGCTTAATTACTTCTTCATTACACAAGTTTCGTAAGTAATGAAATCGGACATCGATGTGTTTTGTCCTCCGATGCATGACTGGATTCTTAGATAACTTTATCGCCGAGCTGTTGTCACACATGATGTCGATGCATTCACCACTTATAGCTCCTAACTCCTGTAACATTCCTTTTAGCCAAACACAGTGACACGCAGAAGAAGTTGCTGCAACATATTCAGCTTCGGTTGAGGAAAGAGTGACAATGTCTTGCTTTCGTGAACTCCAGCAAACCGCAGTCCCATTCAGCAAGAAAACATATCCAGAGGTGCTCTTCCTGTCATCTACATCTCGAGCATAGTCACTATCCGTGTATCCTAACAAATTTATTTTTGACGATCTCCCATAGAACACTCCAAAGTCCTGTGTTCCTTTTATGTATCTCAGTACTCTTTTAGCAATCAACATATGTTCTTCCTTAGGATCAGACATGAAGCGTGAAATTAAACACACTACAAACATCAAATCAGGTCTTGTTACCGTAAGATACATTAGACAGCCAACAAGTTGCTTGTAGAGTGTTGCATCAGCTCTTTTATTCCCCTCCTTAAAAACAATAGTTCCTGGAACTATTGGATTTTTAACAGAGTTACAGCTCCCCATATTAAAACGCTCCAACACCTCCTTTGCATACTTCTTTTGACATATGTGGATCCCAAATTCACTTTGATGAACTTCCACTCCAAGGAAAAACTTCATTTTTCCCATGTCCGTCATTTCGAATTCCTTCTGCATTGAGGACTTGAATCCTGTGCATATTATCTCATTACTTCCAGTAAAAATCAAGTCATCGACATAGAGACTTACCACCAATAAATTGTTTTCTGTTTGCTTCAAGAACAGTGTATGATCATAGTCACTTTTCTTGAACCCTTCCTTCTTAAAGTAACTCTCAATTCTGCTGAACCATGCTCTTGGCGCCTGTTTTAAGCCATAGAGAGCCTTTTTTAAACGATACACTTTGTCTTCCTCCCCTACTTTAAGATACCCTTCAGGCTGATCGATATAGACTTCCTCCTTCAATTCACCATATAGAAAAGCACTTTTGACGTCGAGTTGATAAACACACCAACCTCGCTGAGCAGCTACTGCAAGAATGCTCCTAATTGTATCCCATCTAGCCACTGGTGTGAAGACCTCTGTATAATCCACCCCTGCTGTTTGAGAATAGCCTTTCGCCACCAAACGTGCTTTGCATTTCTCGACATTTCCTTCTGCATTCAGCTTTGTTTTGTATATCCACTTGACGCCGATTGTCTTTGCTCCTATTGGCAATTTTGTAAGCTCCCAAGTGTTATTTCTTTCAATGGATTGAATCTCCAACTTCATTGCTTCATTCCACTTTTCTTCTTTTGCCGCTTCAGAGAAGTGTATCGGATCATCATTGCATAAAACAAAATTTGCCCACTCATCATCTTCTTTCTCTCCACTTACAAAATCTTGCATCCATCCAGGTGGCTTTCTTACTCTTTTTGATTGTTCCCCAGTGATCTCTTCTGTTTCTTCTCCAGATGTGGCCTCGTTAGTCACCCTTGCTTCTTCTCTCGGAGCATTTATTGTTTCAGAATTTTCAGGTCCTTCTCCCTCATTTTCGTCCTCAGTTTCTTCTCCTTCTAGAACTCCATCATCATCACCATCCCATGTTAATATGTTCTGTTCTGGTGTGCTCAATTTCCAATCCCACTGTGCTTCTTCTTCGAAAATAACATCTCTGCTTATTCTGATTTTCTTCGTGATTGGATCATACAGCCGATAAGCCTTAGATTCATCACTAACTCCAAGCAGAATACATCTATGACTTCGATCATCAAGCTTGATTCTCTTTTGTTTCGGAACATGAACATGAGCGATTGAACCGAAAACTCTAAAATAGTCAACCTTTGGTTTGATTCCTGTCCATCTCTCTTCAGGCACCTTGTCTTTTATTGCTTTTGTAAGACTTCGATTCAAAACATGAGCTGTCCATCTAGCTGCATCTGGCCATAGAAATCTCGGAAAGCAAGCAACGCACCATGTTCATGATAGTTTGGTTTCTCATCTTTGCTACTCCGTTTTGTTGAAGAGTATACGATGCCGTCAATTGTCGTTTAATGCCATGCTCTCTGCAGAACTTGTTGAATTTGTCTGAGGTGAATTCGCCTCCTCTGTCTGTCCTCAAACCCCGAATGACAGTCTTAGCTTCTTTTTCAGCAGAATTTTTGAACTCTTTGAAAGCCTCAAGCGTTTCTGCTTTCTCTGCAAGGAAGTAAATCCATGTTTTTCGGGAAAAATCATCGACAAGTACGAACAGATACCTTTTTCCACTGTGAGACGTTGGGGTGATTGGACCACATAGATCTGCGTGAATTAATTCCAGCTTCTCTGTTGCTCTCCATTTGCTTTTCTTTGGGAATTTTTCTCGTTGTTGCTTTCCCACATTGCATATTGTGCACACCTTAACCTCCTCCTTCAAGCTAGGTAACCCTTTCACCATTCCTTTCTTTGCCATGATCTGGATGAACTTATTGTTCAAATGTCCAAACCTCCTGTGCCAAAGAGATCCCACATCTTCTTCTTCCATTTTGAGACAGTTCTTAGATGTTGGTCTCCTTTTAGTGTAAACTAGAAACATTCGATTCATCGTCATTTGAGTCTCCATGATCAGCCCTCTCTTAAAATGATATATCTTGCACACATTATCCTTGATCATAATTGTCAGATTCTTCTCCTGAAGTTGTCCAATGCTCAGCAAGTTGTTGGTCAAATTCGGAACATAATAAACATCAGTCAATACTTGTACTATGCCCTCCACTTCAAATCTGACTTTTCCTTTTCCTTGAACCACCATCTTTGAGCTGTTTCCCAATCGAACAGAATGCTTGAAGTCTTCATCTAAATCAACAAACCAAGATTTGTCCCCCGTCATATGGTTTGAGCATCCGGAGTCCAAGAACCATATCCCTCTTTCTTCAGTGTTGCTTACATCGACATGTGCCATTAGTAATAATTCTTCTTCTTCGTGAAACTCAACATAGTTGGCTCTGTTTTCGTCACTAGTGCACTCGAACTGATAGTGACCCTGTTTTCCACATCGAAAACACTGAATGGCTGCTCTGTTTACAAAGGATCTGCCTCTACCTCGTCCTCTGTAGCTGCTTCTTCCTCGTCCTCTGTAATTTCCTCTTAGAGTGTTCCTTGGCTCATTTTCAACTTGCAGAACCTGCTCTTCACTCCTTCTCTCAACCACCTTGCTCTCATGTATCTGTAGTGATGCTTGCAACTCATCAACAGTAAGGTTATCAATATCCTTTGATTCTTCGATGGAGCAAACCACAAAGTTGAAGTTTTCTGTGAGACTTCTTAAAATCTTTTCAACAATCTTGACATCGTCTAATTCTTCTCCACAATTTCTCATGTCGTTGACGATCTCCATGACTCTTGAAAAATATCCTGCTATTCCTTCTCCAGCCCTCATCTCCAAGGTTTCGAAAGTTTTCCTTAACCTTTGTAATTGTGCCCGTTTCACTCTACCACTTCCTTGGTGCCTAATTTTCATGGACTCCCATATTTGTTTTGCTGTCTCCTTCTTGGTGATAGTTTTCAACATGGTTTTGTCAATTGATTGAAACAGGTAGTTTTTGGCTTTGAGATCCTTGAGAACAGCTTCATCAAGCGCCTTTTTCTGTGTCGGATTTGGTGATTCGATTTTTCTCAAATCGTCAAATCCTGGTTCAATGATGTTCCAGTACTCCTTGGATCGAAGAAGGTTTTCCATAAGCAAACTCCAATGGTCGTAATCTCCATCAAACTTTGGTACGATAGGTGAGGTGAAACTTGCATTATCTGCCATTTTCAGTGTGAGTTTTTCCTCTCAAACAACCACGCTCTGATACCAGATAAAAGAAATGAACACTCAATTATAGTCTGGATAATTCCTTCTTATTTAATAAAAGAGAATGGCTTATTATATAAGCCTTACAACCAAAACGGAAACCAAAAAATAAGCAACTAAACACCTAAGAAACAGGAACCATTAATTAAGCTAAAAAGGCTGCAAAAGATTCTATCAACTCCTAAAAAATCAGTTTGACTTATTCATTTTCAAACGGTCAAACACCCAACATGACATATCAAATACAAGCCAAACAAAAAAAGATTTATAATTTTAAAATTAATTTATGATAAAATTAAGTAAAATATATTATTAGACTAAACTGTTGTATAAAAAAACTAAAATTTAAATCAACTAAAATATGATAAAATATGCAAAATTATTATTAAAAATTTTAAAATTTAGTTTCGAATCAAACATTATTTTTATATATTTTTTTTCCAAACTTAAGAGTAAGAATCCAATAATATGGGAAATAACAAATATCTCCCTATAAGTTTAAGAAATCATAAATATTCCTTTTATTCATGATAAATGTTCTTAAAATTGAAAATTGATGATAAACACCTATATAATATTATTCTGTTTGTTAATTTATATTTTTATAGCATAATTATATTATGCATGTTTTTATAAAAAATTTAGGGTATAACGATAATTATACTATAAAAAGATAAATTAATTAAAAAATAATATTATAAAAGTATTTATCATCAATTTTAAATTTTAAAAGATATTTATTATCAGCTTTAAACTTTAAAAGAGTATTGCCATAAAAAAAAAAGAAATTTTATAAATTATAAAATTATAGAAGCTATTTCTCATTCTTCCATCGTAATGAGTTCCCCAAACATAACGCCATACCATAACTCCACAATAATCCAGTAACTAAATGCTCATTATTTTCCAACACCCAATTTGTTAAAAAGTCTATGACAAAAATGTCCCGATAATTTTTTAAAATATGCCTTAATCTTTTGTTAAAATTTTTTGATAAATAATTCCTATAATTTAAAAGAGGACAAAATCTCTTTTATTAAAAATAAAAATACATATTTTTATCATATAAATCTTTAATTTTTATCGCATAAATGTGAATATTGTGCCTAAAACTTAAAGGTAATATGATCATTTTTATAATATTTTTATGCATGCATGTGTATAATTAGTAAATTATCGACACACCATTGAAGTTTAATAATTATTTAGAACATTTGATTTGGTTAAGATTGAATTTTGAAACCGTAAACGTAAGAATTTAAACAAAATTAAAAGCTAGTTTTATTTATAAGTGAACTCGAAAGATATTTTTTAAAATCAGTGAATATAAGATTTAAGTATCAATACTTAGAAAGAAATATATCAATACACATCTATGATCGAGAAAAATATCGATATTTGAAACCCAAGTATTGATACTTGTACAAAAAGTGTGATATATCAAGAAAGACGGAAGATAAAGTATTACGGATTAAAGTATCGATATTTTTGAGATATGTATCGATACTCGTGAGTTAGAAATAAATGTACTGATACTCTAAAAAGAAAGTATCGATACTTAAAACCTGAGTATCGGTACTTATACATTTAGAAGTGCGATATATTTGGGATGACGAAGAAAGGACTGAAATATATGTAAGTATTAATACTCGTAAGACAAGTATCAATAAGTGAAGGCCAAATATAAATCTATCAATACTTTTTATAAATTTTCGTGCACAAACTTAATTCTGATTTAGAAAACAAAATATTTATCCTATAAAAAGATCATTTTACCCATTTCTAGAATTTTATTTCTTTCAGTTTATCAAGAATAAATTGGTATATACATAGGCATTATAAAAAAGGATCCAAGTGCATAAATCAGCCATTTTTAACATCATTTTCTTCTCTCTTCAAATCCTCTCGTCTCTCGCTCTCATTTCCTTCTTTAGAATCTGACTAAACCATTCTCATTTCTTATAGATCCAACCCTAGCAACTTTTTTAACTCATATTCGATTTATATTTGTAGATTTGAGCAAGATTCGTGCTTGGGGTTTTAACTACTCGAGTCTCACATAACTAGTTAGTATTTTAGCTTTCTAAGTTACTTTTGAGTTCTTGGTGAGCATCTAAATTTCGATTTAAGTTCAAATATCAAAATTTATGATATTTTCATGACAAGGGTTTACATGGGAGAGATAAAAATGATGGATTAGAAATCGATTTGGGTAATATGGAATCAAAAGGCATGATTTTCTTAAGAAATAGCTAAATATAGTAGAAAGCCTCAATAGGTTTGTAATCGACTAAGAAAAGTATAAATATACGCATGATCATTTTATATATAGATTACAATTATCATATTAAATATAAGAATAATGAAAATATGTATTTGTACATTTAGGTGACGAGAATCCATAAGAAAAACTTTTGAGAAGTGAGGGATAGTAAGAAGGTGCTTCTTACTTTCCCTATATAGTGAGTGGATTATTCTTATGATTTTCTTTTAAACTCTTCTGATTATGTTTTAAACTTACATATTTTAAATGTTTTAGGATGTTAGAAAACTTAATTAATATTTCACATTTTATGATTTACAAATAAATAAAAGAATGGTCTGTTATATGTTTTATACATATTTGAAGCCTTGGAAGTTGACAATAATTATATAATAAATTTTAGTATGAGATATAAAATATCATAATTTTATCATAATTTGTGTTGAGAATATTATTAATGGATCAAATTTATGTATTTATTTTATGTATTACGATCTAAGAACCGATAGTAATTACATAGTTAAGTAGCTTAAACATAGATTGAAGTAGTAACCATATCAGATAAGTGGTATATCAATAGAATCGATATAAGAGAGATAATGACTTTATTTATAATAGAGTGACCACTAGACAGAAACAAAGGATTTTCTTAATGTATCCACATATAGGTGCAGCATATTTTGGTGCATCAAAGTTGTTTCTTGAGCATTACAACATCCGATTATTAGACAAAGAAGATTTTTTCTTAAGGATAAGACAAAAGAGGACTTTAAAATGCGGTATTAATATTATTTGCCACATCAGGAATAGGAGATAATAAATTATAAAACACAATTTCATTGCTGGACGGTATTTGTACAAGTTAATATTAAAATTTGTATAAATATATTTAAATAATTAATTATAAAAGCAAAGGACACTTTAGACCCTCAATGTTTAAGAAAAGTATCACTTAAAATCTAAAACTCAAATTAAGTAACACTTAAACCTTCAAAAATATTATTTACTTGATCAAAATTTATTATACTTAAGGATTTTAATTATAATAAAAATAATATAAAGTAAAAGATTTGTCAAAAAATTAATAAAATTATCTTAATAATATATTTTTATATTTAGATAAAATTTACAATTTTAATATAATAGTTAAATTTTAAAATATTAAATAAAAACTTAAAATGTTTAATATAAGATTTTAAAATTTTAATATACATTTTATAATCTAAAAATTTAATAATCAAGTGTGTGTGATTATTATATACCTTTTGTAACATAATTAATTACATTTATGTACATATTTAATTTTTATAAAAAATTAAAGTGACATCTATTATTAGTAATGATAATAAAATTTTAAAAAAAGTATAAATTATATCAAATTTATGAATTTTTAACATAATAATAATTGTTATTATAGATTCGGCCTTCAACAATATCAGTATATTAAATTATGAGAATATGCATATGTATTACAAAAATAATTTAATTAAAATTATTTTTATTCCGAAGTTATTTTTTATTTTTTGAAATTTTTTATTAAAAGATTACTTTTATTATTTTACATTATAGTCCATATATTGAATTTGTCAAATATTTTAAAACTTCATTATTGTTGATTTGGTTAAAAATAAGAAGTGGTTATTTTAATTGTTTTATATTTTTTTGATAATTAATTTTCTATCAAATATAACAAAGATATTGTTAAAATAATTTTATTAATTTGTACAAAACTTTAAAAAAAATGTGTAAAAATATATATTTTTAATATAATTAAAATTTAAGGGTATAATAGACTTTTAATAATTGAATAGTATTTTTGAGGGTTTGTAAGTCTAAGTCGTTTGCGCTTATTATCATAATATTATATAAGTATTTTAAAATTTTCAGTTTTAGATAAAATGATAACCATGATCGTTGTAAGAATAACCAGGTATATATATATATATATACATAATTTCAGTTAGGAAAAAATAGAAGAGAAAAATATTTTTAATAATAAAATAATATCCACACACTTTATTCTTTGTCATTTAGACAAATTATTAATCCATATATAATTTACTCTAGTTAAAATGAACTGAAAACACTTCCGATTGATGAGTCAGTTCCCATCTATTTTCCATACTTAGCTTTGTACTCAGCCCATAGCTGATCAACATTCTTCCCTGACAGCTCAACGAAGAAGTTATCACTATACCCACTTCTCATCTTCTTGTTAAGCTCTGCAACCACACCGTTTCTCAGACTGTTAAGATAGTCCAAAAACCTAGCTGTAACATCGTAACCTTGATCCCACCTGTCTCCCTGACCAGGCTGAACCCAGTGGCTCGGACCCAAGTTAGCCTTCAACCTCACAAAATCCGCAATGCCTTCGATCAACCCGCCGGGAGCCTGCCCGTTTCCATTCCATTGCCATATATGCGTCATTTCATGATAAAGAACTCCTTTGATTTCACTCCTCACGTCGCCGGAATAGCTTCCTATGTAGTTGGCGCTGACATGAATTTCGTTGTTACTAGCATACGCGATGCCATCCATGCTGTCGATAAACAAGCTGACTTTCTCTACCTTTTTCCTCTCAGCAGGTTTGGTAATTTGTTTGAAGGTTCTCCATATGAAGCGTGTGGCATATATTAGTACCTGCTTGCTGTAGTTGGCACCGATTTCATTGCTGAATCTTGCGCCACCAGTGGTTGCGGCAGCGGTGTTGGTGACGTTGTACTGGACGGCATAGGTGTCTTGGAGTTGGATTGCTGCTAGGGTTAATAGGAAAAACAAAAGGAATATATAATGATCCATGGTGAAGAAGAGTTTTTCTGGTTCTGTTTTGGTAAAGTTTTGTACAAGAAATACGTTGGCGCAACATGGTTTATATAGAATCGGATGTCTACATTGAAACGGAGAGAAAATGAGAAGCGCAGCCTTGTGGGGTCACCCCATTTTGCTGTCAGAGTCATGTTTTCCAAAAATGTGAGTATATTCTATGGTTACAGCTTCATCTGATTTTTCGTATCAAAACGGATATTTTTACATATACAAGCATTTGTAACACTTGCAGATCAATTTTTTTTTTAATCCAATCAAAATTTCTACTTATTCAATTTAAATCACACGTGGAATCAATAAAGGGATATATAATCTAATTTAATAATCTACGATATTATAATACAATACAAATAATTGATACAAATGTTATCATAACTCAGTCTTAATCAGTCACATCATAATTATTTTAAATTTTATAAATATATTCTATCAATTAAAATATAATTTTAAAACATATAAAATATTAATACTTATTTTTAAAATCCATTTTTAATACAAAATAGTATAAAAAATTTTTAAACACATTTAAATTGTATATATATAATCCAAATTCTACATTCCCATAAAATACATTACATCACGAACACTTTTCAAAATAAATTATTATAATAAATTTTTAGCTAAGCCAAAATATACAAAATCATATTTTTTACAAATATATCCTGTTCAGTGGACCATAAAACACAAATTTGAGTCGAATCCCTGAAAAATTTTATTGAAATCTCGCTTCAACTATGTTATATCACACCTAACTATTCTAACCTAAAATGAGAGAGTGAGGGGTGAGTATTTGGGAAGATACTCAGTGAGTAGACAATAAAATATAACAACAATATGAAATTTATGGACCAATTACGAAAATCTCTCGTAATCATAAAATCAATTATAGTGGAAGGTGGCATAATGAACATGACTGAAAAATCAGTATAAATTTAATCTA
>JAVXUL010000012.1:899736-910880 GCA_035590515.1 Trichilia minutiflora | reverse complement strand
TGCAACTAACCAAATAGATCCGACCATCAAAAACGAATTTCCTCGTCATTAAACAGAGCAAGCAAAAGCAAAGAAAAAGCTACTCCAAACCTCAAAAACCAAAAAGAAATTCCTCGTCATTTTCAACTGAACGTCCTGACAATCACAATAATACGCCAAAAACCCCGAATTTCATTGTACGATCTCTCCTCACTCTTTCCAAACAATCAAATAGCGAAACTAATCAATCATTATAACAATTCAGACAAATCCTAATTCATCTTCCACTCCATCTACTCAATCAAACAGCTACATCAATCAACTACAATCACAAAACAAACCACAACAAAAAATCTTAATTCCATCTCATCACTTAACTCGAACACCCAAGCACAAAAACAAATCAATCAGAACAGCTAAATTAGCTTCTCACCAGTTTCGGCCGAGGACCTCGTCGGCTCGATAACCGGTGAAGATCTCGAAGACTTTGTTAACGTAAATAATAGGAAAATCAGGCTCGAGAGCATCGGAAACTACAAAAGATGTAGGCGTCGTCGGGAAAAAGAACATCCCTGGCCCTAATGAAAGCTCAACGTCTTCTTCTTGGTCCTCTTGCTCTTGTTCTTCGAAACTATCGCATTTTTGTCTCTTGCCTGAGCTTTGAGACTCCTTTTCCTCCTCCTCCTCTTCTTCTCCGTTTTTGCGGGACATGATTTATGGTACTGTGAATGCTTCCGTCGTGTGCTTGTGTGGGCAAAATGGTGCTGCTTGGATTGCAGATTTTGCTGCTTTCATTCGCTTCTCGGAAGATATTTATTTTGTCCGTGTGTGTCCAATGAAAATGCTCCATTTTGATAACTAAACTACGATTATGCCATCAGATATTATAAAATTGGATTGGGTGATCTCATCCTCGTTTTTCAACCACGCGGATCTGACCCCTTTTGTCGTTATGGCCCAAACCAAGTAGGCTATTTTCTTAATTTGTTATTAAAATATATTTTTTAAAAAAAGAATTAAATACTTAAGTATAAATGATATTAGTAATTAAGAATAGAAGATAATATGACAGTAATACCTTAATTTTTTACGTTATTTATAATATAAAGTTTATTATATAAATTATTGATGCACAAAAATTCTTATTCCAATTTCAAACACCACAATTCTCTCCCTACTTACTAAATTTACAATAACTTAATATTAAAATACTAATTAAAGATAAAATTGGTGATTCTATAAAAATTATAGATACTTAAATTAAGTTTTTTCTTAAAAAATATTTAAAAAATAACAATATTTTAATATTTTAACTTAATATATACTTTATTTTTTCATATATTTTATTGCATTTTGAGTTTAATTGTCACGTAATTTAGTTTTTTCAAGGATTATAGAATTATAAACTCTTATCATTAAATACAATCACTAGATTAAAAATTATTTTTATTCACAAAAAAATTTATGAATTTAAATTTTTTTATGATTAAAATTATTATCATGAAGTGATCTCGAAATTTAATATTATAATTAAAATTTTTATTATATTATAATAAAGATCTTTATTAATATAAAGATCTCAAATATCTATATTATAACTGAAACATTTGTTAATCGAAAATATTTTAAAATTTTATGTTATAATCGGGATTTTTTAATTTTTAAGATTTTTGTTTATATTCCTAAATTATTAAGTTTTAGTATTTACGTTATCTTATATCTATTTGATTTATAAAAAATTGTCAAAGCGTCAAATATTTTTTCTAACATAAATATTAAAAGGTAAGTGAAAATTTTATATTATTGTTAAAATATTAATAACATCGGAATCGGACAAGTCAATTACGAATCTTTCTAAATTATGAATAAAATTGGACCCGTAAGCATTATTTACAAATCCATCCAATTAAATGTCCCCGACCACCCACACTTATATAATAAAATTGAGTAATTATAAAGGTTATTTTAATAAAAATAATATAAAATATATGATCCAACTTTATTGAATAATCTTAGTAGTTATTAGGACCGTCCTAACTCAGTTTTTCTCCAAAATTATTAATATGAATCCCAAAATTCTTAGTAATTGAACTAAATAGACTAATAAGGTCATTTAAAAAAATAACAATTAGAATTTATTTTCTATTTATAATTTTTCTCAAATGACTCAAATTTGAAAAAATTTAGGAATTTTTTATATTTTCAAAAATACAAAAAAATTATAAACAAAATTCTTTTGATGAATTGAAAGATGAAGAAGAAGAAGTTGAAGAAATTTTATGTATTTTCACCTACAAAACTCTTATAATGAAAGAGGGTATTGAAGAAATTTTATGTATTTTCACCTATAAAACTCTTATAATGAAAAATAGTATTTAGCAAACCTTAAAATTTAAGAGAAAAATTTAAGAAATTTTAATTCTTAATAATATTTTAAAAAATCATCTAATAACAATAAATTAAATTTGAAATATGTGATGCGAATATACGTTTTAAATTCAATTATAGTTAATCACTCGTGATTTAAACGGGATGTATGAATGGTAATATATTTAATTAATATCTTTTAAAAATTAATCGAATGAAATTTAAATATTTTGAATTATCTAAAAAGATATTTTAAAAAAATTAATAATTTTTAAATTATTTTAGTTTATTTGTATTTTATAACGATATGTTTTACGATATTGATATATTCATACATTATAATACTGTTTATATATTAACTGAAAATTTAAAACGTAAATTTTGAAATATATAAAATCTAAAACCTAATTTTAACTTCACATTAAATAGTACATGTTTAATGTTTTAAGTTTCATGTTCTAAATTTAAATTTTACGTTTTAGATTTTAAAATTTATATAGTACCTGATGAATTTATACAATAATATACATTAGCCAAATTCTGTTCTACTCAAAGAACATAAAATAATAAAAAAGATTTATTTGAAATAATATTGATTTTAGAGGCAAAATCTCTTTCTATAAATTATAAAATACAAACTCGCGGTATAATAGTATTAATTATAATTTAATTTATATTATTTATTTTTATTAATTATATTAATTTTTTATTTTGTTATTTAATATTCTTACGTAGCTCTAATTTATATATAATATATTGTATTCCCGTGTTATTCTTAATATAATAAAAAAGCCGACCTGCATGATCATGATGATCATGGATTTGGTTGGAGATATTTTTTTCCCTTAAAATATATTGATTAAATATCTAATCACTTTGTCACATCGTTATCCGCCGTCCAATTGAAGATATCCACACTAATATATTAATTAAAATCAGTAGGCCAACATAGTTTTAATCAATTAATTAATCAAAAATTTTCAGCCATTACAAAATTAATAAGATTTACACTGTTTCAAGGAAATAGTTTAAAATTATTTTAAAAATTAATTCCCCTCTTGTAATTAGAAATTTGGATTTTTATATTATTTAAAATAATTATTAAATATAGAAAAAAATATATTTAAGTTTAGGATATTTAACATAATAGTTATTAAAGCCTTAATTCATTAATAAATCATTTTTATAATCCTGTATTGTTTTTCTAACCAACTACTATTATAAGGTCATAATAATTATTATATTAATAAATATTTTTTAAAATTACTAAAACTAATAAATCAATAGACCAAACGTTCTTTTTTTAAAAATTATACTAGTAATATACAAATATTAATTATGTAATAAAAAATAATTTGTATAAAATCACTAAATCATGAACAAATTTGGTATTCTAAAATAACTTTTAAGATCATTAGTTAAACAAAAAACAATAATAAAAGTAACGCTACCATGGTTTTAAAAATATAATGTTATTCACCTTAAAATTTTTATTTAAAAAGTGCATGTTTAATAGAAATGATATATATTTATTAAATAATTTTAAAATTTATAAAATTATTTTGTTTTATAAATATATGTCAACTTATTTATTACATTAATTGTGTTTTTTTAAATAAAAATTTGAGTTAAAAATATTATTGTTTATTAAATTAAAAAAATTTAACCCAATTGATAATGATAAAAATATTAATAAAATTATTGTTAAACATCGGCATTTGCTTCATCAATAAACATTTTGGTCGCTCATAAATTTGGTCAAACAGAGATTAATTTAGCTGCAAACAGATAGTGGCTATGTCGTAATTAAGCTAGCATATGAAGGCCTGAAAAATAAGCGTAAAATCCACGTCGGTGTAGTGGGATACACGTGTCCAAACAAGTCTAATAAGAAAATATCTCGACCTAAGAGTATCTCCAATGTATAAATGGATTGTTTTCATAAAAAATGTATTACGTCATTAATGTGGAGAGACTTGCATCTTATATGGCATTGATAAACATCATCTCCAAAAATTACTCTCCAATGTAGATATGGATTGTTATTTATTATTTTATAAAATTATTAAATTAGTTGTTTCTCTTTCTTTAATCACCAATGAAATAAATGAATTGCTGAGTCAGCAATCCATGATTGTCAACAAGACCCTCTAAAAATAGAGGATGGAGTTGAGGATGTGAATTATTTTTTTTGCCATGTCAGCTTGATAGTGGATAGAATTAAATACATTGGAGAGCCTAATTGCACTTACAATATGGATTTTGTCTATGTGGCATCTTTAAAAAAACAATTCATAGATACATTGGAGATGCTCTAACAACATGCAACGACAGAGCTTCCACGTCATCACTCTGTTGAAAAGATATTTTGATATGGCCGTAATATGGAATGAAAGAAAGGGTATCCCCGGTGAAATTCCATGGTCCCTCGTTCCCTTTCACATGGGAAAGGTCCAAAGGATTTGGCCCTCACAGTGGAGAAACGAAACAACAAACAATACTGTGGTATTATTAATAGAATTTGAAAACGACGTAGTTTTTCTAATTTTTTCCCATTGATTGTACCTACAGAGACGGCAAAGTATCGGAAAAGTTTAGAAAAGTTTTAGTTTGAAAAAGTTTTGGAAAACACCACAATTCATCATCAAATTTGACGCACCAATGCTTGTAACGGTAGAAAATATGTTAAAGGAAGAGTACCCAATGGCCAAACTTACCACAGGAAATTCATAATCACCAAATGTAGCAAAAAATTACAGAGAATAAAGTCTGCAAAAGCATGCTCTGCCGCTAAATCCTGCAAATTTGATGAATAAAATATCAACTCGACTGTGAAATGAATACCGTTAAAATTAAGAAAACAATATATGAAATATTGGAACTGCACTCTGTTAATAAAACCCCAATTTTTCTTTTCTTCCGCTCATCTGATATATTGAATTTGTTGCAATTATTGAAGTTAGAATGCTCGCAGCTCAATTTATGGATCATAAGACAGTATGAAGAGAATTGGATACGAAGACAAACTGCAAAACACAGATAAAAATCAGTCTCGGACTTAATCTCCATGTATCTGTCAAAATAATAACCGAGATTTTGTCCACCCAAACTGTCGTAAGATACTCTGCTTACCAGCAAGGACAGCTGTACCAACACAAGAAAGCACCCCTGAAAGAAAAGACTTGAAGGGGAAGGAACCAACAATGGCAATGTATACCACCTACCGTAAGCAAGAACAAAGAATGACATTATGCCAGAACTGGATGAACAGTTTGCACAAGGGAGTTAAAAAAAAAAAGAAAAGATTAGAAGTCTTTGTAGCGACCTTGGATTGCTGAAATTGCTCGATTCAAGCCAAACCAGGTTAGGTTTCCTCTCAGCATTACTAGATTTCCAAGACCAGGCAAAAGATGATCGTGGTTAGTTTCTGTCCCCAGTCAATTTTTGGCTGAAGTGTTCTGACTGCGATATGTTTTTGGCACTGAATACCTTCCTCTGTCATCTTTGGTCTCTCTTCTTGATTTGCGAGACTGTGTTAGAAGAGAGGAAACCTCCCTACCTATACAGCAGACTACGGGTTGTGTTGGATAAGTAAAACATTGATCATGGAGGCAAAAACAAAACTATTGAATATAACCCGCCACAACCATATAGATTATACGTTTGTAAATGAGATGTTGCGGCTTCTAACACACAACCACTATGGACTGGAACCACTAGCAGTTGAATGTAGGTGTGCCGGTTATTGGTTGGCATTAGCTGCCAAAGGATAAAGTAGATGTTTACCAAACATTTTTAACTATTGTGCTTTAAAAATTAAGCAGAAACACAACAATTACAAACATGACTAAAGTCGTGTTGATATATTCAACTATGAGGATTTCCGAATCATATATTTATTTTTAACTTCTCAGACTGGTCATTGGTCTGGCCTAATTGGGAGGAGGGAAGGAATGGCTTCATTGAACTTGATTGAAATTTGCAAGATTTTCAACAACATTATGGAAGAAGTTTTTATCCAAGAAATTTAAGAAGCAATCGGCATAATCGACAACTTATGTACCAACTAGCAACTCTATTTCACGATACTAAATCACGGCCAAAACTTCACCTACAAGAAGAAAATTACACAGTACCAGAAGTAGAAATAATGCATTGCTTCAATCTCTTTATCTACTCCTGATAAACTAATAAATGAAAGTGAAGAATTTTCACGAGTAGAAAAGTAAATAAAGTACTGTCTCAGATTCGCAGTTGATACATTGCGCAGTATGTTGATAGGGCAGCATTTCTCCATAACTCTTCGACACAACCAGAGGAATTCCCGACATAAAATTCAAACATTTTAATCTAAAGCATACGAATGACTCAGAATCACAAACGAACATTCCAGTTTAAACAATAAAATTGTTGGTTCTAAAGCATAGTTGCCATTAATGACACACTAAGAAACAGACAATACATTTACTGTATGTCGAATCTAAACAAAAAAAGCAACTCCCTATTATCCATTACATTTAGACGAAAACATCAGATCCCCATTTACAAACAAATCAAAATAACATTAGAAAACTGCTGTATGTTAATTACGGCTGTAAATACGGCGAAAACCACGTTTAGATCGATGATCTGCACCAACATTCAAGAAAAGATAATGGAAAATTCTCTATTAGAATGTTGATTTTCTAAAGATGAAAAGCTGTCTTTGAGTGTGTGTGTTTTGAAAGATGGATGAGAAAGAGACTTTGAAAGTGGCGGGAGTAGCAGCATAAGCGGAGCAAAGGGAATGGAAAAGGGCATGAGCATCTTTGCCTGTGGATCTCGCCATCTCAATCGGCAATCACTTCTTCTTTGTCACTAACTGAAATCGAACATTCATTACAGTCGTACAGTAACCCTTATTTTTAATAATTCCCTTTTAACAAATTAAAATATACTTTACTTATTTCTAACAATTAACCTCCCATCTTTTTTCTTAAACAATTGGTGTTTTTGAAAGGGAGCCTTGGTATACAAACCACAATGCTCTTGTTTCCTTGAATAATTTTGAGTGCACAGGTGAGATGTGATAATTATCTATTCTTTGTCATCAAAGAAATTTTGATTTTGATTTTTTTGATCCTCCTTAACAATTTAAGAATCGAGTTCTGCCACAAAATATGTTCTTACATTGTACGATCACATTTATTGTATAAGAATTTATTGCATGACAAGTTATGGAATGAAATTTGAACATATTTACAATTTTTTAATTCAAAACTTCATGATAGAAATAAATAAAATAGTGTATTTATATCCCTTTTAAATGATAAAATAAAATAAATCAGTAAGATTGAACCATTTCTTTGTAGTAAAAAGAAACAAATACTGTATAACTTCCAACTGCTAAAAGCAGGACGTACTACAACAATATATGCTTTTGCATATTGCAAATAATTTAATTATTGCATGGTTTTTTCCATCTTTCGTTTGCAGAAAAATATCATATTCGAATTTCTGCCATTGGATCATTGTTTCTGACGGAGTATCTGACCGATCATGTGTCAAGAGCATCCCGGAAAATCGATAACTCTTTAATCTTCTTCTTCAAACATTCCAGTCTCTCCGAGTATTTGGAGAAGCAAAACGGGTCTTAAATGATTCCCATTTCAGATCTTTCTCGATATATTGAATATTGGAAGGATCAAAAGGTCCCTTAATTCTGTCGATTGACTTTATCACTGCCCTTGATGGAATAACACTTTTCGATGGATCAGGGTAAGTTCCATGGCTCAAGCTAGAAGAGAATCCCTGAAATATTATTATTATTGTTAAATGAAAATATACTTTTGAGTTAAAAAAATTAAAATTACATTAAAATAGTATTTATGTATAATGTAATATAGAAGAAAAATGGAAAAGCACCTTGAAAATAAGCACTTCCACGTCATGCTCATCCAAAACAGCTTGCACAAGAAGCGCTTCTCCTCTTGCATACTCAGTATACAATTCCAGCATAGCTATCTCCTCGTTATGCCCATAGTCTTCTTCATCTTCATCTTCGTCCTCATATCTCACTCTCCTCCTCGCCCCGCAACGAATGCTTCCATAGTTACTGAACTTCAAAGCTTCATCAACGGTGAAGTTGTTAGTAGAAAAATCACTTCTAAGAGAAGTGCATTTTGAGTTCAAGAAAACTGGTAACATTGGTGCTGAGGACAGTATAACCCATCTTCCTAATCCTGGCTGCTTCAGCATGACAATTAGAGAGAATATGTTACATGAAGTACAGAGAAATTGAAGACTGTGTTGTGGATGGAGGATGAGTTTGAAGATAAGGTCAGAACTCAGAGAAGTGATTTTATTTTTTCATTCAATCTTTATATTTTATATATATGGTGACCATAGTATACGGTTAACAATTTTTTTTAAAAATAAATAATAAAAAAATTAATTTGATATAAAAAATAAAATAATTCTTTCATGTTGCAAAATAATTTTTCTTTTGTTTTTAAAAAATTGAAGAACTACGCACCTTTTTCTTAAAATATTTTTTAACGTCATTTAAATTGACTTTTGTTTGCTTAAATTAAATTTTATAAAATAAGAGGAAATAATATATTTATTTATTTATTTAAATCTTATTTATCTATTAAAAATGAAAATATTTGAGACTAGGTTACAAAGATTCAATTATTACACAAAACAACAAAGAGTAGCACGAACATTGTTAATGGATCAAACCAGGCCCAAATAAAGGTTCAAGCCCAACCTTGTATTAATTTCATCCATTCAAAGCCCGAGACTATCAATATTTTACTGTACAGAATGGAACCCCCAAACTCCCCGGCAAATGAAAGGCTGAGTTTTCTTTTATATCTTAAATTTTTAATCAAACATACGGATAAAAAAAAAGAAGAAAAGTTAATAACAATAATATTAAATATATAAACTTATTGTAAAAATTGATGAATAAATTCAGTTGGGTCTACAACATAACTGAATTAAATTTAAAAATAAATTAACAATGATAAATTTCTTTAAAATAAATTAAAAGTAGGATGAGAACTGTCCTATTTAAACGTATAAATCGGAATTAAAAAATAATTAGAATTAAATTAATTTAGTTTACAATTATTAAGTCAAGTAAATATCACTTTAACAGACAGTAGATGATTGATAGATTATTGTAATTGCATGACTAGGATAGATTTGCACGCATATAAATCATGGATTGTTATTCTACTTTCCAATATTTATTACTTTTGTTTATAATTTTAATATTTTAATTTTTAAATTATATATATATATATATATAATGGTATCATTTTCCAGCATCCATGAAAAAATGAATGGACAAGACAAAGAGTCAAAGAGTTTGAATGCCTAATTTCTCAACCAACTCCACCTAAAAAGCAAGAAAATTCAGTCTCACGTAGCAACCCACGTTTTCAAATCTCATTTGATTTTCACCACAAAAATTAATTAAAATTTTTAATATGGTTAATTTTTTTTAACAAAAATAATATGAAACCATTAATAAAAAAAAAAACTCTTTCCATATATACGAATACATATTCTTTTACATTCATGTGTTGTAAAATGTAAAAGTCCAATGGCTCAAATAAAATATTTTATCCTGTATATGTATTGATTAAAAATGATAAAATAAATTAAAAAATTATTATTATTATTAATATTTTTGAATTGTCAGAAATTTTCCTTTTATTTGAGATTAAATCATTTTTTGGGTAAAGAGAAAATGGCAGAAAATAAGAGAAAACAATTTAGTAATGGAGGCAAAATTAACTTTTAATTAATTATGAGATTGGGAATCATGTTCATTAGTTGGATATTGGACTTTGTAAGTTATGCCTTTTATAAATGCATAATTTGACGAGACTTTTTATATATAATTATTTTATTATCTTAATTAAAAGCTAAGAAAAAGATTTATACATTAGTTTCCACCACTTAATTAAAATTAAAAATCCTATGCTATATAAAACAAATAATTATAATAATATGATAAATTCATGATTTGATTATCGGGTATTAAATTATGATATAAACATATTTATAAATTAAAATATTATTTAAATTATAATGTTAAATTAAAAAAATCACGTGCTTTTAACTACTAAAAGTTTTTTTTTTAAATTTAGGAACGAAATGAAATATTTTAAAATATTTTGAACTTTTTTTTTAATTGATGTAAGTATTTTTGAATGAGTTAATAGATATAGAGATCTCAAAACTTTATCGGTTAATAATTTTTTTTCTTTAAAGATAAAAGTAAAAATTTTAAAACATGGATAGTGTAGTGATTACAATTTTAATTAGACTAATAATAGATCATTAATCTTAGAATATATTTAGGTATTTTGTTAAGGTCTGGCTCACATATACAAGCTCATCTCCAAGTCCATTATATAAATATACTATCCCCTGTATGAATCCCTTGATACGACGTCATCTCGAGAACCCTCCACACCACACAGGGAACAGAGAGATTGTCTCGGGTAATCCATTCGAGGCAATCGGTCAGGAAGTCTCTTTTAAGCTATTCACCGTTGATTTACACTCGGAAAAAAAAGGCCTCCAATGATCACTGTTCTAGGTTCTGTCTCGAGGTGTTAGACTGATATATTCCGTATGCAACAGTAGGAGCTCGGGGACAGCCATAACACACATAGGGGTGGGCAAATTTAAACCGCTCTGCTCCAAACCGATCCAAACCGTTTAATTGGATTGGTTTGGATCGGTTTGAATCTATGTTGGATTGATCTCTGGATTGAAATTTTACAAACCGCTATTAG
>JAVXUL010000012.1:878475-899636 GCA_035590515.1 Trichilia minutiflora | reverse complement strand
AGGGAAAAGAGAAAGAAAGAAGCAAAAATCGTAAAATCTGGGGCCTCAGTCCCTTTTTATAGAAAAAAGGTAAAATTATCATTTTACCCTTAAGTTTTTTTAAAGAAAAGCTTTTAGAATGAGGGAAAAATCATTATTTTGCGTCGATTCGATCGAACAAACTAAATTTCAATCGAATGAATATGGCACTTTTGAATTCAGAGAGCTCCCTAAATTTTCGTTCGAACGTCGATTCGATCGAACGAATTACCATTCGATCAGATGAATTTGGGATCAAAATTTTTTAGGAGTTTCTTCAAATTTCGTCCGAACGATCCGCCTTTCGTTCGAACAAATTGTCCATTCGTTCAAACGAATATGAGTCCAGGAATTCGTTCGAACGAGTCAACCTATTCGTTTGAACGAATTGCACATTTTCTTCCAAATCCATCACTTAACTGAAAAATATCATTAAAATCCCATTTAAAATAAAACTTACTTTTAATTACATTGAGATCCTTGTATTTATGGTCCCAAAACTCTATCTTAACCAATCAAATTCTCGAACTAAATTATAGAATCACGCTCACATGCACACGGTGTACGGAATGGATGAGAATGCATAAATAGTAAAAGTGTAAAATTATAATTATACTTTCGGGATCTAAACACTGAGCTTACATATACACATGCATACTTTTATTTATTTAATTCATAATTTATAATTTTTAACTATTTTATTATAATTTTTTAATTTATTAAAAATATTAATAAAATAATTATAAATTATAACAAAAATATTCTATAAAATATTTTGACTGTATGGTACAGAGAATGAACTATAACTTAAACATCAATTAATATTAGAGGAAATAATTTAAATTACAATACAATTATTCGATATAAATTCGATATGATTTAATAGATTTAGATTTAAAAAATTGACACTAATAATAATTGGATCTTATTCATATTACACAATCAATAATCATGTCAAATAAATAATCATGTAAAATTTAATTATATAATTAATAATCATATCGAATTTGACTTTTATGTTCTAAATTTATTTATTTTTAAGATATAATTAAAATATAATTAATTAAATAAATTATTCATTTAAATATTTAAATGAATAATTGTATTTAAATTAATAATTATTTAGTATAATAATTTTAATTAATTATTTTTTGATATTTAATTAAATAAATAATATTTTATATTAATTAATTAATTAAATTAAATTAATGAATTGAATTAAGTTAATAATTTAATTATTTATTTGATAAATAAATTATTTATTTAATAAATAAATATTACAATTAATAAATTGATGATGTAATAGTTAATAAATATGTTATATTTAAATTGAGTGTTTTTAATATAATTAATAAACAGATTTAATTTAAATAAATAAAAAATATTATAAAATTTATTGATATAATTGAAACACGAGCTTTATCCATATTATCATCCGTATTTACTATCTCCCCTGAACGTCCAGACCAGAACCTTCGCTGACACGGCTTCAGAGCCGGGGCGGCCAAGCTTACGGACACTACAACGCATGCATGTAACTGCTGACCCTTTTGTGGGGCCACACTCTCATCCCTCACGTCACCTCCAATTGTATCACTTCTTCTTTTCTTTTCCTGTCTTTTCCTTCTATTTAATTAATTAAACTATTCTCTCTCCCAAATTATTTAATTATCCCTTTATCTCCTTAGAAAAAATTCAATATACCAATAAGGACAACTTTTTTGCATTGTTTGCCTTCGCTCTCGCCTTCTATAGTTCTATATAACGCTTTCCCCTCACCTTACTCACTAATAATTCAACGCTCTTAATTCGCTTTAAAAATTCCGTATTTCCTCAAAATTAGCAACAGAGCGAGCAATTCACTCACTTTGCTAACGGATTTGATCTTTCAAATTCTCATAATTATCTTTAAATTTCCCCATTTCATCCAAGATTCTAGGGTTTTCTTTTTTCTTTTGCTCTTCATAGATCTAAGTTTACTTGACCTTAATTAGAACATTTGACTTCCAAAAATGCTGAATTTCAGTTGCTTACAGTGAGAACAGCTGGTGTTGTCGTTGAAAAATGGCTCATTTGCAGAGAGCAGTACAGTCGTGTCCTGTTAGCTACGGTTCCAGCTCTGGAGCTGACGTAGCAGTACATAAGCAGTTTCCCGATGGTTTAAGAGTTCTTGTGGTGGACGACGACACTACTTGTTTGAGAATTCTAGAGCAGATGCTTCGCCGATGCCTCTATAACGGTTGGTTTTACTTCTTTTCCTTTTTCTTTTTTAGCTTTAATTTGGTAGTTCTTGTGGAAATTAGTACGTATGCACTTGTTTGGAGGGATGAACTTACGCGTAGAAAAATATGCCAGCTTCGTCTCTGTTGTACGTCAAAAAATTTTGTTAATAGTGGTGTAATTACTTGAATTAGTGTGTTTTAAGAAAAACATTGTGTGATAGTGTTTAAAATTGTTTTAGTGAGCTTAAGTGTCAGTTAAAGGGGAGTTTTTTAATTATTGGTTTGGTTTATGTTTAACATTTGCTAGCAGAAGTATTAATTACCTGTGTTATTAGTTGTGCTTTATTTACCAATGTTAAGAATTTATGCTGTTTTTCTTAGTTTGGATTGTTCAAAGATCTGGTGATATGAACTGTTGCAGGTTTGTGTTGATTTAATGATTTTTTTTTTTTTTGGTTTGATTGGTTACAGTTACAACATGCTCTCAGGCTGCTGTTGCTTTGAACATTCTACGGCAGAAGAAAGGCTGCTTTGATGTGGTGCTAAGTGATGTTCACATGCCTGATATGGATGGCTATAAACTTCTTGAATATATTGGACTTGAAATGGATCTTCCTGTTATCAGTAAGTTCTGTTTTAATTGTTTTGTATATAGAGTCTTGATTTTGCTTCTTGACAATAATATGATGGTTTACGCTTCAGTGATGTCTGCTGATGGTCGAGTGTCTGCTGTAATGAGGGGAATCAGACATGGAGCATGTGATTACTTGATTAAGCCTATTCGTGAAGAGGAGCTTAAGAATATATGGCAGCATGTTGTTCGGAAGAAGTGGAATGAAAATAAAGAACTGGAACATTCAGGCAGCTTCGAAGACACTGATCCTCATAAAAGAGGAAGTGATGAAGTTGAATATGCTTCTTCTGTTAATGAAGGACCAGAAGCAGCATTGAAAGCTCAGAAAAAGAGGAGCTGTGCTAAAGAAGAAGATGATGGTGAACTGGATAATGATGATCCTTCCACGACAAAGAAACCGCGTGTAGTATGGTCTGTGGAGCTGCATCAGCAATTTGTCAGTGCAGTAAATCAGCTTGGGATTGACAGTATGATTTTTGTATTTTTTTTAATTAATTCATTATAATTTTGATATGAATGAGAGATGTTAGATGTATCTTGTCCATCTCTGAAATGAGTTTGTGAATTTTTTTTCCTTCAATTTAGTATGTCTGATGAAAATATTGTGGTTTCAATGTCAGAGGCTGTACCTAAGAGAATTCTTGAATTGATGAATGTACCTGGTTTGACAAGAGAAAACGTTGCAAGTCATCTGCAGGTATAATTCTTTTAGTCCTTTTTCTACCATTCTGCTTCTTATTCTTTCTCTGTCATCATCTTCAAGGAATAAACAAGGATTGGATAATATGTTAAATAAATGAAAGGAAAGAGAGAATAATTCCCAAGAGTGTATAAGCTTAAGATCAAACAGGTGACCAGAGAAGTGAGGTTTTCCATTTTAAAGGCAATTACTGCCAGTATGATGTAAATAAACTTATGTCTGAAATAAGATTATATGACCATAAAATTATTTTCATAATAGTCCTTTAGGAGTTGTTCTCTTTGTGAATCTTGATTATTATGATGGATATCATTCGCCATCATAACTTGAACATGGATAGATGCATATGTTTCTTAATGGCTGTCTTGAAGCCTTTTTATGGGCCTCAAGACAACCACCTTTGCTTTTATCAAGACAACCATCTATAAGACCCTGCAACCATCTGCAAGTTTTTTTTTTGGTAGTTAGATGTTTTGATACATGGTTGCCTCTTGAAAAGAGTATCCTTTTTCTGTGGCAAGTATGATGTATACTACCTTTGTGGTGAACCTTGATATACCAGAAACCTTATACATATACCCACACGTGTTTTCTATCTTGTGCATGGATCCCTATCCTACTCCATTTAACATGGGAAAAGTTAACAGATTTCTCCTTTTGTGCTAGCTTTATTCCTTAATTTTTTATAGTCTCCTTACTAGGATAGGTTCTTGCAGTCCCAACCTCATTGATGGTTTGACAAATCAATATGGGTAATGATAGAAATATTCTTCTCAATATGTGCAAAAGCAAGGTCAATTGATAAACCAAAGACAATAGGATGCTAGTGTAGAGAGTAGCGACACAAGTAGATGCATTCAAGTTTTATGAGATTGGTTTGATACCCAACGAATATAGTCTCTTACAAGGATAGAGAAAGCAAACAAAATAGGTGTGACCAATTGAGTTAAAAACAATTCTACAGTGTCCCTCGGAATTGTGAATTTTAATTGAAGTCAACTGAGAGTTCTTACATCATATGTCTACTATCATGGATCAGAGTTATTTTAGTAGTTCAGCTGTATTTTTGTGGCCTTTTATGTTAATTTTAAATTTATGTTAATATTCAATAGATTTGACTTACCATGAAGTCAATTTGCAGAAGTTCAGACTATATTTAAAAAGATTAAGTGGAGTACAAGGTGGAATTTCTAATGCTTTCTGTGCTCCTGTTGAAACAAATGTGAAGCTTGGCTCTCTTGGAAGATTTGACATCCAAACTTTGGCTACCTCTGGCCAAATTCCTCCACAAACATTGGCCGCCCTGCAAGCTGAACTTTTGGGTCATCCTACAGGTAACCTAGTTACAGCAATGGAACAGCCAGCTCTTCTACAATCATCCTTACAAAGACCAAAGTATATTCCTGCTGAAAATGGTATGGTTTTCGGTCAGCCATTAGTGAAATTCCATTCAATTTTTCAAAATATTTTGCCTCCATTCTTTATATACATTGATGGTGCATTTACAGGATATGGAGTCTGGGCACCTAACAGCCTTGGTGGCGTGGCTCCCAGTAGCAATCTTGGAGGGTTGAATCCCCCAAATGGTAACATGCTGATGGACATACTGCATCAACAGCAAAAACAGCACATACAATCACAGCAACAGTCGACACTGTCTGAGCCCAGCCGTTCAATTAATGTTCAGCCATCTTGCCTTGTAGTCCCCTCTTGCTCATCAGCCAGTTTTCCGGCAGGAAATAGTCCTGCTTCTGTAAATCAGAGCGGCAATTTTAATAGGAGTTCTGCCATTGATTATAGTCTTCTCTCAAGTCAGTCAAATAATTCCTTGTTGAATATGGGGCAAATCTCTGATGCTGACATCAAAACTACAGGTATTCTTAGTGGTTACTCGGCTCCAGGTTCCATATCTCCTTCAGCATCCTCTTGTTCGGTAACTGCTGACAATAACACAAGTCAGCATGTTCAAAACTCGGCCATAGCATTTAGAGCTGCTGGACAATTACCAGGGCTTGTTCCTAACCTTGCTGATATCCAGGCTGCATATGGTGCTAAGTTAGGTGAAATACTTGATCAAGGTCCACTAAGAAATCTTGGATTCATCAGTAGAGGGACTTGCATTCCAAGCCGTCTTGCAGTAGAAGCATTTGAATCACCAATGAATAACTTGAACCATGGAAAAATGTACATGGATACCAATGCTAACAGGGTGAAGCAGGAGCCGAATTTGGAATTTATGGATAATGCAAAAGTGGGTATCCCAATGTTACAACAATATACCTCAAATGATCTCATGAGTGTTTTTACTGATTAGGTGAGTTATTTTCTTGGGTGCCACATAAGTTTCTTGGCGTTTCTAGACATGTATTCTGCTTGAACTCTTGGTTATGAATATTTCCTTTGTCTAATGAGATGAAGCTGTTTAGCTGCCTTTTGCATCCACTGCAGTAACTGGACTGATTGATGAATTTTGTGTGCTGAACATGTGGTGGGAGGATCAATTTGTCATTCATTTTTCTCACTCCGAGTATACATGGCAGGGGATTAACATTTGTATAGTCTGCTTAAGTTTTTATGTTAATAGCGTTCAGATGAGGGCTATCATAAACTAAATTCACTACGTTCTTGTGTCATATTGTCTGATTATTGGTACATATTGTTTTTATTGGTGGCAGGTCTTGCATTCTGCAGTGAGCACAAACCTCTTGGTAGTTATTAAGATGAAAATATTAGTTGAAGTGAAGTCTGTATTATTCTTCCTAGGTCTAATTTGCCAATGGTAGTGTCCGCACCGAACTCAGGTGCAATGTGTAACCTTTCCAGCTTCGTCAACGGCTCTGGTTTATGTGGTCTATTTTATCTAGTGCCAGTAAAGGTTCAGCGTTCATTCAGTCAGGTATTATTGATATTCTGTTAGTCTTTGTCTGTAGGAAAATAAGTTATCTATATCTACACCTATATATGAGACTTTGATATGATGGCTTCTTGCCACGTAACTTTGTAGTTATTTGTCTAATGCCATCCAAATACTCATTTATTTTTCGTCACTCCAATTAATCAACAGTTTCTCCCTCGCTCTTTTGTATGTATTTGTATTTCTACAGTAGTTGGGATTTTTATTTTTTATTTTTAAATAAGCGTTCCCCAGATACTTTATTGGTTCTAGGCGGATATTTATGCTTCCTTTGGAATCGAGCTGTATCTATTATGCTTTGCAAACAAATACCAAATTTTGATGATGAGGGGAGAATGTTTCTACTTTCTATTGTTTTACATATCCGTATATCAATTGAGTTGGCTCAATTAATAACTTACAAAGATTAATGTAATAATTTTTAAAATAAAAAATATATTAAATAATATGAATATTTTTATCCAAGTATTCTAAAAATAAAAATAGTTGTAATAAATTATTTTATAAAATATTTCTATATAATATTAATAAATTATTGTTTTATTACTTTTATTTTTTTTATGATTTGTTATAAACCCTTGGCAAGTAAGGGTAACAAAGTTATTGGAGTTGAGCTATATTAAAAAAATTCAGATGATTTGGATCAAAAAATATTTGTATAGTATTTAATTAAAATATTAATATGGTAAGATTTATAAAAATCCACATATAAAAATGAAACGAATATGGTTTATGGATGATTTAGAAAAAATTCAGATTGAATCTGTATTTTAAAAAATTAATAAAATATAAACAAATATTAATGAGAATTGAATTTGGATTTGTAAATTAAAGATTAAACACTTTAATTAATTAAATTAATAAATAATAAATAAATTTATTATATAAATAACAGATAAAGTAATTTAAAACTTATAATTTTGAAAATCAAAGTAAATTAAAATTTTGATAAAATTTTACTTTAAATTATTCACATTCAAATTTTAATTTGTCTTCTTTGTTTTTTTAGGGAGGATAATCTTTTTTAATTTACAAGAATAAATTTTTTTTATAAATTATTTTAACTGTCATAAATCTTATCGATAAATTATATATTTTATTGTTTTTCATGTTTTGTTTTTGAAATTTTAGAGTTAGGTTGTGAAGATTTTGACGTATATGATTTTTTATTTCCCTTTTTCACTTTCATTTGTCTGTTTAGGATCCTTACATGTGAGTTGTTTTGTAACTTTTATTAAAAAGTTTTTTAGACAGTACTATATTCAAGGTTAATAATTTAATATATTTTTTAAAAAATAATAAGAGTAGACTTTAGATTATAAAATTTTATTTTCAAATTTAAATTCTAAAGCAACATCAACCCAACAATGACGAAAAATAATATTCTATAGAAGGGGTTCATTAGGAATTTAGATAGCTACGAATACTAGGGTAGGGATATAGTGTGTAACGATGTATGTAATACTTATGTTGCAATTTCATTCTCTTTCTTTACAAATTATAATTTTTAATTTTTTCAATTGCAATTCTCTATAAAATGTATTTTACTAATTTTCGAATTGTTTCTATCTTATTCTAGATATAACTCATACAAAAAAGAGTATAGTTTAACGAAATTTCCACAATTGTTATAATATGATGGAGTTAAAATCAACCACATATATATATATATATATATATATACCCACAAATAATATAAAAATAATTATAACATATGAATTAGATTTTAAAATAAAAAAAGTTAGGGGATGTAATTATCTGTATCATATTTTTTAGAGTTATTATCACATACCTATTTTGAATTTTGATAATATTTTATTTAGATGATTAGAATACAAAAATAATCACTCACTTTATAATTATTATTACACTTTTGTATACAATATAAAATTAAATATAATTATTTATTTATTTATTTTATATTATTAAAATATTGCATATTTACTTGCTATTAGAAGTAAAAATTTAACTATTTAATAATTAAAACTAAATATTCCAAAAAAATTTCACACACACCTATCATTATTAATAATTTAAAAAATATAATTTTCGTATATTATCTGCTAACAATCAAATATATATTAATAATAAAATAAAATTATGAAATATTTAATTAATTAATTATTACTAAATGTATGTGTCATGTTCCGACTTCCGATACGTAAAAAATGAAATATAATAAAAAATGAAATAAATTAGCAAATATGGTTTGGTTTCAAAGCCTCGAAAGTTTCTGTGAAGTCCATACTGCTCTCTGGTTATACCCTTTTGCCATTAGTCTTGCTTTGTATCTTGCCACGAAGCCATCTGTTTTATATTTTATCTTATACACTCACCTGTTACCCACAACATTAGCACCTGGTTTGGATGGAACAAGAATCTATGTTTTTCTTCCTTCATAGATTTCATCCACTTTTCATCTTTTGATGCATCCGCAGTACTCGCTGTTATCTGATCTTCCTCATCAGCGACATGCATCTTGGGTGTTTAAATATTCCTGATTTTGACCTGGTAATCATTGGATGGATATTTTGCTGGTTGCTGATGAGAAAAATCTGAAAATCTGGAGATGCCAAGGTTTAGTCTTCTTGTGCATTGGTGCTAGGTGCAGCGATTTCTGGTAATGTTTCTGTGTTAGGAGAATTATTGGAAGGTGGTGAGGTAGATGTTCTGCTTCATGTTGGATCACTTGATGCTGAACGTGTTGCTTCTCAGTCTGCCAGAGAAGAGGTTCGTTCAGTTGTTCTTGCAGGATTTATGTGCCCGACCTGAAATAAACTGAAGACAATTGAACTGGAGGGGATTTAATATTGACACTGTTCTTAAGGTGCAACAATGGATCAGACTTCTAGGGAAAATCTGCTTCATTGAAGGTAACATGTCTAGATATGTAGATTCTTCATGAGTGGAGCAAACATTTGTATCCTTTATGCTGTGAACTATATCCTAAAAAGATGCATTTGATTGTATGAAAACTGAGTTTGTTTTGATTGTAGGGTCTAAGATCTGGAAAGCAGCACAGCCAAAGGTCTTCTGAAATGCATAGTTAGAAAGCATGTTGTAGACCTTTTGAACTGGAGATTTTCCGTTGAGGACAGGTGTTGGCATTCTGTTAATGTGGTATACTGCAATTTCAAAAAGGTGCCACCAAAAGCTAAGAAGAAAGGTTTGCCTGGGCAAGGAGGGTTAGTCCAGTCTCTCCAATATGCCTATATTTCCTTTCATCCCTTCCATTTTGGTGTGAAGTGTGCGGACAAGAGTGCCTAAAGTAATTCCATGTTCCTTAAAATGTTTACAAGGGATATGAACTCACCACCACAGTCTGTTTGAATGGTCTGTATTTTCAGTCTTAAGTGATTTTCAATCTGTTTCTTGAGTTGAATGATGATTCCAGTTGTTTCTGATTTGTTCTTAAAAGGAAAATCCATGTAAATCTAGAGTGGTCATCAACAAGACTGGGATAGTACGTATAGTCATTACTGGAGGTCATTGAAGCAGGGTCCCACAGATCTGAATGCAGAATTTCAAGAGGGCTGAGTTTTATTCAAGCTGTTGCTTACTGTTAGTTTGTAATTTTTTCCCAATTGCAAGCAATGCAAAAAAAAGGAGACCTTTTTGTATTTAAAGAAGGAGCATGTTTACAACTCTGAAGGTATTTCTTGAGGGTTTGGTCATTAGGACGGCCAAATATCCTATACAAGACATCCATTTGATTGACTGACTCTTGGAAAAGATACTTATAGAGCTGACTCAGAACACACAAGGACTGACCCTAAACAATTTCCTAAATTATTTTCATAAACAAAAGCATAGAAAGACCGTATGGAAAAACATGACACTGACTCGACATTTTTCTATGCAGGTGTTGGTGTTTCGATCTCCTCCTCTAAACATAGCTGAAACAAACCTCCTCTAGCCACTCCTGGAAGCTGCACCCACTGCAACTTCAAAACACAGAAGCCATTATGGAACTCAACAGTTTGGTCACAATCAGTCATTAACTTAGAAATACTTACAAGATTTTTGTTAATCTTAGGCTCGTAGAGGACATTTTTTAGCACGACGTTCAGAGTAGTTTTTGTTTCTAACAGGAAGATAGCAATAACTACTATATAAAATATCCAATTTTTCACCACTGCCAACAGTAACATTAGAGCTACCTTTATCTTCAGATTTGATAGCCATGTTGTTGAGCTCATTAGGGACATTGTTGGTTGCTCTAGTATCAAGGTACCACCCATTGTCACCACCGCCTTCCTGTGAGGTCACATATGCTGAAGACTGACTTTGGTTGTTTCCATTATTAGGCTCAAAATCAGGATTGAACCTGTACCAGTAAGCTGAAGCCAAATGTCCCACTTTGTTGTAGGTTTCACAAGTGGGCTTGGATTGTCCTATTCCTTGAGGCACTGGTGTTCTACCTCTTCCTCTTCCTTTATAGGAGCCTCGGTTGTTTGAAGGGCCTTGTCCTCTTCCTGCTGAGTTTTTCTTTTGATTCCAAGTTGATTGTTGTTAACTGCAGCAACATTTGTTTCTACATTTATGTTTCCTACAGAGTTATTCTGTTCAATTCTGCTTTCAGAGTCAAGAGTAAGGCAAAACCACCTTCAATGATCAGCACATCCAATCTAGAGGTTATGTTAACAACTATAGCATCATAGTCAGTCCCTAATCCACCCATAACACAATCAGCAAAATCCACATTTGAGAGAGGTTTTCGAGCAATGGCCAGAGAATCAGCCAAGCTTTTCATTTTGGTAAAGTGACCACTCATGCTCACGGTTCCTTCTTTGGTGGATTGTAGCTGGTTTTTTAGCTGCGAAATTCTGGCTTAAGACTGAAATGAGTACATCCTGGCAACCCCATCCCAGAGCTCTCTGGATGTAGTGCAGCTAGTTAATGAGGCCAAAACTGTTTCACTTATGTGGACAGCAACCGACTAAGAAGTAGTTGGTCCTGTGTCCTACGGGGAAGAAGGGTAGTATTATCGGTGGTGATAACACTATGATTCATCAACTGTCCCTATGTATCGATCTGATGGCCTCCTGGTGCCATTAATGAAACCTTCGAGTTCATTGCCATTGATTGTAGGGAAGGCTTGGGTTTTCCGATCAAGCATTCAATCTGTCCGGCTTAATGCGAGCAGAATAGGAAATGGGGGTTAATGCTTGTGTGTTTTGTGAGGATGGAGCAAAAATGCTCCGAGGACTTGGTATTATGGTTCCAGGAACGGAAGCAGAACCAGGATTGGCCATTGATTTGTTAACTGGAACCACTCGTATAAAAAGACTGAAAATGAGAATATAGAGAAAACAGAAAGAAAGCTCAAAACAATAAAAACGATACTTTACATTCCTTTCTGCATTCAGCAATTAGCATACATTCACATTAGAATAGTGTTCTTTGTATACAGGTGGCGACTCAAATGTCATTACCGGCAGTAAATAAACATTATAGGCAGGTGGAGGTTATGAATCTTAAAAGCTATTCACGGGGTACCAAATTGCAGATGTATCATGTTACATGTATTGTTTCCTTCCAGCTCAGACCTCTGGACCTGTATTAGCTCAAATAGGTGTTTCTCAGCAACACCCTTGGAGGCTTGGAGCTTGTATTCTCTCTTCCTAGCACCAACTCAATTAATATATCTATTTTAATGTTCATTAATTTTTTTACATTTTCATAATTTATTACTTATTTTAAATTTTAATTATCTTAAATTTGTATATTTTAAATTAATTAATTTAATAAATTAAATATTTTCTTCCTCAATAAATTTAAAAAAACTAAAATTGATAGAAGAAATAGTCATAAAAATTGATCTTAAAGAAATAAAATTTTAATTATTTATATATTTTTTAACTATTTTTTTTTATAAATTTATTATAAAAAATTGAGAATGTATGAATAATAAAAAATAAAATTGGTATGAAGTTTGGGTAATAATTGTGAAGTTTAAATAAAAAAGAATTAATAATAATTAATTTGTTAGAAAATAAGAGAATCAAAGCTGTTTTTAATAATAATAAAATATAATATATATATTTTTAATTTTAATGAAATAAATAAAAATTTTAAAATAATTTTAAAGAGATGTCAATAATATTAACTCAATAAAAAATTAGATTGATGAAAGGTTGGTAACAGTTTTATATTCTCACTATTTTTGTTGATATTGCCAAACCAACTAACAAGTGAAGTGACCCACTAATGATTGCCATGTCTGAACAATTGTTTATTTTATTATTTAATTATTAATACACGATTTTAATTTTGTCCACAAAAAACTTAGTCCATCAATTATTTGATAAATGATATACTCCTTTACAACCCGGGTAGTTTAGTTGGTAAGAATAAATTTAAAATTATGTGAGTAAGTGCACAATCCTGCGTTTGATTTTTTGGGTTACTTATAATTTAAGTGGAGGATTGTGACGATGGGATGTTATGCTAACCTCCTCAAAAAATTAATTGAATGCACATAAACTGATTTGGACAACTTGATTACGAAAAAAAAATATATACTCTTTTACAGTGAAAATACAAATTAGTTGAAATAATAACAATTAATAAGTGTCATATGTTTTTCTGAATATTTTTTATTAGGGTAACTGATTAAAATTAACGGTAAGATTAGACTGTTTTCAAAGTCTTTTCTTATACTTTTTGATTTTTATATTATATTTTAAATTATTATTATAGTTAAAGAGATAATAAATAAATAATAATAAAAAAATAAAAAATTATAATAAAAAGTTACCTACCATATCAAAGAATAATAATTTAATCCACATATTTTTAAAAATATATTTAATAATATAAAAGTTGTTATAGTTTTATATAAATATTTAATATTTGTAGACCAACGGGGGCTACAAACTCGAGTCTCAATCAACGGCATCCGAAGTTAATCCCTTGTTTTTTTCTTAAAATAACGCGGTGTTTTCTCTTCCTGAAATGTTTCTTTCATGAATTTTCAAAGCTTTTTTTTTTTTATATGAGTTACATATTTTTAAAAATATATTTAATAATATAAAAGTTGATATAGTTCTCTGTAAGATTGTCAGTCGTTCCCCTCCCTTTGTCGTTTAATCTTTTGCTTCTGCAATCGCCAAAACGTAAACTCGCTCTCGCTCTCTTTCCTCCACACGCATGCTGCCTTACAGTATCTTCCGAAGGTGTTGACACATTTGGAATTCGTAATAAAAACGTCCCTTTTGCAGCTGGGTCAAGATCTACTCTCTGGTATCATTTTGAGCTTTGCTCAACTTTTGTAATCTCCGAAAAAAACTGAATATGGAGGGAGATCAAGAAATTGCACTGACCCAGATCAGAAAATCAGTTGAGAAGCTTGGTTTTTTCACGGAGGTGATTCAAACACAATGAATTCGTGTCAGTCAACAAGTTTAGTTCTTTGTTTAATGGTTTTTTTTTTTTCAGATTGATGAGGTTCTTGATTGCAAGATCAATGGACCCAGAAAAGATAGCTAAGATGTTTATCCAGTGGCAAAAATGGAGGATTACTATGGTGCCGAACGAGTTGATCGCTGTCTGAAATACGGTATGAACTGGAGCAACGAAAGGCTTTCTTGTAGGGATTTTCTAAAGCTGGAATTCCAGTGTTGATTGTGAAAGCCAGAAAGCATTTTTCTTCTAAGGATCCTCTCCAGTTTAAGAGTAATCTTAACTGATGATTTCTTTTAGTTGATTAATTGATTGCTATTTTCCCATGTACTTCAGAAGCTGTGAATATGGTTAAGCTTAATTTACCAGAAACTGGTTTTGATCGGTAAAATCGTGAAAATGTACCTTCTGCTATTGGTTCATTTCATGAATGTGCCATGATAGAGAAGTTCCAACATAAAAGTTAATGTGACTTGGACGGTTTGGACTTTATTATTTGGTTGAAGTCTTAGATTCATGGTGGGGGTCATGCAATTTTTTGTTTACATTTTAATATTACTGTTTTCTTGTAATGTTCCGGTTGCATTCTTAGCAATTTACAACACAGTGAGTGCTATAGCTGTGTAGGAGATTGGGAATATGCTAACTAGATGCAATAATGTTGTAATGGTCATGGTACATCAAAAGCATTGGTGCTTTTCCTGTAGGTGGTTTTCTCGTTATAAATTTTGTTATCTGAAGGATTAGATATTTGGAATCTGTCCATATAAATAAGGTGTTTGGCATGTGACAAGAAGAAAAAAGTCTGTTTCTTGTCCTTAGAAAGGAGCAATCGGGCTGAGGTATGGTGAGGCAAATTTATAATATTTAGGTCAATAATTTATCACATGGTGGGCCAATTGTCCTCTTTGTTCTGGAAGGTGGTTTGCATAATCAACCGTCTTCGTTGGTGACGTTTATTACCTTTTTCTTTTTCTTATTAAGAATTTTTTAATCCGTCGATTTTTGTTGCACATAGACATGAAGTAATCTAAAATGCATTTCCTACCTCAGTTAACTTGTTAGATTGAGCTCTTCCTATTGCAGGGCTGTAAGAAACTTAAGTTATTGATTTTAGCACTTGACTAACCAATTTTGTTGCACTAGCTTCTTTTAAGATTGTTTTTCCATATAATAGTTCTTCATCATGTAACTGTTCAAGAGAACAGTGACGTCTCCAAATTGGCTTCAATCAGTATTTCTTCCAAACCCCTGCACATATTTTGTCACACGCAACAACTTATCTGATTTGAGCCAGCAAGTCCTTACTGCTGAGTTTTCTAATCCTCCCCTCAAGTAATATGCATAGACAAAAGGAACAAGTTATTCCTGTATTGCTCTCATTGGAAAAATTGTTGAATTCACTTTAAAATATTTAAGTAAATGCTAAACTCTAAAAAAAGGGTAAAGGCAAGATAACGGTGGCAGTCTAAACCTATGTTATTCTGTATTGTGCATTATGTTGAGAAGTGGCTTCTGAAAGTACTGATGTGAAAATAAGTTGGCCATACCCCATTTATTGCTATAAGAACAATTACCTGGTTAATATTTTATTCATTTTGCTCGTCTCTTATTGCAGAATTCGTGGTCCATCTGCTAGACAAAACAATTGCAAGGTATCAGCCAATCCAGTTTTTTACTGTTTCTGAAAATTAACCAAAATGGTTAGGTTTGAGACCATTTGTAGGCATGGATAATCTATATAACATGTATGGATGTGTTTCACATGCTAGGTAGGGTTGGGATAGGATCGTAAAAACCTTCATCCTGTCTTTTAGGATACATTATGTGTCATTATACATCAAGAGGGTGGGGTGGGATTTTTAATCCCATCATCATGGATAAGAGCACAAGACATAGAGAGGTTTAGTTGACTCACTGGTTGCTGTTAGAAGTTAGAACCAAGCATCCTTGCTGAAAACTAGCTAGCATAGGTGGCTGTCAACAAACACTAACACATTATGGAGTATTAATTTTCTATTTTATCATTTCTGAAACATTTAATTTCGTTTTAACATTACGTAAATGTAAACCAAAACCCCCTAACCATAGTGTGAACATGATTTGAACCCTAAACCTCTTGTATCAACCCAAGATGTTTTACTAGTAGAACCAACCACCACTCTCAATTTCCTATTTTATCATATTATGTCCTGGGTCAGGTTGTTCTATCCTATGTTTGTATGCCAAATCCAGCCTAACTGTTCTCTGCAGCAGATGGTTTTCTAGGTTCATTATTTTATCTTAACTAAATGTAGTTATATATCCAAATACGAAAATGAAATTGAGAAATTATATCTGTTGTCGGGGTTCTTGTCAAAGTGGTGGAATCATTTTGACCAAATCAAGGGCAGAGAAGGCAGGGCAAATAAGTTATAATTTCAAACAGGAGTTTGGTATTTCCCATAAAAGAACACAGATCTGACACGAGGTTGATGGGAAAGGAAAGAAGAGGAGAGATTTGGATTATTAAATTAATTTTAAATCAGCCACTCTCTTGCTCATCTGAAGAAGTGACATTTGGAAGTTTATGTTATTATCTTTTCACAAAATGTTTATGTTAAAATGTATAACTATGTAGGAAGACTAAATTTTTTACAAAAAGGAGCATGCTAGGCCTTCTAGTGTTTGACACAAGTGATAAAGATTCATGTGGCGGAAATTGAAATTTGAACTGGGGCCATCCTATATCTATTCTCCTAGTCTTATCGGGTTGATCTATGGATAATATAGCATATATATATATGCTCCATAATCGTTGTCCTATATTGCTTATATTTATTTTTATTTGTGATGAGCTTGTTATTACTTGCTTACTTGTCAGGTATAGCTTTATTTTATTCATTATATATATGTAGAAATCATTTCAACTGGTGTTTTCTTATGTTTGTTTCAGTTCCTTTAGAGGAAGGGAAAATGGAAACGAAAAGTTGGTAGGCATTTTTGATCTACAACAAATTTCGTACAAGAACATTGATGGACGTGGATTGATCACTGGATTTCAATTTTTACAAGTAATATTTTCTTTTCCTTATTTTTATTAGTTACTATTTTTGTTCCTTTTCAACAAGAAATTGGTCTATTTGGCATAAGTAAGAATAAGACAATTATGTTTTGAATAATAAATAGGGCATGTGGAAAACAATTCGGTAGATCTCTTTCAAATATTTCCTCAAATTCTTTTGTAAGTGTTATGTGTGATTGTATTGCAGTGCTATTCATGGTCAAACAGTACCGAAGTTTGTTGTAGTTCTTAGAAGGTTGATGCCTGTAGAGACAAGAGTAGTCCATTCTTAGTCCAAAATAGGTGGTCTTACAAGCTTACTGTGAATTTGAGGCATCTGACCTATTCCTAGTTCTTACATTGTTGGTTTTCCAACTCCAAGAGCTCTGTTTGCAATGAATTTGTCTGTATTTGATCCCTGCTGAGTTACTTGTGGGTTTTCATTATTTTCCATGTACTTTAGTTCATATTCCATTCTCGGTTGCTTTTTTTTCCCCTTGATTTTTTTTACCCTCAGGCTTCTATAATTCTCTTTGTTATACCTGTTCATTTTTCCTTTTCCCTAATGTTTGAAAGACAGAGATCTGCCTTGTGTATATGGAGTTGATTGCTTCTGTTAATGATGATTCCTGATGTAATATATATATTGGTTGGAACTTCTCGTCATCCTCTTTTTCTGTTTGACTATTGCTACTGTTTCATGCTATTCTTGTCTAAATTTTCCAATATAGGAAATAGTCATGGTTTGAGCGTGATTGGAGATATATGGGTTTGATGCAATCCAATTCCAGGCATTAACTTATTTGGAAAGATAGACGCTTCTAACTCTTATGATCCTAGAATATCAGATCTTGGTTGTAGAGTAGAGTTTATCTATATTCTGTAGTTAATTTCTTTCCCTTTTCATTAATATTTACATTGTTCCGAACTTCCTTTCATGCAGGTTTACTATCCTGAGCGTTTAGCAAAATTGTACATTCTAAATATGCCAGGATTCTTTGTCAGTGTGTGGAGGTTGGTTTCTCATTTCCTTGAGAAGGCAACGCTAGAGAAGGTATTTCTTGTTATTAAATATTGTCTCAAATAGTCAAATTGGTGTATTTGCTAGTGGAAATGCAACTTATAATCTCTATGCCTTAGAATGAAGTTTACGTTCTATATGCATTTTTTTGAACTATGGCCATGCATCTTTCTTTTTTCTATGCTCTATATGGGGGAGTTACACTGTGAAGTCAGCCGACATAGATTTTCTTCTTTAATTCTTATTCTGGTTGTTTTCGGATGAAAAATGCAGGTTGTGATTGTGACGAATGATGAAGAAATGAAGGATATGATAAAGGAAATTGGTGAAGAAGCATTGCCGGAAGATTATGGTGGTCAAGCAAAGGTTGTAGCTCTGCCAGATATTACAGTGCCACCTTTGGATGCTGCGTCTCCCTAAATGAATCAAAGACAGCTTTCTTATCCATCTCATAATAATGTTATGTATAATTCATACCAAGTACAATATTCAGGTATCAATTTGGCATGCTGGGATTGAATGGATAAGAAATAAAATGTAAAGGAAGGGGTAAAAGAATAATAATAATGAATAATGTTGACAACACTATAATAACAAACTTGAATGTCAAATGGTTTATTTAAAAAAGAAAGAAAACAAAACAAAACTATTGGTTTATGCACTCATTCTCTCCGATGGTAAATACAATGAAATTTTTTAGCTCGAACGTGGTGTGTTGGTTTTTGGCTCTTTACACTGAAACTTGGTAGAGATTTCGGTATCATCAATTGAATAAGGTTTATTACGCGTTTATCCTTCCTTTTGTGATGAGGTACACTCGTATATATTTTTATAAACTAAATTTATGAATTTATTATTTTATTTTTATAAATTATAATTATCAATAGATTAAAATTATTATTAATAAAATTATTATTAATGCTCACGTAGCGTATAGTAGCCTATAGTATGTTTATATGAGTTCAATATAAGATTGAAACTTAAAACCTTGGAATTCATTAAGAAAATTATAAAAATTTTAAAGTTTAAGAAAATTTTATATTATTTAAAAAAGAATTTTATGAAATAATAAATAATTTTTTTAATTAAAATAAAATATATTTTTATATAGACAATCATTATAATCCTAATTAAATAAAAAAATTAGAAATTTTAATTAAATAAGAAATTAATTTAATAAATATTTACTTTTAAAAAGTCATAAAAAAATAAACTTGTTCTTAAATTAAAAATTAAAATAAAACACAAAAAAGGATAAAAATGTAAATATATTTAGGATGTCCCCTGATAAAAATTTTAGAATCCAACCGCTCTGCGTAATTCTCCCCCACTTGAAAAGAGTTCGTCCTCGAGTTGTTGTGAATTCAAAATTCAACCCTTTATCTATTTCACCAACATATTAATCATATTTCTTAATTGCCAATTCAATAAGATCAGCTTCAATCCCTGTCAATATCATCTTCACTTGAACTGTACCAATCATATCTAAAATTCTTAACTTCATTGTTTTAGCTATTCTCGAATAAAATTTATGTTGTACATAAAAATTCCAATAACGCACAAGATAATGCTTCTTCAGAGTAACCTCTTTCATCTTCTCTTGAGAGAGTATTAATTTCTGAGTTATATTTGAAAGTAATTTACCTTCATTCTCTACTTATTGTACTTGTTTCAGAGCAGATATTACTTCATTCTTAGCATCCTAATTATTACTTATTGTCCCGTATTAGTCAAAGTGAATCCACGACTTGATTTTAGTAAAACTCTTATACCAAGAAATCTTTAATGCGTATTCAATCTTACAAAACAAGTTCTTAGCTAAAATCCATCCATCTAAAGGTTTAAACTAACTTATTTGAGTTTAAAAAAAAAAAACTCTTAGTTTCAAATCCCAATGATACCGTATGTCAACCATTGAAAAGAACCCTTTTGGAATAACTTCTTGAGATTCGGCTAACGGTAGTTTAACTAACTTCAGATCATATTCTTCTTTCTCAATAGGCATCTCCTCCAATGTCATCAATGACCATCTTATGGTTTCATCAATATCATCAACTTTCTCATTTTTGTCATCTTTATCTTCATCATTCGGATTACATATGACTTTTTTTATAATTTATTCTCCTTGTTTATGAATAAACCCATTCTTCTTAACCTTAAAAATTTCAGAGACAATCTTATTCATAGGTGATTCAGGTAGTTCAATCTTCAAATCTAATTTATTAGTGTGAGACTTGGGTTTTTGTTCAAAAGACACTTTTAACTTTTGATCCCAATGATATTTTTAAAACTGTAGAAACTCATATTGCCTATAATTAGATGACAAGAATTTATCCTGTAACATTCGTCTCATCCTACACTAAGTATATAGAGGTGCTTTACCCTTTCTCTTTCGGTTTTCTTGCACTTTATCCCATCAAATAGCAACTCTCCCCTTTAACCTATATGCAACTAACTTCACTCGTCTCTCCTAGGGAATATCTATATACTTAAAGAAATTTTTGACTTTGGACAACCAATCTAAAATTTTATCTTTACTTAAATAACCATAAAAATTAGAAGGGTTACCTCAAATAAAAAATTCGCTCACTCTCATTTGACTCCTTGATTACCAGTGAATTCCCTATTGTAACCACTACGGTAATAGTCTCTCATATTCCTCGGATTTTCTTGGTTACCCACATATTGGATACTTCTATCATATTCGTTTTTTGAGTTTTCTTCATAGATTGACAGTCTACGAAGGATAGGACTCCGTATAGCGATAGGTCGATCATGGGTAAACTCCCAGTCATCATCATCTTCAACTCTCAGCTTCCTATTTACCCTCACTCGAAGGGTGTTTGAGTCTTTCCAGATAATCTGAAAGTTTTTCTTCATAATAGCACTTCTTGTTTTATACTTTTCAAAGATCCGATCCAACCTAGCCAGCATCTGTATTCCTTATTCATCGACATTGACATGGTTGCTCCACACTTTATCTATCATGATTTCAAGATTACGCGTTCCGACTTTGATACCAAACTGATGCAGCGTGTAGCGTGTTTATATAAGTCCAACATAATATTAAAACTCAAAACTTTAGAATCCACCAAGAAAATTATAAATAGCCTAAAGTTTAGAAAAAATTTATCTATTATAATCCTAGTTAAACAAGAAAGTCAGAAATCTTAACTAAACAAAAAAATAATATTCTTAATTAAAT
>JAVXUL010000012.1:862299-878375 GCA_035590515.1 Trichilia minutiflora | reverse complement strand
AAATGATGAACTGTATCAAGTTCGATTTGATCTATAAATACTATTAAATATATTATTAAAATAATAATATATTTTTATTAAAATAATTTTTTAGTCTATCAAACATATTTGGTATGACATAAATCTTATGAGTTATGTTTAATGGATCCTATCATATTTTTATTTTTTTTATTAAATTAAATTGATTTGATATATTAATATATAAAAATCTTATTTTCAAAATTATACTCATCGATTTGTCATATTTATTTAATATTTTATAGTTTGAAATTAATATAATTTATGATCTAAATTAATCATAATAATTTATAAAATATTAATTTAAATTGATCTAATTAAACATATTAAATCGATTTAAATTTTCTCGCCTTTAAAATTTATGGCGCGGAAATACATTAATAACTCTTTAACTAAAGTGCAAACAGGAGACGTCATCCAAGACAAAAGTACTAATGTCATGTGAGCAAGACAATGATTATGCTACAGTACGTTTATATATTCATACATACATATTTTTATTTATTCAATTTTTATCATAATATTAACGTTTCTATTATAATTATTTAATTTGTAAAACATATTAATAAAATAATTAAGAATTATAAAAAAAAATGAAAATGATAAAAAAATCCCGACAAAGTGTTTCAGCTGTATGCACCATAACTTAATAATACCGATAACGATAAGCATAAACTCTTCAAGCTATAGAGCCGTCGCTGACTTGCTGACAATGCATCAGAACTGGGGTACGGACACTAAAACGCATGCATGTAACTATGGAACCATTTGTGGGGCCCACAATCTCATTCTATCTAACTCGCCTCCAATTATAACTTCTTCTTCTTTCCTTTCCCTCTCTTTTCCTTTTATTTCATTAATTAATTAATTAAAGTATTCCCTCCCCAAAAAATATTTAATTATCCTTTTATCTCCTTCGAAAAACTCGATATTACGAATAAGGACAACTTTATTTCATCATTTTGCTTCGCTCTCGGTTTCTATATAACTCTTTCCCCTCGCCTCTTTCAATAAATCAACACTCTTAATTCGCTTAGAAAAGAAAAATTCGCATTTCCTCAAAATTAGCAACGGAGCGAGCAATTCACTCATTTTGCTAACGGATTTGGTCCTTCGAATTCTCATTATTATCTTTAAATTTCACCCATTTCATCCAAGATTCTAGGGTTTTCTTCTTCCTTTCTTTTCTTTTGCTCTTCATAGATCTAAGTTTACTTGAGCTTAATCGGAACATTTGACTTCCGCAAATGCTGAATTTCAGTTTCTTACAGTGAGAAAAGCTGGTGTTGACGCCGAAAAATGGCTCATTTGCAGAGAGCAGTACAGTTGTGTGCTGTTAACTACGGTTCCAGCTCCGGAACTGACGTGGCAGTGCCTAATCAGTTTCCTGATGGTTTAAGAGTTCTTGTCGTGGACGATGACACTACATGTTTGAGAATTCTAGAGCAGATGCTTCGACGGTGCCTCTATAACGGTTGGTTCTACGTCTTTTCCCATTTTCCTTTTTTTTTTTTGGCTTTAATTTCGTAGTTCTTGCGGAAATTACTACGTATTTGGAGTGATGAAACTTCGCGTGGAAATTACGTGGGAAGTAAAATATCCCAGTTCCGTTTCTGTTGTACGTACAAACATGGTGTCAAGTGATGCAATTACTTGAATTAGTCTGTTTTTAAGAAAAGCAATGTGTGAGAGTGTTTAATATTGTTTTAGTGAGCTTTAGTGTCAAATAGGGTGGGATTTTTTTAATTGTTGGTTTGGTTTATGTTTGTGGGTAACATTTGTTAACAGAAATATTAATTAATTACCATGTGTTATTGGTTTTGCTTTATTTGCCAAGGTTAAGAATATAAACTGGTTTTCTTAGTTTGGATTGTTCAAAGATGTGGTAATATAAGCAGTTTGCTTTTGATTGATTTAATGAAGTTTTTTTTGGTTTGGTTGGCTGCAGTTACAACATGCTCTCAGGCTGCTGTTGCTTTGAACATTCTACGGCAGAAGAAAGGCTGTTTTGATGTAGTTCTAAGTGATGTTCACATGCCTGATATGGATGGTTATAAACTTCTTGAATGTATTGGACTTGAAATGGATCTTCCTGTTATCAGTAAGTTCTGCTCTGTTTCAATTACTAGGTATATAGAGTCTTGGCTTTGCTTCTTGACAATAACATGATAGTTTATGCTCCAGTGATGTCTGCTGATGGTCGAGTGTCTGCTGTTATGAGGGGAATCAGACATGGGGCATGTGATTACTTGATCAAGCCTATTCGTGAGGAGGAGCTTAAGAATATATGGCAGCATGTTGTTCGGAAGAGGTGGAATGAGAATAAAGAACTTGAGCATTCAGGCAGCTTCGAAGAGACTGATGCTTATAAAAGAGGAAGTGATGAAGTTGAATATGCTTCTTCTGTGAATGATGGACCAGAGGCATCATTGAAAGTTCAGAAAAAGAGGATATGTGGTAAAGAAGAAGATGGTGACGAACTTGATAATGATGATACTTCCACAACAAAGAAACCTCGTGTAGTATGGTCTGTGGAGCTGCATCAGCAATTTGTCAGTGCAGTAAATCAGCTTGGGATTGACAGTATGATCTTTTACCGTTTCTTTCTTTTAATTAATTCATTATATATCTGATAGGAATAAGAGATGTTATATGTATCTTGCCCATCTCTGAACTAAGTTTGTAATTGTTTTTCCCTTCAATTTAGTAGTTTTGATTAAAATATTATGGCTGCAATGTCAGAGGCTGTACCTAAGAGAATTCTTGAATTGATGAATGTACCTGGTTTGACGAGAGAAAACGTTGCAAGTCATCTGCAGGTATAATTCTTTTGGCCTTTAAATTTCTACCATTGTGCTTCTTATTCTTTCTGTATCATCGTCATTATGATCGTCACCAAGGAATAAACAAGAATTGGATAATATGTTAAATAAATGAAAGGAAAGAGAGAATACTTCCCATGAGTGTAAGCTTAAGATGAAGCGACTGGAGAATCAAGGTTTTGCATTTTAAAGGCAAGAGAAGGGAAGTTGTAAAGGAGAGCAATTACTGCCGATAGGATGGAAATCCGTTTCTGTCTGAAATAAAATTATATGAGCATAAAATTATTTTCATAATAGGCCTCTAGGAGTTGTTATCTTTGCAAATCTTGGTTTCTAGGGTGAATTTCGCTGGCCTCCATATTCAATATAGGCAGACGCTTATATTTTGTAAGGGCAGTCTTGGAGCCTTTTTGTAGGTCTCAAGAAAACCGCTTTTACTTTTGTCAAGACAAATGACTATCTGTAACGCACTACAACCATCTGCAGCATTTTTTTTCTTCAGTTAGATGTTCTGATACACGGTTGTCTCTTGAAAAGATGATCTTCTTTCTGTGCCAAGCATGATGTACCACCTTTATGGTGCACCTTGATATACCAGAAACCCTCTACATGTATCCACATGCATTTTCTATCATGTGCACGAATCCCTATCCTACTCCACTAACTTGGGAAAAGTGAACAGGTTTTTCCTTTACCCTAGCTTTATCCCTTAATTTTTCGTCGTCTCCTTATTAGCATAGGTTCTTGCAGTCTCAATCTGATCGGACAAATCAACATGAGTAATTATAAAATTACTCTTCTCAAAATTTGCAAATGCATGGTCAATTGATAAATGAAGATAGTAGGATGCTAGTTTAGAGAATGGTGACACAAGCAGTCGCAATCAAGTTTTTTGAGATTGGTTTAGTGCCCAATGGATATAGTGGCTTACAAGGATAAAGGAAGGAAAAAAACTAGGTGCAACCAGTTGAATTGAAAACAATTCTACAATGTCCGTTGGAATTGTCAATTTGTAGCTACAGTTGACTGAGAATTTTTAAATGCTATGTCTGATACTATGAATGAGAGTTACTTTAGTAGTTTAGTTGTATTTTTTGACTTTTTATGTTAATATTCAATAGATTTGACTTACCATGAAGTCAACTTGCAGAAGTTCAGACTATATTTAAAAAGATTAAGCGGAGTGCAAGGTGGAATCTCTAATGCTTTCTGTGCTCCTCTTGAAACAAATGTGAAGCTTGGTTCTCTTGGAAGATTCGATATTCAAGCTTTGGCTTCCTCTGGCCAAATTCCTCCACAAACATTGGCAGCCCTGCAAACTGAGCTTTTGGGTCGTCCTACAGGTAACCTGGTTACAGCAATGGAGCAGCCAGCACTTCTTCAATCATCCTTACAAGCACCCAAGTGTATTCCTGCTGAAAATGGTATGGTTTTCGGTCAGCCATTAATGAAATACCATCCAATTTTTCAAAATATTTACCTCATTTTTTTATGTCCATTGATGATGATGCATTTGCAGGATATGGAGTCTGGGCACCTAACAGCCTTGGTGGCGTGGCTCCCAGTGGCAATCTTGGAGGGCTAAATCCCCCAAATGGTAGCATGCTGATGGACATACTGCAATCGCAGCAAAAGCAGCATATACAACAACAGCAACAGTCGCCACTATCTGAGCCCAGCCGTTCAATTAATGTACAGCCATCTTGCCTTGTAGTTCCCTCTCATTCATCGGCCAATTTTCCGACGGGAAATAGTCCTGCTTCTGTAAACCAGAGTGGCAATTTTAATAGGAGTGCTGCCATTGATTATAGTCTTCTCTCAACTCAGTCAAATAATTCTTCATTGAATATGGGGCAAATCTCTGATGCTGACATCAAAACTACAGGTGTTCTTAGTGGTTACTCAGCTCCTGTTTCCATTTCTCCTTCAGCGTCCTCTTGTTCGGTAACTGCTGACAATAACGCAATTCAGCATGTTCAAAACTCGGCCATAGCATTTAGAGCTGCTGGACGATTACCAGGGCATGTTCCTAACCTTGCTGATATCCAGGCTGCTTATGTTGCTAAGTTAGGTGAAAGGCTTGATCAAGGGCCACTAAGAAATCTTGGATTTGTTGGTAAAGGGACTTGCATTCCAAGCCGTCTTGCCGTAGAAGAATTTGAATCACCAATGAATAACTTGACAGGTGGAAAAATGTATTGGGATACCAATGCTAGCAGAGTGAAGGAGGAGCTGAGTTTGGAATTTGTGGATAATACAAAAGTGGCTATCCCAATGTTACAACAATATACCTCAAATGATCTCATGAGTGTTTTCACTGATTAGGTGAGTTATTTTCTTGGGTGCTGCATAAGTTTCTTGGTGTTTTCTATGCATGTATGCAGGAAGCTCTGCTTTATTCTTGGTTATGAATATTTCTTTTGTCTAATGAGATGAAGCTGTTTAGCAGCCTTTTGCATCTACTGCAGTAACTGGACTGATTGGTGAATTTTGTGCTTTTAACATTTGGTGGGAGGATCAATTTCTTTCTTTTTCTCGCTCGGAGTGTACAGGGTGGTGGAATTAGCACTTGTATACTCTGCTTAACTTTTAACTACACATAATTTATGTCAATAGCATTCAGATAATAGCTATCATATACTAAATTCACTGTGTTCTTGGTTCCAATTATTGGTTCATACTGTTTTCTTGGTGGCAGGTCTTTTATTCTGCGCCGAGCGCAAACCTCTTGGTAGTTATGAAGATGAAAATGTTAATTGAATTGAAGTCTGTATTATTCTTACTAGATCTAATTTGTCAATGAAATTGTCTGCCCTTCCAGCATTTGCACCAGCGTTGATTTAAGTGGTTTATCGTATCTAGTGGTAGTAAAAGTTCAGCGTGCATTCAGTCAGGTATTGTTGATATCTTGTTAGTCTTTGTCCGTAGGAAAATAAGTTATATATTTCTTTCTATACGAGACTCGTATGATGTGGCTTCTTGCCACGTAACTGTGTAGTTATTTGTCTAATGCCATCCAAGTGCTCATTTATTTTCCATCACTCTAATTAATCAACAATTTTTCTCTAGCTCCTTTGTATGTAGTTTATATGTTTATATGGATTGTTTATGGGGGGATTCTTTTAATTTTTCTTTTCAATATCTTGGTTCGGTTCTAATTCTAAATTGATAGTTGGACTTCGTAACTTGTGCCTTGAAAACGAACACCAAATTTTAGTGAGATTGTAGAATGTTTTTATTGTTCTACGTATCGGTATCCGTATATCAATTAAATAAGTTATGATTATAAATTATAAGATTAAATTAATAATTTTTAAAATGAAAAGTATATAATATAATATAAATAAATTATTGTACTATTTTGTTTTTCTAATAATCTGTTATAGGCTCCTGGTAGCTGACCGGACCACATAGTTAACGTTATTCACGTTAGAGTACTCTTTTTAATAGTACCATATTATTGGATGTGAAGGATTTTGCTGCAATCTCAGTTCTTTACGAATTACAATTTTGAATTTTTTGGCTGTAATTTCTACGAAATGTATTAATAATATTAATGACATATTTGTTTATTTAACAACAACAACAACATTTGTTAAAATCGATCAACATAAAATCGATCCAATAATATGTTGAATTTTATAGGCAGGGCTATAGTGCATTTGGCTGTACTTACAATTGTTTCAATTCTTTGGTTAAAATTTTATTTTTTTAATATAACTCTCGATGTTGTAATTTTTTTTATTTTTTCTTTTATTTTAATAAATTTTTATTTATAATCAAAAATTTAAAAAAAAAGTAATAAAATTGAAAGCACTATCCAACTCTAATTTTATTTATTTATTTAACTTCCACATTCGCAAAATGTTAACATGATTTAACATACCATTAACACGGTGGGCAGAGTATTTTTTTAAAGGATTTTTTTTTAATAGTAAGAACAAAGAGATATTTAAAAAAAAAGGATTGACAGATGTTCCTTGAAGTTTACCCTGAAACACATTAACCCCTCCTTGATATATGGTAAAATCTTAACCGTTCATTTTTGTAATTGATGGGCTGATTTTTGTCACACACCAAAGAGGAGATTGATGTATTTTAGAGCAAACTTTAGGGGCATCTGTCATTCTTTCTTTTAAAAAATTATATTAAGTATTTAATATAAATTTTTTATTTAGTTAAATATATAAGTTAAAATAAAAAAGTGACCAAATTTAAACATATATTTTAACTTCTTATTTATTTTAAAGTAAAACATTATTTATTCTAAAATTAGATATAAATGAATGTCGAAAATATAATTAATTGGAATTACTGTAAATTATCTAATCAATTTCTATAATAAAAAATTCAATAGATGAAAGCTAATTACTATTTTTATATTCTTCCTATTTTACGTAAATGGTACAACCTCGTAACATGTAACCCGTCTTAATGAATGTCATGCCATATTTATTTTATTATTTATATTAATATATGATTTTAGTGTTAGAGATTTTGGGTTGGGAAGGGAGGAGTTTGGAAGAGAATATTTTTTTTTCGTTTTTTATTCATAAACAAAATATCTATTTATAGATATAAAAATAATAAATGAATTTAAAATATATTAAATCTCTAATATTATGTAATTATCCTATTTTTATTTTATTTAAATTAAATAAATCTTTTAAAAGAAAGATCTATTCTACTATAACTTTTATTATTAATAACTTCGAATCATTCTTCAACACTTTCCCTTGATTCAAAGTTAGATATCAAGTTAAATTTAATTTGACAGATTTTGTGAAGCACTTCTCTTCACTTTCCCTTCAATTTGTGAAGCACTTCTCTTCACTTGTTGATGCACTTCTCATCAACCTTCAATTGGAGCACTTCTCTCCAAAAATTTCTTATGTTGGAGCACTTCTCTCCCTCCTCGGAATCTTGTTCCATTCTCATGGGTATTTCTTTTGATACCGTATTGTTGCTGGCCATTGAATCAAGTTGAGTGATTTTGCTTACTCAAGCTCACAGTCTCTCAAGGATATAAGGCTTTGATACCACTCTTAGGGATTTTGGGAAAGGAGGAGTTTGGAAGAGATTATTTTTCTTCTTCATTCTTTATTCATAGACAAAACATCTATTTATAGATATAAAAATAACAAATGAATTTAAAATATACTAAATCTCTAATATTATGCAATTATCATACTCCTATTTTATTTAAATCAAATAAATCTTCTAAAAGACCTATTTTACTACAACTTTTATTATTAATAACTTTGAATCATTCTCCAATATTTAGTGCATCAATTATTTGATAAATAATGTATTCCTCTTAGTCGTAGTGAAAAAACATATTAGTTGAAATAATAATAACATTTAATAAGTGTTATATGTTTCTCTTAATATTTTTTATTAGTGTAATTAAAATCGGTTAAAATAAAAAGAATAGAGTTTTTATATTATTATAAATTGAAAATAGTGATGTGATATTTAGTGGTAAAAAATTTATTGAATGGTTGCTTTCTATTGATTCTAAATTCGAGTTATAGATTAGTATCATGATTTAAGTGTGGATCTTGACGATAAATTATTGAATTAGTATTTCGGAGAATTTTATCTAAACTATTTTTGGTTGAATAGTTATCTTTGTGTCAATCCTGAATTTAATAGCATTCAATCGCTCCTATTACAATATTATCAGCTATCAATTCATATCGTATATCATCTCGTTGGACACCTATCTTTGCATCGATTCCGAGTTTAATAGCGTTCGATCACTTTTATTACAGCATCATCAGCTATTAATTCAAATCGTACATTATTTTACTGATTCGACATCTAATTTTAGAGTTCTCCTCGTATAAAAAAATAATAATAATAAATAACTAAATTAAAAATTATAATAAAAAAGTTTTCTACCATATAAAAGCATAATAATATATAATTAAAAATTATATAAAAACATAATAATATAATCCATATACTTTTAAAAATATATTTAATTATACAAAAGATTTTCGTAAGATTGATATAGTTTAACGCATCCAAGGTTTAGCTCAGTGAAAAATATTTAAACTCCTAAAGAGTCCTAGGTTCGAACTCTGGGGGTATCCTTATGTTGAAACGTTAAGGGGAATAGGCGTGGATTTTATCTAAATTATTCATCTAAATGCAACGACAAATAAATTCGACTTATGCCTGTCCTCGGTTCAGTAGATTAGGATTTTTCATATATATATATATATGTTTGAGTATTTTTATCAAGGCCCAGTCCAAAGGTCTAAGTCCATTATTTCAAGGTACCAATCTCTTTGAGACCCATAATACGGTGACGTTTTGAGACCTTTTTTCTACAATGTTAAAGCAGAGACTCTCATCACTTATAATACAGTGACGGTCGATACTTTTTTTCCACAATATTAAAGCAGAGACTCTCATCGGTCATATTATCCGAGATCACATATTCAAGAAAATGTCTCATATTAGTTCTAGTAAATACATGTTCCAGGTTGACTAATGGTACTGATATCCAAGACCTCCTTTCAGGGTGTTAAGCAAATAACTATTGTGTATGTCATCACCAGAGATCTATGAGTACTCATAACACATCCACGGGGATCTGAAACCTTTGGGAATCAATTATCCGACCCTATCAATCCTTTAAAATATTCTCCGATGCACATGAAATAGTACGACTCCCATGACATCCACGGCCTTTGATTTTCATAATAAACTTTCAAACCAAGCTAATTAAAAAAGAATGACACGTGTTCATGATTATGAATTCCAATAATTACGAGATACCAGAATTCAGACGGAGGGGAGGTAAGTGTCTCTCTTCAGATAAAATAGAATATTCATACATTACACACGATCTATCATTTTTGAAAAGAAAAATTCTCCCTCTTTGTTAGGATTCAAAGATTTTCTTTTTAAGATTCCCTGATCATCTTCTTCCTCCTCTTTTTTCATCATTACACACATAAGTAAAATTTTTATTGACTTAAGTATTAAAAGATTTTCATCGAAAAATTGATTTTATTCTTGAGATTTTTTGTGTTTTATAACTCAAAATAACCGAGAAGACAAAGATAAAGTTGGTGTTGGATGTTGAAGATTGCAACTTTTTGTATATATATATATATCGGTGCGAAAATTGTCCGTAGACCCTCCTTACACATGGCCATACATCTCTCTGGATCCTCGAACTCTCTCTGCACAATCGCTTCGAAGAATTTGACTTTCTTGCTCTTCAGAAAAAAGAGGCGTTCTCCCTTCCCCTAGAAAGATGGGTTCTCTGGCTATTTGCCTCCTAACTTCCAATAGTTTTCTCTCCAACGCTTCAGCCTTGCTGGCCAGAAGCCTGTCTATGTGTCTACCTCCTGTACCGGTAGTACTTTTGCTAGCGCTAGAACCTTCCTCTGCTTGTCTTCTTTCTGCCATCTCCAAATTTTTCTAAGGAAAAATAACAGAAAATATTTTCTCAAAAAGCTTTCAAAAAATATTTCTTCCTCCTTTCTTTCTCCACGCACGGTGCTTCAATGACTTTTTATTTGATTCCCATAGATGACGCCAGTTGTTGGTGCGAGAATTGTCCATAGACCTTTCTCACGGTCAATGAGGAATGACTTAGTTGGTGAGATGTGAGGGCGATGTGGCTGTTATTGAACAGAGATTTTTTCACTGGAGAGCGACTGAAAGTGTGGTTGTTTTCGACAAGGCTCCACCTCCTAAGCTTACAAAGATAAGAAACACCTATGGAGTGACGTCGAGAGAGGTTTCCGAAGGAAAAATTCTGATGTCTAAGTCAGAAATAACGTGGAGGAAAAAAGAAATAGACTTCCGACGAAAGTAACAGAGAGAAAATCCGAAATGCCTTGAAATGAGAGAAAAGTGTGTAGAATTTATACTCAAAGGCTACCTAACGAAAATGGTTGGAAACGATGATAATTAGACTCTCTTTTTCTCTCTCCGATTCTATCAGTGTATATTTAAAGTGCAAATTTTCGGTGAGGTTCCAACCAAAATATCCAAAATCCGAGAGAGAGCCTTTCTCTGTTGAAGAAAGTTGCCTTATATAGTGCCTTTTTCCTAAATAGTGGCTTGGCATCAGAGAATGTGAAGGATGTGACGTCTGACATGGGGTAGTGTGCAGTCGAATTTCATTAACGAAGCTGACACATCTGCAGGATTATGGGCCTGACACCGTCCCATCATCTGAAAAAATGATCAGAGGATCGGATGGGTGTATGTAAGGGGTCAACTATCAGTAATCATTCTTATTTTTGACCTGAAGGAAGGGGCACATGTCTGTTGATACTCTGTGTAGGAATTCCCCTCTTGATCAGGGATTACTTGCAAATTGATTGTTGAAAGATTCCGGGCTTGAGATGATTCCTCTGAAAAGCTGTCCGGGTCTCTGGGAAGGCGACTTGTCTCAATTGATGCTGTTGGATGCCTTAGGCGTATTGTGGATAACCGCGCCATACATCAGAAAGAGCTTTAGTCTTTGTGGTGTCTGAGACGGTGAGAATTCTGAGGCGCCATTAATTCTCCTGAGATGCTGATTCCTTGGAGCGAAACTCACTGGGGCCATGGAATCTCTAAGAAGAGGGATTTTCGGGATAAAATTTATCCGAAGTCGTGTATTCTCTGAGCAGAGATATTTGAGACAAGATATATCTGAGACGAAACTGTATAGGATTATCTCTGATCACTTGCTCGTGCCTTATTAACAAAACATCTACTTATTACTCTTATATTTTTCCAAAAACAATATAAATTTATTTTTACGTAAATAATTAATATCTGAAGGCCAACGGATGCCACATATCTCAACGGCATCCAAGGTCAATCCCTTGAATTTTCAAAGGCTTTTTTATGTGGCAAGAAAAGGAAAATAAACAAAGTCATTGGCGTAGTTCATGTCAGTCGTTCCCCTCCGTTTATTGTTTTATCTTCTGCAATTGTTCCGTTTTGTCAACTTAAACTCCCTCTCGCTCTCTTTCCTCCACTCGCATGCTGTCTCACAAGTGTGGAGACGTTTGTAACTCGTAATAAATACAGCCCTTTAGAAGCTGGGTCAAGAGCTACTCTGGTCTCATTTTGAGCTTTGCCTACGTTTTGTAATCTCATTTTGAGCTCTTGAGCTGGGTCAAGAGCTACTCTGGTCTCATTTTGAGCTTTGCCTACGTTTTGTAATCTCTGAAAAAAACTGAATATGGAGGAAGATCATGAAATTGCACTGACCCAGATGAGAAAATCAGTTGAAAAGCGTGGTTCTTCCACGGAGGTGATTCAAGCACAATCAATCCATGTGAGTTCTGTCAACAATTTTAGTTCTTTGTTTAATGTTTTTTTTTTTTTCCAGAAATTAGGAGATCCAACATTGATGAGGTTCTTGATTGCAAGATCGATGGATCCAGAAAAGGCAGCAAAGATGTTTGTCCAGTGGCAAAAATGGAGGACTACTATGGTGCCGAACGGGTTTATTGCTGAGTCCGAAATACAGGATGAACTGGAGCCACGAAAGGCCTTTTTACAGGGATTATCTAAAGATGGATTTCCAGTGTTAATTCTGAAAGCCAGAAAGCATTTTGCTTCTAAGGATACTCTCCAGTTTAAGAGTAATATTAACCGATGATTTCTTTTTGTTGATTAATTGGTTGCTATTTTTTCATTTGCAGAAGTTGTGAATTTGTTTAAGTTTAATTTACAATAAACTGGTTTTGATTCGTAAAATCGCGAAAATGTACCTTGTGCTATTGGGTCATTTCATGAATGTGCCATGATAGAGAAGTTCAAACATAAAAGTTAATGTGAGTTGGACAATTTGGACTTTTATCACTTGGTTGAAGTCTGAGACTCGTATGGGTCATGCAATTTGTCATTTACAGTTTAATGTTACTATTTTCTTGCAGTGTTCCGGTTGCATTCTTAGGCTATTTACAAAACAATGAGTGCCTTATTGTGTAGAAGATAACGAATATGTTAACTAGATGCAATAATGTTATAATGGTCATCATCCATCAAAGGCGTTGGTGCCTTTTTCTATGGGTAGTTTTCTCATTATAAATTTTGTTATCTGAAGGGTTAGGTATTTGGAAACTGTCCATATAAATAAGGTGTTTGGCATGTGACAAGAAAAAAGTCTGTTTCTTGTGGCTAAGGAGTAATCGGACTGAGATATGGTGAGGCAAATTGATAATATTTAGGTCAATAATTATGGCATGGTGGGCCAAATTCACCTACTTGTTCTGGAAATGTGGTTTGCATAGTCAATAGTCTTCGTCGGCGACATTTATTACCTTTTTTTTTATTATTAATAATCTTTTAATCTGACTTTTTTTGTTGCAAATAGACATGCAGTAATCTAATATGCATTTCCAACCTTAGTTAACTTGTTGGATAGAGCTCTTCCTATTGCATTTCTGTAAGAAACTTTAGTTGTTGATTTTAGCACTTGATAAACCAATTTTATTGCACTAGTTTCTTTTAAGATTGTTATTCCCTACAATAGTTCTTCATTTTGTAACAGTTCGAGTACAGTGACATCTCCAAATTGACTTCAATCAGTATTTCTTTCAAACCCTTGCGCTTATTTTGTCACACTCAACAAGTGATCTGATATTAAACCGGCAAGTTCTTATTGCTGAGTTTTCTAATCCTCACCACAAGCAATATGCATGGACGAAAGGAACAAGTTATTCCTGTACTTTTCACATAGGAAAAATTGTTGAGTTCATTTTAAAATATTTTAGCAAATGTTAACCGCTAAAAAAAAGTAAAAATAAGTTATTGTATTGTGCACTATGTTGAGAATTGGCTTTTGAAAGGACTGATGTGAAAAATGAGTTGACCTTACCCCATTTATTGATATAAGAACAATTACCTGGTTAATATTTTATTCATTTGCTTGTCTCTTGGTGCAGAATTCGTGGTCCACCTGCTAGACAAAACAATTGCAAGGTATCAGTCAATCCAGTAAATTTTTTACTGTGTGTGAAAATTAACCAAAATGGTTAGCTTTGAGATCATTTGTAAGCGTGGATGATCTATATAACATGTAAGGATGTGTGTCGCATACCAGATAGGGGTGGGATAGGATGTAAAAATCATTATCCTGTGTACTGGGACGTCATCAGATGGGATATAAGGTTGATATGAGTTAAGATGACTACACTATGTGTCCATTATACATTCAGTGGGTGAGGTGGGATTTTTAGTCCCATCATCGTGGATAAGAGCATAGGATAGAGATTTTTTTGATTCATTGGCTGCCATTAGAAGTTAGAACCAAGCATCGTTGCTAAAAACTGGCTAGCATTGGTGGTCGTCAACAAACACTAACACATTAATTTGAGTATTAATATCCTATTTTATCACTTTTGGAAATTTTATTTTCTTTTTAAATATTATATAAATGTAAACCAAACCCCTACCTAACCATATTGTGAACCAGATTTGAACCCTAAATCTCTTGTACCAACCCAAGAGATTTTACTAGTAGAACAAACCAGCACTAACAATTTGCTTTTTTATCATATTATATACTGTTTGTTCAGGTAGTGCTATCCTATATTTGCATGCCAAATACAGCCTAATTGTTCTCTGCAGTAGATTGTTTTTTAGTGCCATTATTTTTTGTTAACTAAACGCATCATATATCCAAATATGAAAAAGAAATTGAGAAATTGTACCTGTTGTTGAGGTTTTTGTGAACCATGGATATGAGTTTTTTGTCGAAGTATTGGAATCATTTTGACTGAATGAAGGGCAGAAAAGGCAGGGCAAATAAATTAAAGTTTCAAACAGGAGTTTGGTATTTCCCATTAAAAAAACATGGGTACACAAGGTTGATGGGAAAGGAAAGAAAAGGGAGAGATCTGGATTATTAAATGATTTTAATTTTAAGTCAGCAACATTTAGAAGTTTATTTAATTATCTTTTCACAAAATGTTTATGTTATAGTGCATAACTTGGTAGGATGACTAAATTTTCACAAAAATGAGATATCAGGCTTTCTAACATTTTGGAACTAAAACTTCATATTCATGTGGCAGTGAACTGAACTTTGATATGGGGCCATCCTATATCTATCTTCCAAGTCTTACCGGGTTAATCTGTGGATAATACAGCATATATTTATACATACATAATATATGCTTCATAATTGTTGTCTTATATACCTTATATTTATTTTTCCTTGTGATGAGTTATTACTAGCTCACTTTTTCGGTATTGCCTTATTTTATTCATTATATAAATAAAGAAATCATTTCAAGTGGTGTTTCTTATGTTTGTTTCAGTTCCTTTAGAGGAAGAGAAATTGGAAATGAAAAGTTGGTTGGCGTTTTTGATCTACAACAAATTTCATACAAGAACATTGATGCACGTGGATTGATCACTGGATTTCAATTTTTACAAGTAATACTTCCTTATGTTATTAGTTACTCTGTTACTTTTCAACGAATAACTAGTCCATTTGGAGTAAGAATAAGAGAATTATGTTTTGAATAATAAACAATATAGGACATGTGGAAAATAATTTAGCAGATTTCTTTGAGTATTTGCTCAGTTTCTCTGTAAGTCTTAGTGTGATTGTATTGCGGTGCTATTCATGGGGGACGATACCAAAATTGTTGTAGTTGTTAGAAGGTTGATGACCTGGGGAGTCAAAAGTCCATTCTTAGTCCAAAATAGGTGAATTCGAGGCATGGTATATTTCTAGGTCCTATATTGTTGGTTTTCCATCTTCAAGAGTTTTTTTTGCATTGAATTTGACTGTATTTGATCCATAATGAGTAAGTTTTGGGTATTCTTTTCCACATACCTGAGCAAAGGTTGATTTTCTATTCCTGGTTACTTTTTTTCTGAGTATTTCTTTTGTTTTTCCTTTCCCCTTTATTTTTTTATGCTCAGATTCTTATGATTCTTTTGTTTATACCTGTTCATTTTTCCTTTCCCCTACTTGAAAGACATAGATTTGCCTTGCTTATATGGAAGTGATTGCTTCTTTTGATGATGATTGCAGATGTACTTGGTGGTGAACATATGTATTGGTTGGAACTTCTCCTTGTTCTCTTTTTCTTTTACTATTGCTACTTGTTTATGCTAGCTATTCATGTCTAAATTTTCCAAGATAGAAATTAGTCATAGTTTGAGTGTGGTTGGAGATATATGGGTTTAATGCAATCTGATTTCAGGTCTTTAGTTATTTGGAAAGAAAGTTGCTTTTAAAATCTTTTGATC
>JAVXUL010000012.1:840789-862289 GCA_035590515.1 Trichilia minutiflora | reverse complement strand
TTTGATCCTGGAATGTCAGGTCTTGGTTGTAGAGTAGAGCTTATCTATATTGTGTTTAATTTCTTCCCCTTTTCATCAATATTTACATTGTTCCGAACTTCCTTTCATGCAGGCTTACTATCCTGAACGTTTAGCAAAATTGTACATTCTACATATGCCAGGATTCTTTATCAGTGTGTGGAAGTTGGTTTCTCGTTTCCTTGAGAAGGCAACGCTAGAGAAGGTATTTCTTGTTATTAGATATTGTCTGAAGTAGTCGAATTGGTGAATTTGCTAGTGAAAATGCAACTTATAGTCTCTGTGTTTTAGAATTAAGTTTACGTTCTACATGTCATGCATCTTCCTTCATCGATGTACTATAGAGCGTTGTTACATTTTGACGTTAGTCCTCATTGATTGTATTCTTCAAACCCACCCTTGATCTGGTTGTCTTCCAATGAAAAATGTAGGTTGTGATTGTGACAAATGATGAAGAAATGAAGGATATGATAAAGGAAATTGGTGAAGAAGCACTGCCGGAAGAGTATGGTGGTCGAGCAAAGCTTGTAGCTCTGCAAGATGTTACAGTGCCATCGTTGGATGATGCGTCTCTCCCTAAATGAATCAAAGACAGCTTTCTTATCCATCTAATAAGAATGTTATGCATAATTCATACCATTTACAATATTCAAGCATCACTCTAGTTTCAATTTGCTGTCCTGGCACTGAGCATACGAGAGAAAAAAATGTAAAAAAAAAGGGAAAATAAAGAAGAATACTGAATATTGTCGTCTGACAACCTCGAATAATACCAAATGGTTTATTTAGGGTCAGCAATATATTAATTAAATTTAATTAAAGTAAGCTCTTGTGTACATTTAAATAATTATTACATAAAGAATGTGTAATATGCATTGAGTCATGCTTTAAACCGTGCGATATATTTGTTTATTTAAATTTTACACAAAATAAATTGTGTATATATATAACAAAAAATTTTGAATTATAAATAAAAAAATCAAGGGAAAGAGATGAAAAAGTTGAAGGATGTAAAAGCATACTATAGTTTGACACTATGATCCCTCCTTTAATTTATGCTCAAATCATGATTGAATTGGTTCCGATAATATGGAAATCTTATCGAAATCCCTAAAATTGTTCTAATTTATTTATTATAATTCTAGTTTTTTTTGTTATAACTCTTAATTTTTTATTATAATTTCAAAATTTTTTATTGTATATTCATAAATTAAAAATTTTATTAAAAAATTGAAAATTACAATTAACAAACTCAAAAAAATGTAATAATCTATAATACAATTAAATGTACTAATTTATTTATTTTAAAATTTTGACATTTTTTTAATATATGTTAGTTTGGGAAGTGTATTATATTATATAATTTTAATAAAGTAAACTGAAGTGTACATTTAAATAATCACTGCATAAAAAATAGGGTCATGTTGTAGTATTGCAATTATAATATGGTACAGTCTCAAATATTTAGTTCTATTTTTTTAAAAAAAATTTCATTATACTTTTTAATATTTACATTATAATTTTTAAATTTTAAATTATAATTATAACTTATAAAAATGAAATAAAAAAATTAAAATATAATAAAAGAGTTAGCACATGACAAAAAGAATTTGAAATTTCATATTATACACACATGCATTGGAACCAAACTATAACGTTACCATAAAAAATATGGGCGAGTCAGCTTGCAAAACGCAAAAAATATGGTGTTATAGCATCAGAAAGTTATTTTAAAATTTATTATTATTATTTTTTTATTTTTCTTAAAAAAAAAAAATTAAAACAAAACAAAACAAAACATCTAGATAGTCCATGCCAGTCGTCCCCCTACGTTTGTGGTTTTACCTTCTGCAATTGTTTGGTTTATTCAATGTAAAATCTTCCTAGACACAATTATATCTTATTAATCGGTCGATACTTTTAACAAATTTATTAATCGAACCAATGTTGACTTGGCCTGGACTGATTGGTGCCAATATGATAAATAATAGCACGTCATTTTTGATAAACTCATGCAGTATGGCTTTCCTTCTTCCCCACACACGAAACATGCTGCTTATTTTACACAATTGTCTCGACATGTTGAACTCGTATAATAAATAAAGCCCTTTTTCATCTCTTATTATCTTAATTTGAGCTTTGCCCACCTTTTTGTAATCTCTGAAACAACCTGAAGATGGAGAAAGTTCAAGAAATTGCACTAACCCAGATGAGAAAAGCAGTTGAAAAGCTCGGTTCTTCAACTGAGGTGATAATTAATTCAAACACAATGAGTTCATTTCATTTTCTGTCAACAAGTTTAGTTCTTTATTTAATGTATTATGTTTCTTTTTCAGAAATTTGGAGACCCAACATTGCTGAGGTTCTTGACTGTAAGATCAATGGACCCATCAAAAGCAGCAAAGATGTTTGTCGATTGGCAGAAATGGAGGACGACTATGGTGCCGAACGGCTTCATTGCTGAGTCCGAAATACCGGATGAGTTGGAGCCTCGGAAGGCATTTTTACAGGGATTATCGAAAGATGGATTTCCAGTGCTGATTTTACAAGCCAGAAAGCATTTTCCTTCCAAGGATTCTCTCCAGTATAAGAGTAATTATAACTGATGATTTCTTTTAGTTGATGAATTGATTCCTCTTTCTAAAATACAAGCTTTCCATCTCTTTCGAAAAGAAATTATTACAATTTTTTATAAGCAATCTTTAAAGAAGATAGAGAGAAAAAGAGTAATATTTATTATAAATTTCAGAATTTACTTTACTTCAGGAATATAAACTTTGTATGTGCCATGTAAATGATATGTTTATTTATTAAACTAAAGAAAATCTAAATTTTGTTATACATAACATTTGAAAACATAATTACTAAAGTTCATTAGATCGATCTCTTCCTATTTCATGGCAGTAAGGAGCTTAAATTGCCGATTTTAGCTCTTTCTTTTAAACTGATTTTATTGATAAACCAATTTTCACTAGTTAATTTCATTTAAGATTGTTTTTCCTATTGCATGGCCATGGTGTTTTTCCTATTGCATGGCCATGGTACTCACGGTGAGAAGGTTTTCATTGTATTTACTGTCGTCTTATCCAACAAGTTCTAGAAGGTTAGGCTAGTTTTCTTATAGGGTTATGAAATATTTTCAAAAAAATTATAATCTGAATCCCTAAAATCTAACTTATAAGAATATTATCAAGAGATTTATGGGGTGGTATAAACCTATATTATTTTTTAGGATGAATTTATTTACATTCTAATTTTTATTTAAAACATTTTTTTATTCTGTACACCCGTTAAAAAAATTAAAAAATAATCTTTACTTTATACTTCTTTAATAATATCCTTTAATTATTTTTTTTATTATGTACGTTAATATTTCTTTTGACACTCATAAAAATATTTATCTTACTTAAAATTTTTAATTATATAATATATTTAATCACTAAATGCAACAATAAATATGGTAAAGAATTATAAAATAAAAAAAGATGATAGATAATAGTAATATATATTTTATTGTAATAAATTTTGTTATCTAAATATAAATATGGGTATTCAGAGTAAAAATTAAGGTATAAATAAACCCTCTCTATTCTTTATTATGGATTCAATGATGCTAGTTATCCCAAATTTTTTAATCTCAAAAAAAAAAAATTTAATAATGTGACAAATGAGATGAATATATTAAATAATTTTTATAATTTTTACAGTTATTTATTATATATTTTTATAAAATAGTTAATGTATGTCATCTTATTTAGAATACATTTTAAGAATAAAATTTTTGGGATAAATAAGATTAATTTTGTGCATTATGTTTAGGATTGGCTTCTAAAAGTACTGATGCGAGAATAATTGGACCTTACACAAATTACTCTCCCAATAACAATTACGTGATTAATATTTTATTCATTTTATCTGTCTCTTGGTGCAGAATTCATGGCCTACCTGCTAGACAAAACAATTGCAAGGTATTAGTTAATCTAAAAATTCTCAGATTCAAACATTTATAATTTTTTTTTAAAAATATAAACCCTCAAAAAAAATAATTTAACTCTTTTTTAAAAAATATTTTAATAAAAAAATGACTGACTACTAATTAAATTTTTTTACTGTTTTTTGAAAAATAACTGGAAAGGTTATACTTTTGAATGATTAAAGTAAATTCAGTTTCAAACTTAAATGTTCCATTTCCCATTAAAAAAGAAAAAAAAACAACACCCAATTCTGACACAAAGGTTGATGGAAAAGAAGAGAAGAGTGGGATAGATTTGAATAATTAAAGGATTAGATATCATTTCATGAGTGTTTTCTTATGTCTGTTTCATTCGCTTTAGAGGAAGAGAAATTGAACACGAAAAATTTGTTGCCATTTTGGATCTAAATCAAATTGCGTACAAGAACATTGATTCACGTGGAATGATCACTGGATTTCAGATTATACAGGTAATAATTATATTTATTCCCTTTCAACAAGAAATTAATCTAAATTATTCCCCTTTTCCATCAATATTTAATTACATTGTTCCGAACTTCCTTCCACTTCCATGCAGAATTACTATCCTGATCGCTTAGCGAAATTGTACTTTCTACACATGCCAGGATTCTTTGTCAGTGTGTGGAAGATGGTTTCTCGTTTCCTTGAGAAGGCATTACTAGAGAAGGTATATATTTTCCTTTTTGTTAAATATTGCCTCAAGGCTCAAGTAGGAAAATTGGTGTATTTGTTATCCAAATTGCAACTTATGGTCTCCTGTTTTCGACTTAAGTTTACATTCTACATGTAATTTTCAAACTATGGTCATAGGGAGCAGTTACGTTGTGAAGTTAGTTGACATAGATTCTATTCTGCAATTCTTGATTCTGGTTGTTTGCCGATGAAAAAAAAAAATGCAGGTTGTGATTGTGAAGAATGATGAAGGAATGAAGGATATGATAAAGGAAATTGGTGAAGAAGCACTACCGGAAGAGTACGGTGGTCGAGCAAAGCTTGTAGCTGTACAAGACGTTAAAGTTCCACCGTTGGATTCTGCATCTAGCTCCGGAAATGAATCAAAGACAGCTTCCTAATTCATCTCGTAACAAAGTTATGTTTAATTCATACCAACTGCTTGAAGACCTTTAGAATTGGAAATGAAACAATTAATATTCTTCAGGATAATGAAAATGTATTACAAACCTCTGTTTACAGGGGAAATCATTATTTGAACCTAAAAGGAAAATGATGTGGGGATTATTTCTATTCTGAATTATGATTTATTCTGGTATATTATGACAATTTTTTTTCTTTTTTATTCTTACCATAATGAATTTTAAATAGATTCTTTTTATCTAACTCATGACTTTTAATATTGCAATATTCATGCATGACTCTAGTTTTAATTTTTATCCAAATGCAAAATTTCTGTTTTTTTTTTGTTAAAATAATTTTTTAACTGTATTTTTTTTAAATGTTTAAAATGCGATTATTTTTGAAAATTTTCAAAAAAAAAAAATTAAGTATTTACCAAATCGTTTTAAAAGTTATTCTGTCAAAATTAAATTAATAGAAGTTGTTCATTAAATTGTGACAAATGATAAATTTATGAATTTAAAATATGTGAATACAAAGTTACAGTTACATTGTATGAATATATATGTGTATTTCTCACTACAATATCAATTTCATTCCTTGTAATTTAAAAAATTTCATTCTAATTCTTAATCTATAAATTATATTAAATTGTTTCTTCCTTATGCTGAATATATATAACTCTTTCAAATTAAGTATATGGTATCATAAAATTTCAACTATATAATATGTTTGATAATTAGGTTAAGATGAACGATATATATACTAAATTTAATAAAGTAAACTCTTGTGTACATTTAAATAAACATTACATAAAAAATATGTGTGGAGTCTTGCTTTAAAGCTGCAAAGCACAAAAAAAAAAAATATGGTGACATTGAATTTATTTTAATATAGAAAGTAGCCAGCCATATTATCAATGACAAAGAAATTTAATTTATTGATTTAGTCTTTTAAAATAAGTATTTTTCTTTTAATTTTGATATCGTAAAATTATAATATTTATATTTTAATCACTTCACTATGTAAATACTATCTCTGCACTTAATAATATAGCTTTCGAAATCCCTCTTTTATAAATTATATATAACATTAACATAGCCATCTTAGAACTTAAGTATATATGACGCAATTATTTGTACTTACAGGTGTTTTATTTTTTTATTATATATTTTTATAATCTTTGGTGGCAATTTTATACATTATAAGTTATAATAAAAAAATAAAAAAATTAATAAACAAATTGAAAATTAATTTAAAAAGTTAAAAAAATGTAAAAGTGTGTATATATATATATATATAAATGCACTGTAGTATGACCATAATTTTGTTTATTTATTTATTTAACTTTTAAATTGCACGTGATATTGACATGCCTGTCATATTACCCTATTTGGCAGGGTATTGAATTATATAATTTAATAAAGCAAACTCTTTTGGACTAAATGTATGGGTGGAGTCCTGCTTTAAAGGTGCAACGCACAAAAATTATGATGATTCTGACATGTTTTCAATAGACAAATTAAATTAATAAATTCAGAGTGTTGTATGGATGGGGTTAAAAGGTTCCCATTCGAGCACCCACCCATCATTCGAGAAGTAGGAAGAGAATACAAGCCGATGATGCCCACAGACTACAAATTAAATTAGTATTTATAATTTTTGTCTCATTAAAATATCAATTAGTGGCTAAATTTTCCCATTATCCGTTTTCTCCACGTAAACGCTTGTAGTCTCGCTTTCCATTCTTTTCTACACATACGGCCTAACGGTATTTTCCAAAACTGTCGTAACATGTTGAACTCCTATAATATATACAACCCTTTTTCCATGTCCTTCGTCTCAAATTTGAGCTTTGCCCACCTTTTTGTAATCTCTGAAAAAACCCGAAGATGGAGAAAGTTGAAGAAATTACCCTGAGCCAGATGAGAAAAGCAGTTGAAAAGCTTGGTTCCTCAACTGAGGTGATAATTCAAACACAATGAGTCCATCTTAGTTTCCGTCAACAAGTTTAGTTCTTTATTTAATGTATAGTGTTTTTATTTTTATTTTTTTTCAGAATTTCGGAAATCCAACATTGATGAGATTCTTGATTGTAAGATCAATGGACCCATCAAAGGCAGCAAAGATATTTGTTGAGTGGCAGAAATGGAGGAGTACTATGGTGCCGAACGGATTCATTGCCGAGTCCGAAATACAGGATGAATTGAAGCCACGAAAGGTTTTTTTACAGGGATTATCGAAAGATGGATTTCCAGTGCTGATTTCACAAGCTAGAAAGCATTTTCCTTCCAAGGATTCTAACCAGTATAAGAGTAATTTTTTACTGATGATTCTTTTAGTTGATTATTTGATTGTGCTTTCTATAAAATCCAAGCTTTCCATCTCTTTGGAAAAGAAATTATTTGAACTTTTTGTAAGCAACCTTTCTCTATGTTATAAAATTTCAAAATATTTAGATACAGGAGGTGAGATGGTGACAAGAAGAAGATAGAAAGAAAAAGAGTAATATGTATTACAAATTTCAGTATTTACTTAATGTATTGACAGGTTTTAAATTTCTTCTAAGATCATATTATTTTTTTTTTATGCAATCTAAATAAAACATCCCGTGAATTTGATTTTTATTTTAATATGATAATTATGAAAATTTAAAGGAATATATTACTCCTTTGAATACAGAAAAATTCAGTTCTGAAAATAACTAAACAAATTATGAAATCTTTAGAATTGTATTATATTTTAAAGTTGTCCATAGGAAACCAATTTCTTTTAAGATTGTATTATTGAACAAGTAGAGCATTATTCTAGATTTCTTATGAGGACATGACCTACTTTTTAAAAAATTATAATCAGAAATTGCAACTGGTTGACTGAATCCCCAAAATCTAGCTTAATATGAATATCCACATTAATTAACAAATTTATGGTGTGTTCTAAACCTGTGTTATTCTATATTATGCACTATATTGAGAATTGGCTTCTGAAATGTAAAAAAAATTGACCTTAACAATTACCTGGTTAATATTTGATTCATTTTGCTTGTCTCTTGGTGCAGAATTCGTGATCCACATGCTAGACAAAACAATTGCAAGGTATCAGTAATTAATTCAGTAATTTATTTTACTGTTTGTAAATTTTCAGAGAAATTAAAGAACATGTCTGGCTTTCTCAGTATAGCTTTCTTTTCCTTATTCTATAAATTTAGAAATCATTGCATATGATGTTTTCTTCAGTTCTTTTCGAGGAAGAGAAGTTGGAAATGAAAAGTTTATTGCCATTTTTGATCTAAAACAACTTGAATACTCCAACTTAGACACACGTGGAACGATCACTGCATTTCAATTTTTACAGGTAATACTTCATTTTCTCATATTCTTTTTGTAAATCTTCTTTTCCTTTATTTTCATCAATATTAACATTGTTCCGATCTTCCTTTCATGCAGGCTTACTATCCTGATCGCTTAGCTAAACTGTACTTTCTACATATGCCAGGATTCTTTGTCGCTGTGTGGAAGATGATTTCTCGTTTCCTTGAAAAGACAATAATAGAGAAGGTATTTCGTTGTGAAGTTATTTGACAGTCGACACTGTGGACAGAGATTGTATTCTTCAATTCTTGATTTTGGTTGTTTTCCGATGAAAATGCAGGTTGTGATTGTGAAGAGTGAAGAACAAAAGAAGGATATGATACAGGAAATTGGTGAAGAAGTACTGCCGGAAGAGTACGGTGGTCGAGCAACGCTTGTATCTATACAAGACGTTACAGTGCCACCTTTGGATGCTGCATCTTCCTAAATCCATTGAATTTGGTGACAGGAAAAATAAGATCTAATCTATCCCTGATGTTTTTGCATTGTAACAAATAAGGACATATTTTTCCTTATTTTTTCAATTTCGTCCCTACTGTTAATTCGTTAGGATTAACGGCTGCTATTTCTAGTTTATCTATCTTTAATAGTAGAATTATATATTTACTTTTATTAAAATAAAAAAGGGCATGAATTTCTTTTCAGCTCCTATTCCCTGGTCTATTTAGTATTTGTTTAATTTTTTGTTTTTTAAATATTTTTGGTGTGGTTGTTACTGCTGGCGGTCTGTTCATGACTTATTTATATTTGGGATTTGGTAATAGAATGGTCATTAAGTTGAATTTGGGAGGGAATATATAAATTAAAATTTTTTTCTAAAGTTTAGTGTGAAAAAAATCTATTCGACCCATTTTTTTTAAAGACAAGAGTGGGTATATTTTAAAATATTTTTATATTTTAAAATTTAAAAGTTAATGAAACAAAAAAAATGATCTTTATATAATATTTATATGATATGTAATAAACGTTTTATATAAATTATTTTTTTTTAATAATCTTTATATAATCTTGTATAAATATTTAGTGGTGTGAATTGTTTTCTCAAAATTATGTTCAATGATATTGCCATACCCTAAACCATGGTCAAATTAATATGCCGCAGCCAAAATATTCAACTCCGAAATATCGGACCCAAAACCAGACTCGAACTTTGCCGCAGAACCCCATTCCGTCCCCTTCCATTTCCAATTAACAAACTCAGAAATTTCTGAAAACACTCAGCCGCTACCCGCCGACGCCATTCGGCTATTGAATATGGCGACGTTTACGTCTCATCAAGCACAAACTCCCTTCCTTTCCAAACTGCCCAACAACAAACCCAGACACAAACCCATGTTCACGAGAGTCCGGATGTCGTACCAAGAATCAGCACCCTCTGTGGCGGTCGTCGGAGTGACTGGCGCTGTCGGTCAAGAGTTTCTTTCTGTTCTGTCCGATCGTGACTTCCCTTACCGTTCGATAAAAATGTTGGCCTCTAAACGCTCTGCTGGGAAGCAGATCAATTTCCAAGACAAAACGTACACGGTAGAAGAACTGACAGAGAATAGTTTTGATAATGTGGATATCGCGCTTTTTAGTGCTGGTGGGTCGATTAGCAAACATTTTGGGCCTATTGCTGCAGGCAAGGGGACGATTGTTGTGGATAATAGTTCGGCGTTTAGGATGGATGAAAATGTGCCGCTTGTGATTCCTGAAGTGAATCCTGATGCTATGAAGGGGATTAAAGTTGGAATGGGGAAAGGTGCATTGATTGCGAATCCAAATTGTTCTACTATCATTTGCTTGATGGCTGTCACACCTCTTCATCGCCATGCCAAGGTACGTGTTTTGACAGATTAGAGGCCTTAAAAGGATTGAAGTATGAAAATTTTTTGTTGAATGAAATGAATTACTTGATAGATTTTTATTTATGTTTTTTGTTTAAGCCACAAAGTACGGGGTATTTTTGAATTGGAAACATTGATAGTTTGATACTGTGCGTGCCGTGTTACAGGTGACACGTATGGTTGTAAGTACATATCAGGCAGCTAGTGGTGCCGGTGCTGTTGCAATGGAAGAGCTTAAGCAGCAAACGCGTGAGGTTTCTATAGTCTATCCCATCTTAGAACTTGTTGCCTACAATTTTAAGTGTATCTATCTAAAAGTAGGAATGTTGTAATATTTTCATAATTTTAAATTATTACGGGATATTATAATTAAATATCCTTGCAATTTTCTTTTTAAATTATTTCTAAAAGCTGATAAATGTTTTCTGTTTATATCTTTTCGAAGCTAACCTTTCACCCATTTTTGTTTTTAAGGTATTGGAGGGAAAACCACCGACTTGTAACATCTTTAAACAACAGGTATTATAAATCTTATGAGCAATAGGCAGCTACACTTAACATCAAGTTTTGTAGGATAACCTTTTGAAAACTTTCAATTTTTGCAGTATGCTTTCAATTTATTCTCACACAATTCACCTGTTCTTGGAAATGGGTACAATGAAGAGGAAATGAAACTGGTTAAAGAGACTAGGAAAATCTGGGTAAGTTCCAAAAAATGGTCTTTCTGTTTCATCTTTTGTATGTAATAACTAATAAGGTGGTTCGGATTTATGAGATTTGTTTTTGATGGGTGGGAACTGAGGTGCAAGTCTGTTTAGTCTCTATGTAAAATTCTTTTCTATTCTTCTGTTGTAGAATGATCTGGATGTTAGAGTGACTGCCACGTGCATACGAGTTCCTGTCATGCGTGCTCATGCAGAGAGTGTGAATCTTCAATTTGAGAAGCCCCTTGATGAGGTAATATCATGATTTTGCTAACTGTTCCCTGAAGTCAATAATCAGTCAAATTTTTGGTGAAAGCTTTATATATCATCTGTTTCGTTCTTTTTATTTTATCATTAATTTGAAAAAATTAATGAATGCAACATCAAGGAAAATAATTTTCAAATGCAATGCTGTATGGATGCCTTGACTACAAATAAGCTTTGAGGAATTCTTTTTTCTTCATTTATTCAGACTGATATAGTTGGTGTTTGTGAAGGTTTTATTTTACTTTTGTTTTTCTGTTGTATTACATGTTTCTGGTGACCTGCTTGTCTGCATTACTTGCCACATTTGTTTTTCTTCTAAGATATTAATTGATATTTATGAAAAAGTAGTTATTTTCTACTTCCAATGGTGTATCAGGAAATTTTTTGCACTTGCTTGTTAACCAACAATGAAATGACAATTGATCCATTTTTTTTCACACAATTTTTATGGGGTATCGAACTTAATGTGACCAGTCTTTCTTAAATGTTGGCCTGTGTATTATTCTCCTTTATAATGAGATTCTTTATTGCCTTCTCAGTCAAAATGGACAAAATGCATATGCTAATAAAGTGTTGATGTTGGTTTTTTCTGGAGACCTAGCTGTAATTGTAGGAGGATAAGAATTTATTTTCATTTCAGCTATGAATATATTGCTGGTATATAAAATGAGACATTTCCAATGTCTGCCTCTTTATTTATGTGCTAATGGAGTCTGGCAATGATTCCAGCTTTTGCTAAAATCTGTTTTTCGTCTAGGTATTTCTGTGGTTTTTTAATTTACAAAAATTTACAGGACCAATAACATTATTGAATGAAAAGATAAGAGATAAAAATGAGGCAGGGATCTCTTGGAATTTCTATGGTTCATATGTTTGATGGTGGATCAAGCTGCTCAAATTGAGAGGATTCTACTTGCATTAGGGTGAACAGCTTAGAATTTTAACGGCTATTAAATGTTTTTAATGAAGGATGGATAGACTTTGTACCCATAGTGAAAGAATATTTGATGAGAGGTATTGTCTATGGAGATGGTTGCAAAAAGTGTCTTGATCCTCATCCTTTCTTTGTGAATGAATTTCATATGTTGCATTTCGATGGTTTGTGCCAGGTTATGTTCCATGCTCTTCCTTTTTCTTTGTTTTGTATGATATTGGATATATTTGTAACTTATAGAAACAATGGTGTTGACAACCTAGATTGCTGTTTTGATCTAACATATGTTACATAAGAATAAATGTTTTTGATGTGAATATATTTTTCCTGTTGCCTTGAAATATTCTGGAGGAATCACTAATGGTTTTCAAATATTTATTCTAACTGGAAAGATCAACTCATTATGGAATGAAAAAGATTTCTGTGCAAGGGCAAAACATTTTTGTTGAGAAAATTTTGTATTTGAGTTGAATTTTATTGCGTAGTATTTTTAATAATGATTGCCTGCATGCTCTTTTGATTTTCTATTGGTTAGCAGTAAACTAAACTAAACTGAGCCTCATGGCCACCAAATATTGAATTGGAAACAGTTTCTTATCCACGTTTATACCCAACCCTGTGAAAATGGGAAGAGAGTTATTATACATACGCTTTTCCCAATGTTTTTTCTTGACTTAATTGAATTTGTTCTATTTCCAGGACACAGCAAGAGATATTCTAAAGAATGCACCTGGTGTGGTCGTTATCGATGACCGGGCATCCAACCATTTTCCTACTCCGTTAGAGGCGTCAAACAAAGATGATGTGGCAGTTGGTAGGATCCGCTGTGATGTTTCTCAAGAAGTGAATCATGGGTAATTGTCTTAGGCCATATCTTTTTATTTCTTAAGTTAAAAGTGTGACTCTTTTTGATGATACACCTTCTCACTAATGAGGATGTCATAAGCAGGTTGGACATCTTTGTCTGTGGCGATCAAGTTCGCAAAGGAGCTGCACTTAATGCCGTTCAGATTGCTGAGATGTTATTATAGTTGATCTTTGTTTCTAGTTTTAAGGTTTTATCTGAAAAATTACTTCGTGTGGTGAGATGAGGTGATTATGAGTTATTACGTCTAGTCTTTAGGTGCGGATATCTACTCCTGAATTGAGATTGAGAAATTAATTTCACCTGTTTTTGTGCAATAAACATGTAGTCTTAATAGCAAGCTGCTTTATGCTTTTAATAAAAATTGGCCTTAGATCTCTTAAGTCCTTCTATCTGGGTAGCAATCGTATTGGATCATGACATCGGAAAGGTTGCGGGTAAAAATTAAGAATTGATTCGATACTATGTGTTGTGATATAGCATGCCATAGCAGGGCAATGTTTGGAACTTGATGGGAATTCTTTGTGCAACTGTATTTTATGCCATAACTTGATTACATGATTAGAAATAATGCAATCTTGTGAAGGCTCGAGCTTAATGGTTTTACGCGCTTTGATATTGGGGCAGTTGTAGTCTTTCGAGTATAAAATCGCAACAATTTATTAATATTTTATTTGCTATGTTTTTGAATTAGAGTAAAAGCACAACAATTTTTAATTAAGAATATGTTCTTGAATTAAAAACATGTTTACAATAATTATATTTTATTTAAAAATACAATTAAAAAAGTATTTGATAAATTTTAATTTTTAACGAGGATTATTAATCTTTTCCCTAATATATAATCTTATTTTAATCCATAATAGTTATTCTTGGCCAAGGTTAATGATTATAGTAATTTATGTTATAATTATTATAATTAAAAGTTTACGAGGTGATTAGACTAATTTAACGTAGTATGACTCAAACAATAATATTACTCTACTACGCATGATTTTTTTACTTACAACATGAATTAATTCAAAAATTAAAATATTATGAAACAACAAGATTTTAAAATTTAAATCTCCTCACACTTTGATTTTTCTAAGGGTGGTTTTAATTTAACTAACTTCTTAATTAAAGATTTCAAAGACCCATTGATTACCAAAATGTCCTTTTAAGTTTTAAATCCCAGCTTACAATACTCTCTATAGGAAGGTGAGTTTCGCCATTCAGAACTTCCGAAGCAAGGAGTAAAGTTAGCTGTAGTAAGATTTTCCACGAAAACAATGGACCCTTAGTGGGCCTTCTTTGGCCCACATACCCATAATCTTCTGTCTGAAAGATCCAGGTCACACCTCATAAAGCTTGAAAATTATTAAAAAAATGATCAGATAGGATCTGCAGTACATTGCTGTGCGCTATTACCTTTCTGTGATTGGATATTGCAGTCGCGGGAGTAGGAAAAATAACTCCATATAAAAATATCACTTATTTTCTCAGTTAAGATATTTATGATAAAATCTATATGATTTTAAAAATAATACTTATGACAAAATATTTATATTAAATGTTTTAAAAAATAATAAATACTCACTAAAAATAAAAATATTAACTTTTATCATATAAATTTTTTATTTTTATCGTATAAATTCTTAATTTTTATTATATAAAATTTTAATTAAATTAAATATAACATATTTATATCAAATAATATCTATTTAAATTAATAAATTATTTTTTAAATATAGTTTTTAGAATTAAAAAATTATTAAAATAAATTATTGAACTATTTTTTTAAAAATAAAAATATTTTAAATTTTTAATGTTATTTTTATTCATTTTTATTTTAATTATTAAGTATATTCAATTTGTTCAATCTGGACATATTTAATAATTTAGATCAAATTGAGCTTATAATTTATAATATTTTAAACTTAAATTTATTAATTTAAACTTTATAAAGTATATATTTATACAAAAACTTTAAATAAGACAAATGATAATTAAAATGAGTAATCAAAAATAAAAAACAAATAAGAATAAATCTGTTTTTATCGGATTATTATTTAATAATTCATAAATATTTTTAAAAATAAATTTATCAAATAATAATTTAAGGATAAAATTTTTAAAATATAAATAAGAATAAATACTAAAAATTTTATTTTTTAAAAATGTGAAACTCATTTTAATCATAATTTGTCTAATTTAATTTTTTTGTCCATAAATATTAGTATTGAAAGATTATAAATTATGGATAAATTATAAATTATGAGCTTAACTTGGTCTAAATTATTAAATATACTTTATTTAGACAAAAAATTAGATGAGACAAATTAGAATTAAAATTAATAATTAAAAATAAAAGTGGATAAGAATAATTATTAAAATTTTAAAATTTTTAAAAATAATTCAATAATTTATTTTAATATAATCCTAAAGATTATATTTAAAAAATAATTTATTAATTTGAATAAGAATTATATGATATAAATAAATATGTTATATCTTAATTTAATTAAAAACTTATAAGATAAAAATTAAAAATTTATATAATAAAAGATAAGAATTTATATGATAAAAATTTTTATGTAGATTATCTGTGTACAAAAGCATCTGCATGGTATTATGTTAGATATCATTAGAGTTTCTGGGGTTGCTATAATGAAGGGATGAATCGCGATAATTTTCTTAGCTTCCCATGGTGTGTTTACGACAAGCTGATTGAAATCAAGAAGGATAAAGCAAGTTTTCGAAATGATCTTCTTCTTTGATCTCTGGAGCGACAGTTACGTGGAGGATTACATTTGTATTGAGAAGTTCTTTATGCTATGTATTCATTCCTACAAAACTTAAGTTTATGTGTGACATGTTGTATAAAACTCATTAACAATCTAAGCATGTGTACTTAATCGTGGGAACAATGTAACGAGTTTTGTTTATAATGGTATTCTATATGTGATGTATATTCGTCAGTCTTGCTACGTTATATTTTGGGAACCATTTTTTTTTTAAAAATTTTTTATGATTATTTTTAAAAAATAAAATAACTCAGATGTCCCTGAGCCAACTAGTACCCACAAGACAACCAAGCTTAATTAGCACATGTAAATAATAAGAATTGCCAAGAATCAAGAACATACGCTTAATTAGTACATGGAATTTGAACCTGCTTTCATATCATTTACGCATTAAAACAATCAATAATAATAATAAATCTCTGGTTCCGATATCCACTTCTTCAGAATGCTCGATAAGTTTTTCAGTAAACCGTTGGAACATTTCATCAACCATTTGATTTCCGAATTGCCTTGAAAACCACCCTTCCATGGCGGCTCTGCTATGAGCCATCCACAGAGGTATATTGGTCGGGCCTTTATTAATGGATGAAAATCTCTGAGAATGAATTTTCTCAATGCTGAAACCTCCATGGTTCTCAATCAGGTCTTTCATTTCAATGGGAGACATACCATAGAACGGAAGGTTGAACGAATCTACCTGTTCTTCTGGTATTATTCCCTATAAAGAGAAAAAAATCAAAATCAACATTGTTTCTTTATAATGCATGTGAGCTCGTATATATTTGAACTTACCAGTTTTACCATATCCATGAGGCTAGATGCCATGCAATTAAACAGTACACCACTTGCCACCTGAGAAAAAGGCACCCCATCATTGATAGATGGAACTATTATTACCATCATTCCTCCACTCACAATCTCTTTGGCTCTGGCATTCAAAAAGTTCTTCATATCTTCGGCAAATTGAGTTGAATATGCCTTAACTACTTCATCTGGTGCACTTGTATAATGAATTCTCCCCTTATTCCACGCCGGAGAATTCCTGTCTTGCAACTTTTCCGGCACCTTGGAAAGCCAGTGAAGCGCAGTAGCTGAATAAGCAAAATGGGTGGAAGACTCCGGAAATAGCCTGCCGTAAAATGAACCCGCTACCCCAGCAGCAAAATATTGTCTGTCTTGTGGAAGAGAAGTGAAGAGAGTGTTGAAATCATTTGAGGGTTGATCGTTGAAGAAAACTTGGAATTCAGGAATTTGAGAAGGGCACTGAGTTTGGTACTTGCATTTGATGGATTCTATTAAATTTTGCATGGCGTCTAAGGTGTTAGAACCAACTGAACATCCCAAATCAGCAATTCTAAATGTGTTTGAAGCAGAACATAGAGATTTTACGTCCAATTTAGCAGCAATTGTCTCTTCAATTTTATCCTTTGCATAGTCTGCAGACCGCTTCTGCATATATATATATATATACACATACATATGAAGAACAAAGAAAATTTGTATATAAAACAGAAGTTTGAACTGATAGATAATTGAAGAAATTCAAATAAGTACCTGGTAGTAAGAGTTCTTGCTATAACTGTGCGCGCCATTTCCACCATTCATTGGAGTTGAGTCTGAGTTGGTAAACATTTTCGCCATCTCTTTCTGACTGTCTGTGTGTGTACATATTAATGCATCATTGCTTATGTGTATAAAACATGTGAAAGACAATAAATAATTGATGAAGTTTCAGATTCCCAACAAAATAAAAATATACAAATACAACTGCAACTCAGAAGTACGATTACCAAATCAATAATATTATATTGGGCATTCACTGGAGATCCACTAACGAGTAGTTCGAGCCATCACATGGTATGCGAGAACTTTTCAGATGTGATTTACGTTTGGAACTAGTTGGAAAAATAATTGCTTGTTAAGCTGCAAAATTTATGGGGAATTTTTTTTTTTTGGACTTGGGAGTAAGTACATGCCTGATTGTGATGATGGTTTGAGTAAACGCCATAATTGATTGTTTCTTTTGATCTCTTTCCCTTTTCGAGTTTCATTGATATGATTAATTCATGCGCTGTAGAGTAATCGAATTATGTTTCTTGAAGAGTGTTGTGCCTCAAACAAAATCTGTTACTATTTGTTGGACACTCAAGATTCTATTACTTGTTGCTAACACAGCGGAAATACGAAATTCCCTAACTAAGCAATCATATGGAAATCCCAAACAATAACAACAAATATCCTACTAGCTAATTAAATATAATTTAAAGCAAATAAATGACACAAATAGACAAAACACAAAATTTAACGAGGTTCGGTATAAATACCTACGTCCTCGGGCGCCGCAGAGAATCCACTATCTTCAATTTTGTAACTTTACAACTTCTTTTGGGTCATAATATAATTACCCAAAAGATACAAATCAAAATCAAAGATATTTTATACTAAGGGACTTTAGTGAAAAAATCCCAAGGGCTCTTTAGAAAAAAGCTATTAATAGAAGACTTATATTTTTGGACACACATTACAAAACAACTTATGACTTCCTTTTATAATAAAAGGGTAAGCCATCAATCCTCCAACTTAGGTAATATGGGACAATAGCCAAATCCTACAAATGTTTTGCAAATATGTTGATAAATTAAAGAAAAAACATTCAAAGCAGTAAATAAAAGATAGAAAGAGAGAGAAGAGAGAGAGAGAATGCAAATACAAATTTATAATAATTCGACACAATCAGGTCTACGTTCACTCTCTCAGCTTTCACTGGGCTGAGGCTTTATTATCCTCTTCGTTTGTACGGGTCAATAGTAATCCAAATTACAATCTCCTTCCTTAACGGCGAAAGACAGCCAATTACAATGTCTTTCTTTCTATGGGTGAAGAGCAATCTAAACTTTTTCTTTCTACGGGTGAAGTATAACCCAAATATAACTTCTTAATCGGATGAAGTGCAACCCAAATCTTGTTTTAACCGGGTGAAGAGTAACCCAAATATAACTTCTTAACCGAGTGAAGTGTAACCCAAATCTTGCTTTAATCGGGTGAAGAATAACCCAAATAATAACAAAATACTAAAACAAATGAACTCTCTCAAAAAGTGGATTTACAATGAGTACAAAAAATTATTTCTCTCTCTAAAATATTATAAAAGAAGATGTTCAGTTTTGCTAAAAAAAATTCTCTTATTCCCTGGTTCTTTTTGAAGAACGGAAGCTTTTTAAATTCCTTTGGAAAACTTTTTTCAACGTCTCTTTAACGGCTAAAAATCTTGCATTAAATGCTCTGAAACTAACCATTACAGACTTGATTTGAAGAAAGTATCAATACGTTTTATCAAATTTTCTTCTTCAAACTTGTCCAGCTCAAAGGTGCTTGATAGGGTGCTGATAAAGGTATCGATACGTTACCAAAAGTATCGATACCTTTTCAAAGATGTCGATACCTTTTCACGCAAACAACGTAATATCCGTCACAAACGTGTCGATACGTTTATTGGGGTATCGATACATTTGAGTTTTCTTCTAAGGGTATCGATACATTATCAAAGGTGCTTGATAGAGTGCTGATAAAGGTATCGATACGTTTGCCTTGACTTTAAACTAGTGTCGATTCTTTGCACCTGTGAGCAACCATTCTCAATAAAAAATATCAAGTGCAATATATGCTCAATATATAAATATAAATTAAACTTCATAAGGCACAATCAAAGCATTATCATTAATCAAACAAATACAAAATATTTAAAATAATTTAATCAAACAAATCATTTGTTCAACAAAATAATTTGCTCATTATCAAAAACACATAGGTCAACAATCTCCCCCTTTTTTGATGATGACAAAACCAAATGATTTGTTCCCTCTTGAGATGATCAAAAAATTTCTCCCCCTTAAAATTATCACTCCCCCTCAGTTGATGCTATGAAAAATCATCAAATCTCTCCCCTTTTTTATCGTTAATCAAATAAGGGACTTTTTATAACTATGTATACAAGATAGCAATCATAGACATGAATCAACCACTCATATCAGGAAAATCCAATAACTTATTGATCATAAAAAATACTTATGAGTTCATATGAGGATTTGATACCAATTGTTAAAAAAAAACATAAATAACATGCTCCCCCTATTTCTCATGCTTCGTATAATCATATATATGACAATGATAATTAAAACAATAGAAAATAAAATTGCTTGATTAAAATTGTTTATCTCATCCTTTCTCATTTAATGTCATGATGCACAGGTTTGTATGCTCATTATCGGATGATAATGAATCTTCGCTTGAGGTGTCATCTCCAGAGGCTTTAAAGATTTTCTTTTTCTTATTATGCTTTCTTCTCATAGGACATTCTGATCTCGTATGTCCTGACCTCTTGCACTCATTACAAATGATTTTCTTTTTTTTTTCCTTCACTTTTCTCCTCTTATGCTTGTTTTTGCTAAGGAATTTCTTAAACTTTCTGGCCATTTTCTGGAAATCATCATTCTCTGAGTTTTGGTTGCTTTCTTCTTCTAAGCTTTGGCAGTTTTCTTTCTCTTCTTCTTTTGCTCTTCTGCTTTTGAGTACAACTTTTTTTATTTCATATTGCTTCTAATTCATACATCATGAGGGATCCAAGTAACTCTTCAAGTGGTAGCATCTTTAAATTCTTTGCTTCTCATATTGCTGTCACTTTAGCTTTCCAAGTTTTTGGTAAACTTCTCAAAATTTTTGTCATCAAATTTGCATTTGAATATGTCATGCCCAAAGCTTTTAAACCATTTGTTATATCAATGAATCTAGTAAACATGTCTTTAATACTCTCATGAGGTTTCATTTTGTATAATTCATAATCATGTACTGACATGTTCATTTTAGAGTCTTTCACTCTACTAGTACCCTTATGTGTGACCTCTAACATATCCCAAATAGCCTTTGCACTTCATATCCTGAAATTTTATTAAATTTAGATCTATCTAATGCACAAAACAGGATGTTCATTACCCTTCCATTTAAAGAAAATTGATTTTTCTTTTGAAGAGTCCATTCTCTCTTGGGCTTGGGCTTGACCTCTCTAGTTACTTGATCTATGATTGTGCGTAGAGTGTACCCATCTTCTATTATGCTCAGAATCTCAAAATCTAAAGTAGATAAATAAATTTTTATTCTTTTCTTACAGTAAGAGTAGTCTGTACCATCAAAAAATGGAGGTCTATGAATAGATTATCCCTCTATAGCCTGATATGGTATGCCACTATATGCCATAATATGATCTACTCCTCTAAGGTTTTTAATCTTATACGTTCAAAGGTAAACTCTAATACCAATTGATGGCCCAAAAAAGTTTATAGAAAGGATGACAGTGACAAACCAAGAGGGGGGTGAATTGGCTTCATAGAAAATTAAAAACCAAATGAATGAATGTTTTATACTAATATGAATGCTTTGCAAATATGTTGATAAATTAAAGATAAAGCATTCAAAGCAATAAATAAAAGATAGAGAGAAAGAGAGAATACAAATATAAATTTATAGTGGTTCGGCATAACCAGGCCTACGTCCACTTTTTTAGCTTTCACCGAATTAAGGCTTTACTATCTTTTTCATTTATACGGGTCAAGAGTAACCCAGATTACAATCTTCTTCCTTAACGACGAAGGACAACTAATTACAATA
>JAVXUL010000012.1:805651-823118 GCA_035590515.1 Trichilia minutiflora | reverse complement strand
AGCAATTCAGAGGTCGATATATTTACAAAGTATAAAGACCAGCTTCGACAGGCATCTTATGAATTTGTTTTTCGGCCTATGTATGTCTGTAGCCGCATGTTAACGGTATGATTGGATGGTTTAACAGAAAGCATATTTAATTAAAAATTTCTCATTTATAATTAAATAAATTATTTAATTATATCCGACTGGATTATGGTAAGATCTGGGACTGAGACGTTATGGTCAGTGTTTTAGATTCGAATAATCATGATACTTCAGTGATGTGTTAAGACAGATATTCTAATTTAATTTTGTGTTTGATATGATTACGAAAGGTATAAAAATAGATATCATCATATAATTTAATAAGGGGTAATTCCAAATTTCTCCTAAGGTTTGTATAAAATCCAATCACCCCATGTGAGTATTGTTGGCAAAATCCAGACCATTAATTACAAAAAATGAATGATTCAGATTTTGTCAACAATGTTCATAGGGGGTGATTGGATTTTATGCAAACCTTAGGGGGAATTTACAATTACCCCAATTTAATAATTAAAGATAATACTATAATTTTTATATATTTATTTAATAATTAAAGATAATACCATATAATTTAATATCATCAATTATACGAGAATAGATATCCGTGGTTGGACTCGGTAATAGTAAGTACTGGAGGTTACAAATTAAAAAAATATATATATTTTTACTGCTGACAATCTTTTACAGGAACATCTCAATTTGAAAATAATTGTGAGTGAACAAGTTGACTTAATGACTGTCTGGTCTAATTTTTTTTTAATGTTTTTTAATTTTTTTTTATTAAAAATTAAGTCAAATAAATAAAAATAAAAAAAAATTATAAAATTTTTTTTTGTATTTAAACTATAAAAAAAGATCTTTTAAAAAAATTAAGAAAGAAGAGCTTTCTCTTCTCTTCTAATTAAATACATATATAATATTTATTTTATTTCAAAAATATCCTTCTTAACTCCTTCTTTCAAATATTTTAGTTTAACCAAATTAAATACATAATTTTAATAAAAAATTTTATTACATTTATTATGACAAACAGCTTTAGAGAAAAGTCTTATATTAATTTTAAAATCTCTTTTTTTAATTTCTTTTTTTAAAGAGAAGCAAAAGCCAGCTTTTAACCCTCTAAAAAGCTGCCCCAAACATGCTAATAGAAGACTCTTTCATGGAGAATAAATTTGTTTATATTTGAATTTATTGGGAAGAAAGAATACGAGTTAACTTAAGACTTGTTCTATTTTTTTATTTAGTTTTAAAAATATAATGGCATAATTAATTATTTATAACCATCTAACTCCATTTCTCTTCTCTTTAAATCATGCAAAATATTAACCCCGAAAGTTGAACTTAAAATTCAAAAGAGAAACTTCTACAATCTTAACATTAATTCGAGAAGAATCGATCAACCTTTAGCCATTGATTTTTTTTAAAATTTTTTTTCTCTTCATGTAAAGATAATTTACTATATTGACGTCGTCACCTACCCAAATAATGGTGGGATAGGTCATCGAGTTATTTAAATAAGATTCTAAAATCGGGTGGTTAATTAAGTATGGGAAAGGTATTAAGCATCCCATAACTTCCGTTAAACGATTACAGAAAATAGTTTTAATCTTATTTTTTGTTATTTGATTAATTATGAAAATTATATAAATTTTTGATCGAAAGAGAGAGAATCAACAAGGCGTTCGGTCTCTCTCGATATTAATTATTATTAAAATTTTCGAAACAATTTTTCTAATTTTATTAATATTTCGACCAAAAGAGGGAGAGTTAACAAGGTACTCGGCCCATCTTAATGTTTATTATTTATTAAAAATTTTTGAAAAGAAAAAAACTTCCTAATTTTATTAAGATTCCAAGTGAGGGAGAGTCAACAGGGTGTTCGATTCATTTTAATATTTATTATTTATTAGAAAATTTTGAAACTTCTTAATTTAATTTTGACCTTATCGTTTTTTTTAAATTATTCTTTGTTATTAGTGATTTTTATATATTTTTTATTTTCTTGAAAAAAAATTATTATTCGTTACAAAACATAAAAAAATGTGAAAGAAAAGAAAACAAAAAAGAAATAATAATAATTAAAAAGAATGACCTAGGATTAAATTGCAAACATCTAGAAAATATGTCCAAATTGAAATAGAAAATTAGTTTAAACCTATATAGAAACTAAGTGCCATTATAAGCCCATAACATAAAATCCTAAAGATGTTTTATTTTGGATCTATTTAAACAAACTTCCAAACTTTGGTTAATTTTGTGAATATTTAAAAGTTTGCAAAAGACAAGTTTATTATTTTTTTTTAATCATCTTCTTCCTCCCGTTTCCAGCCACCATTAATGGACACGGGAGCTTTTCCACCACCACCGACTTCTGGTCTTTTATCTCTCCTTCCATCATGGAAACCTCCCCTCATCGGCAGAATTTTCCGACCACTAAGGGAATCCGTCCCCATGCATGATACATGGTCCTGTGCACGAGAACCCGTGGTTGCTTTCTAAAGAGTTCGAAGTTGTTGCCAATGCACAGGGTTCTGTTATGCCATCACCGTGTGTTTTGTTTTCATTCGCGTTCTGACCATGACGTTGTCGTACGTTTACGACCCTTGGACGTTTGCAGGCATGGATTTTGAGTTTGCAGGATTGGTTTTCATACATTTATTGCATGGATTTTAATTTGCCAAATTGACTTTCATGCATTCATATGTTATTTTATTATTTATTCATGTTATTTCATTTATTGCGTGGATTTGTGTTTGCCGAATTAGTTTTCATGCATTCATGCTATTTATTATTTCTTTTAATTTTGATATTCCCTTTTCCCACCTACACAATCAAACTAAAAAAAATAAACAAGCCTTTCTCAAATTTAAACAAATCATGTTTTTCAATATCCATGTAATGAAAATACTATTATTTCATTATAAATAAAGTACTAAGAGAGCTATAATAACTTTAAGTGAAATTAACGATGGCCATACCTTTTTTCTTTGAAGCAAAAGCGTCGTCTAGTGCACTTTATTTTTGTTATCTCCAGTTGTCTGCTTTTTTTTCGGTTCGTGAATAAACACCAGTTAAGCAAAGATGATAGTGATGGTTGCAAGAATTCGGTAGTTGTTTGACTGTTTTTGGTGGCTTTCTTGTACTGTTTTTGGTGATTGTTCTGGCTTGATTTTGGTATTGGTTTTGACGGTTGCTTGAAGATTGTTACCTTGGGGCCGAAAAATCGGTGGCTATGGTTCTTTTTTAGCTGCCGGACTCCTGACCTCCCTCCCCCCACGCTGCCCAGAGCGTATCTCTATATATAGCATCCATAACTCCTAGTGGGTTGTCTAATGAGTTGGGTCTAACTTTTGGCCCAAGTTAGGATTAAGTATTAAATGGGCCAATTTAGATTGAACTATTTAATAAACATAGTGATGCCTTTAATTCTAACTTAATCTGTTATATTTTTAATTTTAACTTAATTTATCATGTTAGCAGACTAAATGGTTTTATATTAATTAATTAATTAATTAAATAATAATTATAATTTTTAAAAATAAAAATTAAAAAAATTAATAAAAAATAAAATACTATAAATATATAATAATAAATATTTTTAATTTAATTTTTTAAAATTAAAATTTTATTATTATAAAAATATAATAAATATTTAATTTAAAAAAAATATTTTTAAATATTTAATTAATATAATCAAATCGATCCGTTTAACCCGTGAGTTAAACGAGTTTAAACTCTTTTACCCGTGAATTAAATGAATTGACTTGTTTAATTCACGAATCAAAAACTATTGATCTTAATCTGTTTATTTTACGAATTAAACGAATCAATTTATGATCGAATCTTTTTTAACAGTTCTGCTTACAATGAAGATCTTTAAGCAAACCAACGCGGGTATATGCATGAAGTCAACAATTATATACCCTTTTTAGTTGGAAAGTTAATTCCATGCAATCCTAGTTCTACGTGTGCACAAATTGTATAAGGCTTCATATTCTATAACTATTTGCTCTATTTCAGGTTTAAATTTTTATTTATTCATCACTCGACTACAAAGAGTTTAAGAGTAGATATTTATAATAATATTTATATAAATTCTTGGTCAATTTGGTGAATATTCACTGATTATATTATAGGAGTATTTATGTAAACTAGAGGTAAATTTTTAATTTGTGTATATATAAAATAAGATGAATGATTCCATAAAATTATATTATTTTTTATAATTTTTATTGATTATTAAATTTAAATATTTTTAATATTTAAAATTTAATTTTACATATGTAAATAATATGCATATAAATTTTAATTTTAACTTTAATAATTAAAAATATTTAAATTTAACAGTTAATTAAAAATATAATAAAAATATAAAGTCATGCGATGTTGATGTAGATGAATTCATATTTCTAATTAAGAAAGAGTCAGATTTTTGTTATGTGAAACTAAGGAAAGTCAATTAAAACTTTCAAAGAAAGACCAACAAAAAGGCCCTACGTGCTTAAATATCCTCTTTACTTTCGGCCGCCTTCCTCGCTTCCCCACAAGACGATTGGGCAATTCAGTAAAATCAAACAATTACTTTGTGCACGTGTCTATTTTCTATTGGCTGGAAGTTCTGCTCCAATTCGTCGAACCGCAGAATAAGAAACTGGAAAGTAATATCTTTTTCTTTTGCTCTCTCACGGGTTTCCTTGCCATTTCCATGCAGCATATTTCTTCACAACACACGGCTTCCATCTTCTATCTCCAATTCCGAATTTTCCCTTGTCTTTGTTTAAGTTTTTTCAAGTACATCTCACTCAGTTCTGCCGATACTTTAATACTTTCTCTGTGTTTCCTCGGTTTCTGAGTTGTTTTTATAAGAATTGTTTTTAACCATGGTGAAATCAAACGACAATGGGTCTGTTTCAGTGACGCCTTTTCTAAAGAAATGTTATGAGATGGTTGATGATAAAGCAACCGACTCCGTAATTTCATGGAGTCAAAACAATGACAGTTTCGTTATATGGGACATGACTGAGTTGTCAGTTCAGTTGTTGCCCATATACTTCAAGCACGGCAATTTCTCTAGCTTCATCAGACAGCTTAATATCTATGTGAGCTTCTTTGTCTCTTTTTATCCTACCATATGACTGTTGTTTTGGTTCTTTTGAAATATGTGGAGATATTTGAAGTGGGTTTCTTTGCTTGTGGTGGTGGTGGTATTGGGTTAGTGAGAATCCTCTGTTCAATTTTTAATTTAATGGTTTCTAGATTGTGAGTCTCTGGATTGCGGTCTTTGGTATGTGCTGTAATTTATGTTAGAGTCTTTGATAATTCTTTGTTGTTGGCTTTCTGGGTTTACTCTTAGCGATATCCACGTAGGAAATTTGAAATTATGAAAAAATTGGAACTGCGCCTTTGGAACCGTAGTAATTTGTTCATCTAATTTATAGGCATTATAGAGCTAGATGCATGCCTGACTAGTGCTCTAACATGGAACTTTTGCTCGACTAGACATAGTGAAGAATAGGATGATTTCAATCGGGCAATGGGAAATTCAATCGGGTCTCTTTCCTGCCGGAGGTTCCAGGGTTTTTCCTAATTGTTTTAATGTTGTTCTTTTGTCTGTTCTTTTCATTTTTGTTATTGTCTGAATGTATAGAATCTAATATCAAAACCCTTAGTGTTCTTTGAGCCATGTGAATGATATGGTCCGGTTTGAGGCAAAAGGGTCCAAACACCTTAATAGTAGAACCAAAATTCATTGCCTTACCGCTTGGTGACACTAACATTTAATCTTCCACTTTTCAATATAATTTATTTTAAATTCTTTAGGTATTATTGTGCCGATAGTTGATACCTAAAAAATAAAATGATCTTTTTTTTTCTGAGTTTGCGTACATAAAACCTGTTCCTTAACTGCCTTACAGCAAAGCTCTTTGCGTTGCAGTTCTTCTTGTCACCTTGACCAATTGTAGAATCATAATTTCTGTCTTTTTATGTTGAAAATCTTGCTCAGAAAGCATGATTAATCTGTTTGTTAATTATATGGTTTATTTAATTCCATGTTTGTAGGGTGAAGCATCAATTGTGCTATCTGTAAGCAGATATTTCCCGTCATTGTTAATGAGCTGGATAAAATTGGATGAAGCCCCTTCTGGAAAACTAATTTATTTTCTTACCTCATTCAGTAACATTGAATGTTGGAAAGTGAGGAGTGCAGGTTTTGGTTACTCAAAATGACTTTTATTTTAGCTCTCAAAGGAATATTAAGTAAGAAACACAGAAACAGAATGGTCTACTATTATGATTCACATGTGTTCATGATTTTGAACGGAAAAAACAATTAGTTGTGCTTAATATTATTGAACAACTATTTCTTTTATGTCAGTCATGTCCGCTAATTAGGAGTGATGTGATGTGATTGCTAGAGTGTTGTACAATTTTGGAATTAAATAACTTCTTGATTTCATCTGATTTATAATTGATACATTTGGCCAAAAACACTATCTGACTTTAAATTTATTACTTAAGACCTTGTTAGGTTGATCAAAAGGATCAAATTGAATGGCTTAACCCGTTCCCTTAATTCTGATTTTAAGTTTTTGTCCCCTTTTATTTTCTGTACAACTAAGGAACAACTTGTTTTAGCAAAGAATAGGATACCCCAACTCCTCAACAACACCCAATGATGTAACTACACCAACTATGGCCACTTGCTCCCACCATGCAGTGTCAGCACTGCCTAAAAAACAGTTAACTGTCAACAAATTAGCAAACTTGAGCAATTGTGAACTTTAAGTTTAGAGATTCTATGGGTAGGTTTTGGTTTGCAAATGTTAATGATTGGAGATGTGCATGTAGGAGAAGATTGTGATGTGGTCTTTCCAGGGTTGATGAAGTAGCAGCTGTGAAGAAACCTCTTGGTAAAAACATTGAAGCTATTAAGTGTAAAACCCAGAAGATAGTTTATAGCTCCAAAATGCCCTTCATGTGCTCGACACCTGGCTAAAACATAATCAAGACCAGTAGCATAATAACAGTCATAAACACACCTATTTATGTTTTAATGAACACTATATAGGGGGTCAAGCACATTTATATTTTGGTAACATGTTATCACATGGCCAAAAAGTTAAGTTGGTAAGGGCCTGCCTAGAGTATTTAAGCTCTGATGATTGTGAGATTTAGGATACACTACTATACTTTTTTTTATGTAAAATAAATAAAGGTTTCATGTTTCAAATTTCTGAAAAAATGTTGGAAGCCAGTCATTTATGGAAAGAAGTGAATACAGATTTCATAGTCCGAATCTTTAAAAGAATTGGAACCTCATCGTCAATGGGGAGAAGGGTTGTGCCATTAATCTATGAACATATGCATCCAAATTGTTTATCAAGTTATTACCACACCTGCTGGGAGTTTCTAAGATTCATATTTAAGAAATCATGTCCTTCAATCAATAATTCCTGAGATCTTAGATACGCCATTTGTTGGTCCTATGGTAAAATCTGATGTGTGGGGAGATAGAGCCTTTATCTTGATAATCTATGCCAGGAGAGAGGGACATGATTCTCTTTTCCTCTGATTGCAAAATCTTAGATGGGTATCATGTTGTGCAGTGCAGCCAATAGCAAATGGTCCTTTCGCCTTTTATTTATCAAATTCTGAGATGGTTTTTTCCAGTCTGACAAATATAGTGGGCAGAACCGTGGTTGATATTGCTAAAAGTAACGAATATCATATCCTCTCCAATTTTTTGTTTTCCATGACTTCTGACCTTACTAGTGATGTCCTCCGCTAGCCATGATCATAGATGAAGCCATCTTAAGCCATCTGTAGTCATCACACCTACTACGATCTCTTTCTATAAAATTTTGAAAATTAACTTCTCTTATTTGTTTGTCCTCTTAATTTGATTCCTTTAACTCGTAGATCATTTGTCAGTTTCTGAAAATTTGTTGGAATAGACTAATGTTCTAGAAATCCTCACTAAGGAAGGTGGGTGCATCTTTGGTTGTCAAGAGCTTGTCACCAGTTAAGCCATTCAGTAGGGTTGTCCACTAGGTTACTGTTAACAACAAATGTTTGCTATACATGAAAGGTGTTGTGTGTGTGTGGGATGTATGAGTGTGCGAGTTCCTGTGGATGTCCACATGTGAATGCGTGTATGTGAAATTAAATTAAATGAAAATATAATATATGGAAACAATTATTCACTTTAAGCTTTTCTCAGGGTTTCAAAAAAATTGACACTGATCGTTGGGAATTTGCAAATGATGGATTTGTTAGAGGTCAGAAACATTTGCTGAAAAATATCTGCAGAAGGAAAAATTCTCAAGAGTCTAACCAGCGAAAATCATTGCAGCAGTCAGAAAAGTCAGTTAAATCTTGTGAGAAAATTGACAGTTTGGTGCTGTGGAAGGAAGTTGAGAATTTGAAGACTGATAAAAATGCACTTATGCAGGAGCTGGTGAATCTTAGACAGCACCAGGAGACTGCAGATAAAAAGTTGCTTCTCTTAAGGGACCATCTTCAGGGAATGGAAAAAAGTCAGCAGCAGATGTTGTCATTTTTAGTTATGGCCATGCAAAACCCAAGCTTCCTGGTTCAGCTGCTTCAACCAAAAGAAAACAATTGGCGCATTACTGAAGCTGGCAATATGCTAGAAGAAGTTACAGAGGTTGGTGAACCAGTAGCTTCTGATAATATGATAGTAAGATATCAGCCACCAGTGGAAGAACCACTGGAGCCTGTACTTAAACCAGTGACGGATTCGGGAAATCCAACAGAATCTAATACTTCTGATGGCCAGAAAGATATTTTCTTAAATGCTGATTTCTTGAAAATGCTAATGGATGAAAATAATGCTCCATTCATTCCACTGGATTTACATAATGAAGGTGAATGGGAATAGCTCTTTTAAGCTAGTCCATTTTCAGAGACCATGGAAGATTCTCAGTTAAGAGAAGGGAATACTGACTCGGGAATGGAAGTTGAACATACTGTATCTGGGTCTGATTCAGAGAAGGTTCATAATTTTGAACTTTTACTGCAACAAATGGGTAAATCTCTTAACTTTGACAGTGAACTGACAAATTATGGATCTCATGTGGAGAATTCCCAGAACTTAGAATTTGTCACTGAGAAAATGGGACTTTTAGCTTCTGAAAGTAATCACAAACCTTAAACACCGTAGAAAGTTGTCTGTGCGAGTTAGTGTAATTTGTTTCTCATGAATTTGTTTTTTCACATTATCTCACATCAAAATGCATGCAAACATGATTTATTGCGAGGCAAGTTCCAATATATTTCTTCTGGTAAGGCGTTCAAGTTTGATGTGATGAGTAAAATTTATTTGTCTAATTGAAAGATCTTTGGCATGATTGCATGACTTTCTATTTACTACCCCCATCCCCCACTCCCCACCCCGGAGAAATGACATGGTAAATATTTTATACTATTTTGTTGTAGCTATGTAAAAAAACCATCAGTGAGATGCCAGATGACCGATAATTGATTTTATTCCCATGCTGCATTGGTTGCCAATTTATGTTGTGGATTTAATTTTTAATCACCGCAAGAATATTTCTTCAAAATTCTCTGCATTTGATACTTATGGAAATTTTGCATTTTGATGGCACACTTGGATATTGTTTATGTATATTCACCTGCTAGACAATCACAAATTCTCTTTTTGTGTACATAGATAATGTTTAGTCATTTGGACGCAGAGCATTATCTTAAAGCTTTGTTGATTGTTCTTCAAAGCAGAAAGCATGGAGAAAATCTATTAAATTGCATGATTTCAAAGGAAAAACAACACATACAACACTCAAATATAAAACACAGGTAGGAGAGCTAGTTTACTGCATAAACTATACATGATATGTTACGGGTGGACGGCCTTGGCCATGCCAAAAGCAGCGGCAGAGGCAATGGCTCCGATGAAGGCCGTTTGGAGAGCACTCTTGATAGGTTTATTTCCTGTGAAGTAACCCTTGGCATAGCCAAAAATGAGCAATGCTAGCAAGGTTAAGATGACTGATGCAACCACAGCATCTCTAGCTCTTGGAATGAACATGTAAGGAATGAGAGGTACCAATCCACCCAAAATGTAAGCAATTGCTATGGTAAATGCACTCTGCATTGCTCTTCTTGGGTTGGGGTTCTCCAATCCTAGTTCAAATCTGTATCCACAGAAAAAAAGTTTTTATGTTTGTTTGATCCATAGCTTACAATAGTGGGATTCGACTCCAAGAAAAGATAATAACCCTATACATAGCAAATAATTCAATGGCTTAGTAAATTTGTCTATAAAACATTCATCAAACATCGTTTATCTTCAAATATAAATCTTTGAGTAATGTAGGTTATTTAACCTTTATAAGAATTTGTGATGTGTATATGGGTTGTGCCAACAAAGTGGGCCTCTCTATAGGCCTAACAAACGTACTAAGTCTGGGCTAAAGCTATACCAATAATTAATTTGGCAACGTGCAAGCTATTATCATTAGATAGTTAATTTTTTTTTAAGTTTCACGTACATTCAAATCCCACCCCAACCCCATTCCCATACCAAAGATAAATTAAATATTTTTCTCTCTAAAAATTGGTGTGAGAAAAATGGAACCCTTAATTCTTTCTTTTACTTTTACACGTTACACCAGTCAAAATTAGAATATCCTTTAAAATATTATTAAATTTATATTACGTACATTTATATATATATATATATATATATATATATATAACTATTTTAACATTAATATTTTTTTTATATATCGGATGAATGATAACCTCTTATCTCAATTTATAAAACTTTTCAATTTGATATGCAACCATCATCTATCGAACAAACCCAGAACCAAGAGGAACAAATGTCCAAAACAAACCTCTGTACATTGCCATAAAAACAAAACTCTAGTTAATTGAGATAAAACTTTTCAATTTGATATGCAACCATCATCTATCGAACAAACCCAGAACCAATAGGAAGAAATGTCCAAAACAAACCTCTGTACGTTGCCATAAAAACAAAACTCTAGTTCCCAAGCAAGTAGAGAAGAGGGAAAGTAAGGAAAAGTTGATGTAATAACGAATAAACCAAATTAATAATTCAAGTATTCAACCAGATGTCGATTTCAACCACCAAGCCTTTTTGCACATGGCCGTGTTGTCATTTAAAAAGTGTAACCAGCTTTCCACAGGCATCTTATGAGAAATCAATTCGGCTTTATCTTTACCTGATCAGAGTCCTATTGGAACTATTCTACTTATCAAACTGTTCCTACTAACTGGTTTCTTAACATAAAATTGTAAATCTCCAAGCCATTCTTCGAAAATTTGGGACACAAACCTTGATTCGGACAAACTTCTCTTTAAAATCAGTGAAGTTAAATAGATGTTAATTAACGAAATTAAGAAATTAATAACTTACTTCATCATGAAATGAAGCCATGCTTGAGGCTTCTTCCTTAGAGCATTAACAACAGGTCCATATTCATGTGGTTCGATTCCAAACTGAGCCAAGATCTCTGCTACTTCTGCTGCTTCTGCAATTTCATATTATTTCCAAAAAAATTTTAAATTTTTTATAGAGTTTTTAACTAAATTCCCTAAAAAGAAGTTGAAAAATGAATGGCAAAAGAACCTGTGTCAGGGACTGTGATAATCTCATCTTGCTCTCTTTTCAACTCTCTTGCATAATGGTCTGCTTCGCTCTTCGCCGCAAGATATCTGCATCGATTGTCACGTGTAAGAATCTTATAACGATTTTACGTAAAAGAAAACCCTAATTTTATTATAAAATGAACCATGAATACCCTCCGAGTCCCATGGAAATGGCACCGGCTGCCACCTCAGCGATGCCAGCAGTGAGAACAATTGAAGACGTGGCATTAGCTCCCGATAATCCGGCCGCCAATGCGAAGGGCACCGTTAGACCGTCGGATACCCCGATGATGATGTCTCGTACGATCTCCCCGGCCGTGAAGTGTTTCTCTTTGTGCTGGTTGAGAAGAGTCTGCTTTTGTGGCTCCATGTCCACCATTTGAACTGGTCTCAAAGTGAAGCGAAAGTACTGAGTGCGAATTGAAAGAAATGAGTTAAATCAGAATATTTGATGGTTTTCTTATTATTAATGGAGTTGAGTTATCGATCTGTGCATAAAATCTGGATTGGCGTTAGGGTATTTTTGTTGGTAGTCTTGTCTCCGTGGGCGCAGATTCCATAATAGGTAAAGTTGCGCTCTTCGATTTGTGCTTGTACACAAGTTTTGATTGACTTAACGCGGGTGAAATTATTATAATACAAACAAATTATTTATTATCAGTTAATAATGATAATAACATATAATAATTTGATCACGGGTTTGCCAGATGAGTTGCGTGTTAGCTTACAGCGATTAATATTATATATACAAATTTATCAAATTTTATATATATATATATATATATAAATAGACATAGAGAGAGAATTCAGAGTACATAAAGTCCACGGGGTGAAAAAAATAAATTAGATTATTTGTAGTTACTTTCTTATGGCATATTTATCTTAATTGATAATATATAATTGAGATTAATTTTTTAATATTTTTTATTTCATAAATTATGATTATACTGAGAAGAATTTACGAGAAATTTCTGTTCCCATTTCCCAATTAACACGTTCTTAGGAATGACTAATTAAAACCAAATTAAGAAACAACAGTTGAAAATTTCATTCCATAATTTACCATCTAGTATTTATGATATACAATCATCTTTTAACAACCAATGCCAATGCCAATGCCAATGATTCCAACTCACTTTGTATTCTCATCAGTTTATAACGTAATGAAACCGTCCAAATGAAACCATTCAACATTTGATTTCTTGAGGAAAATAAAGTTATAAGTAGTTCGATGGTAAGAAGTTAGAATTCTTAAAAAAATTTAAATTCAAATTTTAGAAATATTATTTTATTAAAATATTAAATTTTATTTAAATTATTTTTTTAAATACGATGATATATTAATTTAACTATTTTGATGATAGATCAATTCGATTAGTATATATTTTATAGATAAAGATTTTTTATATTTAAATTTTTTTTTAATTTTTTAATCTCAAATATAGATTATAATATTTAATGTTGCCACCAAAATCTTCCTATACGGTTTATTTTCCAAGTGTGGACGGTATTATTCAGTCCATACCTCCACCGTCCAAGGGGAAAAAAAAAAGTTAGTGGGATTCTGGGTGGCCTGCAATTATCACTCGGTCAGTTCATTATGAATTATAATATTTGTTCACATAAATGAAAAAGATGAATTGAAACCATAAAAAAATATATATGAATTTAAATCCCCAATAAACGCAATATATTTCTTTTATAGTTAATATGAAATAAAATGATTAATTTGTTGAGTAATTGACAAAAATTGACTACTAAATTAAAATGGGTGTTCTTCAAATGCTTTAGTAATTATATTATATTTTTAGTATTAAGTAGAAACACAATAATTATAGACCAAGTTTAAGGAGGGATTATTTTAATTAATTTTTGTTTGTATTGATAATTTGTCCTTATAGATTTATGACCTTGACAATTTGACCCTCCTACAATTTCTAAAGCTGGCTTAGTCCCTAACTAATTCACATGATATATGAATTTTGAGTTTTGAATAAAAAAATAAATTTAAATAATATTAAATATTTTATTTTTTATCAGAGTAGACTTTTTTTTTATCTAATAATCTTCATTATTTATACTTATCTAGTTTAATTAATTTTGTTAATCAAGTTTTAACATAATATTAAATTTTAAAAGCTTATTGTATATACAAAATTTAATTATAATATTAGTTTTTAAATTAATAGGAATAAAAATTTATAACATACTTGAATAAATATTTAAGAGAAAAATATTTATCGACAACTAGCAAATCTATGAATGGAATGGAATAAAAGATTATAATATAAAACAAATATTATATTATAATTAAATAAAAATTCAAGAATTTCAATGAATTTTTTGACAGCAATCCGGGCTAACCTTTGAGTAATTACGCTTTTAATTATAAGTTTAAATTAACTTTAATAAATATATTAATCGAAACACTTAATCTTGAAACAATAATTAAAAGTATTTTTATTAATGCTCATGTAGTGTATAGATTAAAAGTTCTACTTGTTTTTTATCAAATTTGTGATTGGTAGAAAGGAGAAATGAGCAAAATTCAAGCATTGTAATTTGATTGATCGATACTTGAGAGTCTAGGTCACAGGTTGTACAATTCTACTCACCAAACTGAAACACATAAAACCAAGTATTTTGGTATATGAATTTAATTTCTAATAAATTTAAAAAGAATTAATGAAAGAAAATTGATCGTCCCATTCATGCTTTTGTCTCTCACTTAATTTATAATCAAGTGGGATTCTAGGGCTACTTAGAAATAATTTCATGTGTGAAAACAAGAGTATAAATTACAAAACCTTTAGACAAAATATGTAGTGCGTTGCTTAACGTGGTAATTGTTGATTTTAGGTTCATAAAAATACAAAACGCCAACCTCCCTTTTGTTATTTCAAAAACTACGTACAAACGCATGCTTGTTTGCTTTTCAAATTAACCCATTCTCTTCTCTTCTCTTCTCTTCTCTTCTCTTTTACTTTTACTTTTATATTATATATTATATATTATATATTCTGGAGTGCCAACCCACAATTTACTCTATAAATAAATATGGGTGTGTGGAGGACATATGCTTGTTATTTTGAATTGCTTCTATATTTCAAGATATTTTTCAAAGATGGGGATCAACTAGCTTACTTAGTACAATTTCTTGAGGCCATACTTATCAAGTTTGGAATAGATTAAATATACAATTTCTTGAGGCCATACTTATTATTTCTCTCTTTCTCTCTCTTTTTAAATTATTTAATACTCCCTATTTTTTAGTTTTGTCTTCATAAATTATAAAGTTTAGATTAGTTTAATTATATATTTTGAAGGGCTTTTTTTAAAAATAATTGAGAATATTTAAGTATTAAACCCAAAAATAGGAAAAAAAAATAATTTGTCCAAATAAATGACCAAATCAAATTGCTTCCCTTTTTCTTATCTATTGCATAGAAGTGATTATTATTTCTCTTATGTTATGTTAAAAAAGAAATTTATCATCTTATAGTCATCATCCATTCGATTCAATTTCATAAGTGAAATCCCTAAATTGCATCACACCATTTGAATGACATAATTTTGCCGTCTAATCTTTGTTTTGGATTTTCTTTTCTATTGATAAAACTTTTTTCTCCCATCAAAATTTACCAAAAAAAATAAAAAGAGATTGGTTTTTTAATAATTAGAACTAGAAAATGAGGTCCAACTCTTATACCCTCGTGTCAAATAATCAAGCAAGCATTGAAGGATTCCATTTTCCGTGTCCTGTTCAATTATCTAACCAGACAAAGGTCTCTAGAAAATCAATCTGTATCCCACTCAGAAAGGTTGAATTCGAAGAAGAGAAGGAAGAGTAGGCAGAAATAAAGGAGCCAGTGGAGTTTAGGTGGTTTCTCCTTTTGTTTTTTTTTTCAAAAGTAGAAGCAGAAGCCAAGGCGGCCCAGAGTCCAGCAAAGGAATTTACACCCACCCAATCGCATTTTCTTTTCTTTTTCTCTTTCAAAAAGAGTAATTTGCTTGAAGCTACCAAACCAAAATGTCTACGGGTACGGGAAGAAATGCAGAAGTCCAGGGAAAACTTTGGTGAATGTTCTTTTCTGGGAAATTTTGGTAACAGTTTTAAAATAATATTCTTAAAAATTATAAAATTAATATTTGTTTAAGAAACTGAAATATATTTAATAGTATTTTAAAATTAAAAAAAAATAACGAAGTGTTACTTAAAAGTAGTCGTTTTGATAACGAAATTAAAATTAAACTTGAAAAACTCATTTTAAAAATAGTAAAAATATTTTTTAAAAAATTTGGTACATAATTTCATGATTACCGAACATGACAAAGCAATTTAACTTTAAAATTTTGTGTTGAATCCCTTGTCTTCTTCTAAATATTATTATTAAATAAATAGTATTGCTTCTAACGTAATTCGAACTTCCTATCCTTATAGTTTAAAGAATAGTTAAATATATTTTTATTTTTTGATAAATATCCTTTAAATTTAAAAAATGATGACAAATATTCTTTTTAAATTTGATTTCTTTAAATTATTTTTTATGATATAATAATTATTATTATATTCTTAATTTTTATAAAAGTATAAATTAAAAACATTATATAAAATATATAAAGTTACTATTAAAAATTATATAAAATACATAAAATTTAATTAATAAAATTTACAATTTGAAGAATATAAAAATTCATAAATTAAAATTAAAAAAACTTAATAAAACTTATCAACTAAAACTTATATATATTGAAGAATGTTAAAATAAAAATGAGTAAATTAAAAAAAATTGATTAAGTTAATTTTTTAAATATATAATTTATAATAATTTTTATTTTAACCTTAAGTATTAAAAAATTAGTAAAATTTATCTATTAAAATTACTACTTTTCGATTTTGATATTTTTTTCAAAATATAAATTTTAAAATATAATTTATTAATCTTTTCTATTTCTCAAATTATAAATTTATTGATTAAGTTTTATATATTTTATATAATTTTTCAATAATAATTTTATGTATTTTATATAATTTTTTATATTTATATTTTTATATTTATAAAAATTAAGAGTATAATAATTATTATATTATAAAAAATAAAATTATAAGATATCACCGTATTTAAACTTGAGAGAGCTTTTATCATCAAATACAAGACAGGGATATTTGTATCTTCTTCAAACCATAGCCTACCTGTCATTCCCCTTTATTTTAAGAAATCTGATCAAAAGTTTGACCTTAGGCGTGTCTATATAGTGCCTCGAAATATTTGTATTATTGGGTGAGGCTGGGGGTTGATCTGTAGGTAACCTCCGAGCAAATCATAACAAATTTCCTGGCAATGAAAAAACACTGATAGACCAATCTCAGCACAAAAACTTTGAATGCATTCTCATCATTTCATACTGTAAACCGAACCGAGATCCAGTGAATTTACAACACATAAAAATTCTAAATGAAACGTCATCCTAAGTGAACAAACTTGGTACTCCACACGAATCTTGCTATCTAAGTATCACATCATATCTAGTGGTGATGGATCATTTAATAGATGAGCAAATACACATATCAAAAACACTAGTCCATATGTATGGTTAATGAAGCTGCCGATGCTATCAAAGGAGATCTACCTCACTTTGGATTCCTGAGAACAATGATGACTGAGTCTCCTCGGAGGAACATCTTACTAATGAATCTATCCTTGTTAACAGGGAGAGCCTTTTTCTTGCCTTTTCCAGTTTTTGGTACCTACACCAAAGGAATATGAGATGTTATTTAATG
>JAVXUL010000012.1:782903-805551 GCA_035590515.1 Trichilia minutiflora | reverse complement strand
CTAGTGTCATCTCATACATGTTTGCCGTGATATTGTTATACATGGGGTTGTACTCAGGTCTAAGTCCTTGCTGTAAACATGGCTTGGATTAAGTCTTCCTCACTCTGAGGCTTTCTTGAGACAATGAGTGCATGAGCTAGACTCATAACTTTAGTATAGAAATCTATAATGTAGTGGGTTCCCTTCTTGGCACTTTGGAGTTGGCTCTTCAGGTGCATAATCTTGACATTTGACTAAGAGGAATAGATCGTAAAGACAACGTCCCAGAGTTCCTTAGAACTTGAGTAGTTGGTGAAGGGTATATGACTGCTGCCTCACTGATTTTAGTCAGCAGATAACTAACTGCTAGTCTTTTCTCCTCCAAGTTAGGTATGCTAGGTTTTTTGTGGTCACCATGTTCTGGTTCTCAACTATGATGTTGATTAATTTTTCCGGCATTTTTGTGAAGCCGTCTATTAATCCTTCTAGGTCATTTCCTTGAACAGTTGGCGGCACTTGTACTTGTCACACCAAGATATTATTTCTGTTAAGCTTGATTCGGCTTAATATGCTCTGGAAAGTTGCACCAAAGTTTTGAAAAATATAGTTAGAGGTGTTTGTTGTTGACTTAGAGGATGAAGTTGAGTTTATTTACTAAATTAATTATGAGAACAAATAATATATATATATATATATATATATATTCTTTGCATATCAAATATGATCTGTGTATTTAATTTTTATTTTTGTTCAAATACTTTTATTAAAAATAAAAATATAATTTCTTTTATAAAAAAAAAAAGTTCAACTATTAAATTGACATGATGTTAATGATTGTTGTTCATTACCATTTTCAACAACGAGCAAGTAATGAACTTTGTCTTCTTTGAAAAACAAAAGGTAATGAACGTTGTCCATTAAAGAATTATGTTCATAACAAACATGAACATGTTATTATAGATATTTTTTAACAACATTCTAATGGTAAATGTTGTAATTTCATTTATTAAATTTACAACAAAATAAGTATGTTGCTGTAAATTACACCTAATCCAACAATTGCATGGGAATGATGTTAAAAGATCATCTTTAACAAAGTACAAAATGTAAACGCTGTTAAATTATACATTTCGCAATATTCAATTGATGCATGTTGTTAAAATCACGTTGTCTTATCCTAATTTTTTTTCCTTTGGCACGAGATAATTATTATTTAAATTGGGTTTTAATTTTTTTATTTGTATATCATATTATAAAACTTATTTTTTTAATTTGTAAATTTTTGTTATTTATAATGATATTTAAAATTTTTAGAGACAAATTAAAAATAAAGTGTATACATATATATATATATATGTATATGTATGTATGTATGTATGTATTTTTTATTTGGTTGTTTAAAATTAAAAAGTATATTAATTATTTAATTTTAGATTTATTTATATTTATGAGGATGAATTAATTAATTAATTATTATTTAAAATTAGATATTTATTTATTTTGTATGATTATTCATATTTCAAAGTTAATTTGATAATTTTTAAAATTTTTTGAATTAAAATGTAAGATTTTTAAATTTAAAAAAAAGGGGGGACCAAATTGTAAGAATTATAAAGTTTTTAATTTTATTTTTAATTTTTAAAAAAATAAAATCGGTACCTGGTTTAATCCGGGTACTAGTTTGGTTTAAATAGGGGACCGATTTTTCGGTCCCCTGTTTAAACCGGACCGGATCTGGACTAAAATTTTCAGATCCGATTTAAACTGAACTGGGTATCGATTTAACAAAAAAAAAACGGTATCCGATCCGATTTTACCCCTAATATATTATGCTAATTTACTATTTTTTGTGTTAATTAAGTTTTGCCGACCCATCTTTTTGCCACCTCTGTTACTTTTGTCGTGGACATCATAAAGAGACGACAATAAATAAAAAGGGACTGAACTAATTAAAATGTATTAAGCAATTCAAAGATTGTTTTAAAATATTTATTATATTTTTCTTCTAATTATTCATCATAAATTTGTATTTATGTGGATAAATCAAATAAGGTCAATATTTCTGGTTAAAAATAATATGCGCGATTTTTCTTGTTCCTACCTAGGCGTGAAAAACATTTTATATGTTTAAATTAGTTTTAAAAAATTAAATTCAAGCTTAGAAAGTGAAATATAATTATAAAAAAAAATTAAGATATAACAAAACTCCTTTTATGTTAACTAAGCAAATAGATAATTTTTTTATATGCTTAACTTTTCTTTTCTTTTTTTGAAATGAAGCTCCATAAGAGAAAACTGAGAGACAATTACAGTGAACTTTTTAAAAAATAAGTTGTAATAGACAATATGATAATGCAATTACACTAACATGACAATTTTTCCTTCTTTCTTTTTTTTTTTTTTTTTTTTTTACAGCAACTGATCACCGAATCTCAACTGCTTTCAATTTACCAATATATTCTGCATCACCGGACGAAATGCAGAAGTTGGGAGAAAGAAACGGTTGTTTTGGCATCGAAACGATAGAATTAACGAACCGGACTGCTTGGTTAGAAGGTTCCCATTAACATGCAGAGATGGACGATGCATGTACAAGCACCATGGAAGGTATGTTCACGAAACATTTTAAAATTGAGATTATGGATGAATTGTCTGATCGATTGATCAAAATACTTTTGGGATTCTCTGAGTACGTTGAATCAGGTTACAAAGAAATGACTTAGCTTCTTGTTGTTTTAATGCGTCAATAAGCTCTGATAAAGTTACCAAGTTACCAGTCATATCATTGCTGAATTCATCGTTAATTAACAGATGTCACGGCAAATTAAAATCAATTGATGTTAAATCTGTCAAACATTAAAAATGAAATCTCTGTCTGACACTCTTCTTCTTTTTCTTTGCATGAAACTGGAGTTGGCTGCCTTTGTGTAGGTAAACTGGATTTCATCATACTTCGTTGTTTTTTATCCTGGTCTGAGATAAACCTTCGAGTGAGGTTTGTTTTGCAAGCATCGCTTTCTTTTTGTGTAGTTCAGGCTCGGCTGTAACGACAGTAGAGTCTCCTCTATAAATAGGAATAGCAATTGATTAGAAAATGTGTCAAGTCATTCGAAATTAAACAATAAATAGAAAAATGTTGGCTTTTCGGTTGGCAAAAACAACCCCCGGATTCTGGAGCGATGGAGCCACAGAGGACGACGAAGCATTTGTAGCTAGTAGCCTTTTTTTAAATTTGTTTAAATTTTTAGTTCAAGCAATAATTTAATAAAAAATAATTTTTTAAATGATGATTATTTTTTCAATACAATTTGTTTAAAGATTGTTCATTATATATATATTTTTTTGATGTTTCAGAAATGGTAGTGTACATATAGGGCCTTGAGTAGAATTTTAAAATTAAGCATGGACCTATCCCTAGTAATTTTATTTTAAAGAGACGTGCAACTAATACATTTATATAAGTACATATGTTCATGAATAATCTTTATTAATTAATCTTAAAATTTTATATGATTCTACCGACATTGAGTTACTTCTCATAATTGATCATGCAATTGGGATATTTTTCTGTTCTTGATTATGGAATTAATAGCATTCTTACATCATTCGTGATGCAATTCAATTGGGGTAGTGGATACATTTTATTTTTATTTTTATTTTTTAAATTTTATTTGTCTATTTGGGAAGGTTTGAGAATCAAGAACCAATTATTTCATATATACGAGGCGAATTGATTTGTTTAGAAATATATTGAAAAGTACTCCAACAAAAATTAAAATAAAATAAAATGGCTCTCTTATATTAATCTTCTGCAAGTAGAAGTTCATTATGGTGTTATTCCCGTTACATCACATGGAAGCTAAACTTCAATAATACCTATGCTAGGAGTCATATATATAATAGCTATATAACTAAGCAGTATGGGATTAACGGTGTTTTTAGCTTTATTGGACGAGGAGCATTCTAGCTACAACGCTATAATTATGTCATTGATATAACAGCAAGAACAGTTTGAAGTCCATCTAATTTTCATATCAGGTCTCGCGATGTTAAAAACAAGAGCGATTAAAGAGTAAAGAAACTATTGAAGAGTTAAAACTACAAATATTCGTTTAGTTCTTTTTTAAAGTTTTTGTAATGTGGTATATATGGAGGACCATGAACCCTAGAGCCTAATCATGTAGTTCCACCTGGATGACAAATATATTCATATGATAAAAAATAAAATCTTATACTATACCAAAACCTAAGAATTTCTATGAAATTATATCTTTTAACGTATTTCTAAAAACCAGTTACCATTTTATCTTAAGTTGATGCAAAATACCAAATATTAGATTGAGGGCCTGCAATCAATTGGAATTTCAACGCCAGCTAGATTCCAAACAAAGTCAATATCCCAATATTTATATGTAATTAGTAATTCAAATAGTTTAGCTTATTTGTAAACTTACTTTTCGTCCATTTCTTAGAAGAATTTCCCCAAAACTTGAATGTAGTCGTATTTATGAATATATAAGACGTAACCAAGGCTTAATTTTCAGACTAATTTACAAGCTAACAATTGCTTGATTTTCTCTTTAACTTTTAGTTGTATTGGGTTAGGGAAGCAAGAAGCAATAAATAATTAAAATCCAGGACACTAAATTTCATCTTTTGTATAATATATGTTGAAAAGTCTTTGACGATGTGAAGAATGTTTGAATTGGGTACATAACCCGCTTGAATTAATATAATGAAAATATGGGAAATTTGTGCTGTTCACGTTGGATCCAAATAATTAATACAGGCACTACAGTCATAGGGGGAGATGCTACGTATTCTCAAAATTGTTATAATTAATTGAATAGTATGGGGTTCAGTTGATTTATAGAATCTATTCGATAAATTCGATCTCTTACGGTAGTTTTCTTTTATATTGATCTAATATGCTTTCTGATGAGAATGAGATTAATTTTTGTGTACATTTTTACTTCTCTTTTAAAATACTATCATGATTCAATAAGCAGTAGTGCCTTTTTCTATAAATATATTTATATTAATTAATCTTTAATTAAGACAGCTATAGGATATTGCATAAAAAATTAAAATGAGATGGACCAGAGTCTGAAATTTATTTTATTTTTTCAGGGAGTGGGGAAAGCGGGGATAATATTTTTTGTGGCCATTTGATTGAAGTCTTAAACCAAATATAAACATAGACATAACTAATAGTGTTCTTCTCTGATCTGGAAATTTGTAAGTTAAAATAGGTATCTTAAACAAATACAATTTTTAAAGGAAGTCTACATATCATTATAAATAGAGCTAAGAATAGGGTCAATTTGATGATGCACCCTATTAATTATTTAAAAATAAATAAATAAAAGCCCTACATGTAAAGCAACTTATTCATCAACCATCATGTATCATGTGCTCACGATAATACTCCCCATATAAAAGCTGAACAATAATTTAGTCAAGGATAGTAACATGCATTATTGTAATATGCAAACTATCGAGACGTACGAATACCGCTTTGTTTTATGTGTGGTCCAGTATGCTTGCATATGGCAAGTTGGGAAAATGGAATTTCTTTGTCAGTTGATCAGTTGAATACCTATGAAGTGACGAGCTGTGAAGAAAATGAAAATTTTTGTTCGATGCAACCGAAAAGAATATATAGCTCTAGACCTTCCTCAAAAGACAGCAACATGTGTATATTTAATTATCAGGATGGAAAGAAAATAGGAATGGACCACATGGACCACACGATCTATAGGTAATTTGATTGATATCTTACAAGAAAACAACATTTATCTCATATAAATTGCTATATGATTTGCATTATTTAACAGTTAATTTGCTTTTCCATGACAATTTTAAATTTGGTTGATGTATAAATCCTTCTGTTTAGATGGAAGAAACAAAAAAAAACATTTGTCTAATTTACTGTACAAAATTACACTTCTTCAACGTTCCTTTCAACCACAATTGTGGTCCTTAAAGTCACAGGTTAGTTATCGCAAAAAATTAAACAAGATAGTTGCTTGGCTTGTAAGAACTAAATGTACCTATTGGAAAATAAAAAAAATTGTGACGGTTTTGTAATTTGTTAATACTGTTACCTCTTTATGAAAGAAATTTGCCATGATCATGTCCATGAAGTTGTTTGCTAGTCTCTTTCCCAATTGAATACACATGAAATTCAATTTTGCAAATGTAACGTTATGTTTCTTATGTTTTTCTATGCTATCAATTATAATATGATTTCCTTTTGTTACGCTTAATTTTCACACTCTTTGAAGGAAAAAGTTGGCATAAATAACTTCTAGAATAGGCCGAATAGCAAAAATTACAAATTGTGGTCTGTGAGAAAGTTTAGAATATCGACACGATATATAGTACTGGGGTTTAATCGTTAACGATAATACGTTAATTGCAAATCCATTGATTAATTGTAACTATCAACTCGCAGAAGTTCTTAAAATAAATGCAATCTATGAAACAATTTGATATCTTAGGTGAATAAGAAATTTCAGGGTCGAGTAAGTCATTAAACACAAATTTGAATTTAACAGTTTTTTTTTCCTTTTTTGTACTTTTCTTTCTGTACTTTCTTTAATTCATTATCTTTATAATATCTCTAAGAATTTTTCGTAGAGATTATTTAAAAAATATATTAATAACGGAGTTTTGATGGGACAATATGATAGAATAGACCATTGTTGAGATAAAGACCATAGACGGTTTAACGGCTAATTTTTAAAACATAGAATCAACACCCCAATAATTCAATACTAACGAATTGATATAATTTATTAGACGGATATGGACTTAGGATTATAATATAAATGCACGATGGGTGAAGATTAAGAGCAAGGAAAAGGAAAATTGAGAGAAGGATGCTATTTAATTTGTTCTCAAAACCTAATTTTAAAACAATCCTTTAGAAAAATTAAAATTAACCATTAAAAAAATACATTCCTCAACCCTTAAAAGAATAAAGGTATAATTATTGTTTATGAAAATTAAATTTGAAGTTTTTTATGTTTTCTGGCACATCAAATAAATAATAAAACAAATTAATATTGAAACTAAAATTCTATCAGAAATTACTATATAATCAACTATTATAATTGAAATTTGGCCAATCAATCATTTCTCTATCATATACAATAATTCTATTTGATAAAAAAGTAATATGCAAATTATTTTGGATGCAAACAATGAGCTCTCATACAAAATCTTGCCTATTCTAATTCAATTGACCTTAGCAAGCAACCCATTTTATACCAAAATTTGTAATGTCTCTTTCCTATGAAATCATCCTTGGACATATAGTATATATTTTATACTAAAATTTTATATTAGTACTCTAGCTATAGTAAATTAATAATCATCATTATCAAACTGATTAATTGCACCACTCGTGCCTACAGCTCTTTTTCTTCAGTTCTATAAATTGCAAAGAAGTATTTACTCTCATTACGCATTGCTCTATAAATTAATTGTCTGCAACTCAATCCATAAATTTACAGCAAAAATGGCGACGTTGGTTTCTGATCAGACACTCTCCGAGAAGCCTGAGACCGAGAAGAGATCAACGTTGCAGGATTTACCAATCCAGGTGGTGGGTGGATGTGGCACTTATAGCTATTTCAAGAACTCATTCTACCAGGTCTTCTTCTCAGATTTTCCTCTTTTCTTTTTTTCACTTTCTTTTAAGTGAACTAATTTGATCTTATTTATTAATTACTCATCACTAAAGGGTATTTATTGAAACAAAAATTTGAATCAATATATGAAATTCTAATTCATTCATTTGATAGTATATTTTAAAATTATATGAAAACTTTATTACTAAAAATAATATAAAATTTGAATTATAATTCAACTCGTCCTTAATTTAGCTATGTGCACTTGGTATTAAATCTCACTGCTCATAAATTCTCGCTTAGGTTAGGTAAACTCTAAATCGAATGTCAAACTTTCTTGTCCTGAACCAGAGACAAATATTCATTTACATGGATCATCCACCCAAATATTCTACTAAATTGACCAAACAGAAGTCAACTTGTTAGAAGGCCTAAAATAATCAGATCATAATCAATTTTCCAAAATCAATCATTTGATTTTCGTGATCATGTGAATCTAGACTGTACAACCACTTCCAGCAGACAAGAATATTAAAAGAAAATAAGCAAGTGTTGCATGCATATGGTCTGATCAAAGTACCACATGACTTGGACTGTTTCATTAAACAAAATACATTACAACTTGTTTTATCATTTGAATACGAGTTGACATTTGTTCTTCTCTAGTGTTGGGATGCCTATTGTTATTTTTATTTTGTTCATGCATCTAAATTTATAGCCTAATCACGATCGTATAATTTGTATATATTAAAATTAATTACATGAATGAAATATTATTTTTTCTATATAGATCTAGTAATTGCTTGTTTATGTTTTAAATATTTCCAATCTCATGATGGATCAAGTTTTATAGGACTTCGCTTTATATAACCTATCATAAGCAAAAGTTAAAATTTTTAACCTAAAATTATAAATTAAAATATTTATATTGTAATTATATGTGCATTCCCAAATAGCATTATGTGTATTCATTAGATAACCCATTTCATGATTTAATTTCCTTTTTGTTTTTAAATTTGGAGATAATTAAATCGGCTGGAAATATTCGATGACCAAATCAAATAAAGATTTGTCAAGAGAAATCAACCAGAAAAAGAAGGTTTGGTTGTTATATATGTAACCATACGACTCTTGTATTGTTAATACGTCAATGATTTATATTTGTATACATTTTATTATTAATAGTCATTGTCTTTATATATGTATGATACTTCTTATATTTGCATATTACACCCGTTTCTTGTTTTATTTTATGCTCTGGTTCAGGTCCTTGTACTCCTTTCTTGTTCTTTTTACTCTCTTTTTTCTATTATAATTGCCTGAGTTTTTTCTTAAATAAAATATATATATATATATTACCCTTGTATCCCAACCTTTCCATAGAAATAGACATTTAAAAAAAAAAAAAAAACTTAACTTCAAGGTTAGTGTAAGGTTGGTCTTTTGAGAATTGTGTGTGTGTTTTCTTGTTTTGTTTTTTTTTCTAAAACTTACACCTTCCACTTCCGGATCATAGTCCAGCTATTAGTCAAATACATAGGTATCCAAGAGATCTCGAGTCTTCAAAACTGTATAACCTAAACGAACTCGGCCTAAAAACCCAAGAGCTCCAAAACTTGTAAATTAGAAATATGGAATAAACACACACACATTCCCTAGAATTCGAACCGAATTGGTCAGCCAAACCAGAAAAAGTTAGCTGGAAGCCAACTTGGCACGCCACTTGAGGACGCTTCTTAAGAAGTCCGTTAACATAAATTATCATTAATTTTATCCAATTCAAGAATAAAAGGGTGACTGGTTAACAACTTAAATATTCTTCTTTTAAAAAAAAAAAACTTTGAAGCATTATTAATGAATGAAATGAGATAAATGGATGAAAATAATTTTTTTATAATTATATTTCCATCCCGTTGTCTCTAGATTCCAATCCAGTTGAGAAGCCAAACGCAGATAATTATTAAACCACCAATTAACATGCAATCAATTTATCAATCTTCTGCTCAACAAGTTCTGTACCGTGTATCATGTAACAGCGACTAGCAACAGATGTTTCCAAGGAGCAAATCAATGATGTAGTTACTAGCAAACTAGATGTAAAGTCCTTGGCTTCCTCATCATCAAACACAATTCGCCTCACAGATTGTGGATGTGCGGTTGGACCAAATACCGTCAATGCCATGGAAGATCTAATAGAAATCGTTAAGCACAAGTACAAATCTCAATGCCCTAATTCTGAGATGCCTGAATTCCTGGTTTTCTTCAATGACCAATCCTCCAACGATTTCAATACCCTCTTCACTTCTATCCCGGAAGAAAAACAATACTTTGTCGCGGGAGTTCCAGGGTCCTTTCACAAACGATTGTTCCCGGAGAAATTTCTCCATATAGTTCATGCTTCTTATGCTCTTCATTGGCTCTCTAAGGTTCCGAATGATTTGACGGACAAGAAATCTCCTGCGTGGAACAAAGGTAGAATTCACTATGCATTTGCCCCGGAAGAAGTTCTAAAGGCGTACTCAAATCAATTTGCTGAAGATTTTGAGAGTTTTCTGAATGCTAGGGCTAAAGAGATTGTTACTGGTGGAATTATGGTTATTACCAATCCAAGTATCCCAGATGGGATGCCCTTTTCAGAGATAGCAAATGGTCTGACATATAATTGTATGGGTAACATCCTCTGCGATATGGCTAAAGCGGTAAGCTTAAATCCCTATTTAATCCCTTACACCTTAAAAGAAATACCATTATATTATATTCATGTGTTATTTACTTTATCTTTTTACGATATAGTATTGATATTGCTGAGTGGCATGAAGGGATTAAAGAAATACCATTATATTATATTCATGTGTTATTTACTTTATCTTTTTAATATATAATATTGATATTGCTGAGTGGCAGGGATTACTGAGTCAAGATGATGTTGATGCCTTCAACGTAGCCATATATTCTTGCCCTCCTGGAGAATTTTCAGCAGTGGTAGAAAGAAATGGCAATTTCACCATTGAGATAATTGGATTAACAAATCCGTCGCCATGGCTGAAAGGTCGGATCAATATGCCCGAATTTGTAAAGCATGTAAGAGCTGCTACTGAGGGAATGTTCAATAAACATTTTCCAAGAGAGATAACAAATGAAATGTTCAGGCAGTTAGTGGAAAGACTTGAAGAGATTAATGAGACAATGGCATCATGTTACAGGGATGGAGTTCAGTTATTTGCTGTACTACAACGAAAATAAATTTGTTGCTAGGAAGCATCAAGCCTGCATCTTTGTGTCCATTGTTGAATAAAACAAATATTATGACGTATTATAAGCCCTGTTCAGAAGTTAATTTGCTTGGCTAGGAGTCTAGGATGTTCTGTTTACTTCAGAATTTAGGAATTAAGTTCAGTTTAGGATTATTGTAGCTTAAAAAATAATTATGTGCTGCAAAATATCATTATTAAAAAACAAAAACTTAGGTACTAAATTGTGTTGTTGAGAGTGTTACGAATTTTGTAAGTGCAAACGTTTGATAAATTTGTGTTTTAAAGTAGTTTAACAATATATAATAATTATATAATATATGATTTAAAATTATTTATCAACGCTATCAATTAAATTTTTTAGAGTTTTTATTGTAATCTTGTTTAATGCAATTTGATTGATAAAAAATTTTCATTTTGTTTCTATTTGATAAGTAATTTTTTAAAAAAGCAGGCCTTCTCTGATTGGTAAAATTACTGTTCAATCGAACTATATTATAAATAAATGACGTAATTTTTTAATTAAATATAAATTTAAATGAAAATTATGAAGTAAATTATTTGTAAGTTTTTGAAAGCAATCCCAATGCAGTCCACTTCACGGACAGGTGACTGAAAATTAGTGCATATAGATGATTTCGAAACTAGTAAGAACGCTGGTTATCATCTCTTCCAAGATGTCGGCCATGGAGGTTGCAGAAGCCATAATAGCAAAGGGAAAAAAGTTCAAGAAGGAAAGAATCTGATATGGAGGGATAGTGCAAGTAACAAGGAAAGAAATATATAATATTTAATTTTAAAGAAAAAATATGCTAATATGTCTACAGGAGGGGGCAATAGGGGCGAACAAAACTTTTCTCTGGCCCATTATGCATTCGTGATTCGAAATTTTTAAATGTTGAGGTTGATGGTTGATTTAGTATAATCTATGAAGAATTTAATAAGCATATAATAAAATTTATTTCCAAAATTGTGTTTCAATTGATGGTTTTATTTTAAAATTATCATTATAGACCAAAAATCATAAGAAACATAACTTATTTGAAGACCAAACGAACGTAATTCATTCATAAAAAATTTATGTAAACTCGTTACATTGCGTAAAAAAATTGTAAAATATTTTAGAATTAATTTACTTGTTTCTTTACAATAATCTGCACCAATTGGTGATAATTTTATGTAAAATTTTTTATTAAAATATTATATAGTTACAATCCAAATAAAATTTTATGTGGACGGGAGCAAAAAAAGTAATGTTTGCTAAATTTTATGGTGCAAATAATGTCATCTCATTGAAATGAATTCAAAATCGGCAATGGATCACTCCGACGAACTATACTAGCTCGAGGAACTCCAAGAAATTCGCAGGAGCAATGGAGGAACTACCTGCAAAGTACGTCATAAGAAAAACCCTAGGTGTCTACGCTTTGAAGAACATGCATGGAAATGGAAATACTTTCAACACTCAAGGGTTCAAGATTTGACGTGAAACGAACTCTCCTCATGTTGTTCGGTGTCATCAAATATTTGAGAAGCCTTGCAGTGAAGTAATGATTCTCAGGAATATACGGACGCAGGCACGCTCGATACTTACAGAAAATCTGGCGGTCGTTTCTGGGAAGATGTGATTACTAATATTTCACGACAAGTTCTTAAGGGTTTGGTCTACTTGCGTTCCGAGGATACTGTACACCGTGACATCAAGCCGTCGATTCTTTTGATCAATAAGAAGATGGAAATCAGATTGCTGATTTTGGAGTTAGCAAGATTATGGGACGTGGATTTGAAGCGCTGCAGTTCCTACTTTGGTACTAGTGCATACGTGAGTCCTGAGAGGTTTGACAGGGAAAAATGGTGGATATGATGGGTACGCTGCTGGTATTTGGAGTCGGAATAACGATGATGGAACTTTACATGGGATATTATCCCTTTTTGTCGCCAGGACAGATGCCGGATTTTCCAACCTTAATGTTGGCAATCTGCTTCGGGAAGCCGCCCAGTTTGCCATATTGTGCGTCACACAATTTCAAGGATTTCATCAAGTCACCCAGTTTGCCAGATTGCTTTTCGTACAATTTCAAGGATTTCTTCAAGTGTTGCTTGCAGAAGGACACCAAAAACAGATGGACTGCATCAAAGTCGCTGTTACAGCCATTTGTGAATAACATACACAGAGCAAGAATTTACCAACTGAACAATATATACTCTATTCTATCAATCCTTACATTGCACATCACATCTTTCGTATTCAACGCCTGTTATTCAAATTAATTTCTACCAACAATAACGAAACAACATTAACAAATAAATCAAGAGCAATTTAATTTGATCTTTTTCATAAAATATTTAGGACGGTTGGTACCAAAAGTTGATAGCAAATAAATAACATTAGCGTATTTCAGATAGTGTATGCTTGGAAGAAATTACTAGAATCTTAATGAAAATAAGAGCTCAGTCTTGATCATAGTTTCATGCTGATTCAATTAAGTGGTTATCAATAAGGGGTGTCAAACGGACCGGATCAGACTTAATCGATTCAGATCGTTTTGGACCAAATATTTAAACAGATCAGATCGGATTAACCCGTTTAATAAACAGATTGATATTTTCAACCCTAACCCAATCCGTCGGGTTAACGGATTAAACGGACCAACCCGTTTATATTAAATAAATAAATAATTAATTAATTAATTTTTTTTAAACGGACCAACCCGTTTATATTAAATAAATAAATAAATAATAATTAATTTTTTTAAAAAAAATTAATAAAAAAATAAAAACACTATAAATATATATCAACAAATATTTTTAATTTAATTTTTTAAAATTAAAATTTTATTATTATAAATATATAATAAATATTTAATTTAAAAAAATATTTTTAAATATTTAATTAATATAATCAGGTTGGCCCATTTAACCCGCGAGTTAAACATGTTTGAACCCTTTTATCCACGGGTTAAACGAACTGATCCGTTTAACCCGCGGACCAAAAACTATTGACCCTAATCCGTTTATTTTATGAATTAAACAGGCCGGTCCGTCGGACCGAATCTGTTTTGACAGCTCTACTATCAATCCAACTTATGACCCTAGACCCAGAAAAGCTTTTGGGTTAGGAGGCCGCAATAGGTTTCCTGCCATCCTTGGCAGTGGCAGAGGCAAGTGCATTTCAAGCAATGATCGAACACAATATAATTCTTGTTCTCCATTCTGGTAAGCAGCGCTGCACATCATTCCCGTCAAAAGAATGTAAATCAGAGGACAATCCATAACATATTGACGACTCTCCACCCCCCAATCGATTTCTTCATGAAGTTTTTGTTCACACAGCATTAAACGACAAAGCTGATGAAAATGCTGGAATCTGAGTTTTTTTTAAAATAAAAAAAGGTGGAGTAAGACACAGAAGTAATGCATCTATCTGCATTTCTACAAGACAAGTTTACAGACTGTACTTATACAACAGATAAAAACTGTTTCCTTCAGTATTTCCTAGTCATCATAGTTTGCAGTTGAGCGATGCTGCCTGCTAGGGCCAGGAAGTAACAGAAAAACAAGAATGCTTGTTGAGCCTTTAGACGTGTCCTCATTTTTATTATACGAATAAATATGCTGGGGTCAAAATGATATCCTAATCCAACGAAAAAGCTCCATTGCAGCATCTGCATAATTCATCGAAACAAACTGCAAATTTGTCTTCTGTTGATTTGAAATGAATGGGTGAAATAATAATGATGACGGTTAATAAATCAGCATTTTAGCAAAGGCTTTTCAGGAAAATTATTGCATTGATTACAGGCTGAAATCAATTAGGACCTTCAGCAAAATTTGAAGAATCTTTGACTAAAACTAAAGGTGGCAATATTCAGGTTACAAATCAATGAGTTGCACAGGATAGATTGGATCGATCATCAATCTCATGAGGTTGGAGAAGGTTTCTGGCTTTTTGCCCCAATTAGGTGATTGACTTTCATGCTAATGTTAATATTCACTTTTCTAAGATAATGAAACACGATCAAGTTACTAGAAGTAACAAAAAGTCATGATCATGGTAACAATGAGGTAAAAAGTTCATATCCAAATTGCGACAGAAATATACTACCTGTTACTAAATTTCTCAAAAGCATCAGAGGCATAAAGAAGTGTCTCACAGGCTTTCTCTAGAACCATATAAAGCTCCTTCCCTCTGATAACACGAGCAAGAACCCAAGCATTATTTTTTGTTCTTATGCATACTTCCAAATCTTTCTTGCAACCTGCATTATCCCTTTTCACTCTGCTTTTTTTCGAAATCTACCTCTTCTCTGAGCTTGCTTAAGGCAAGTAATGATTCCTACGATGCAATAATACAATAAATAAACCAACTTAAACTTTTTATATCATCTCAAAATAATTCATCACAAGATTAATAGCAGGGCTCGAGCATCACAGTTTACATGGTATAACCAAATGCCATGCAGTGACAATGATCGTGAAGAGACAGACTAAAGCTTGGATTTCACCTAGATAACCTTCAGCAGATCATAAGAGGGCCTGATACCAGGACTATTTAACATGAAATTAGTAATCACAGGACAACTTCCAGTGCACAGACAAAAAAAATTCACCGGACCTGATACGGGCCCTACTGTCCCTGTTACTAGAGCATTCCAACAAACAAATATATTTTTCTTTACTGAAGCTATCCCTTTAACTTATAACATGGAACCTAGCATCAGAGTTCATTAAAATCAGAATGTCAGATGAAGAAAGCTTGGTAAATGCGGCGCACATCCTATTGTCCGAGTCAAGATTTCAAGACATGGAATGCTGATTTTCAATGTAACCAGTTCAAGACATGGTATAATGCAAGCCTTGATGCTATAAACTAAACTATCGAAGACTTATGTTATCACAGGAATATGCAGGCTACTCAATTCAGGACAGTTGAATTAAGAAGAATGCAGTGACCTAATCAGAAACTCGGTCCCTTCAACTGATATATGAGCTCCAAGTAAATGCCTCAAAATGATATCTGAATACAGCTTTACCTTGCAGCTGGCAGTGTTTCTAATATATTCACCTTCTAACATTTACATTCAGGCCAAATTAGTTTTTGATGCATAATGTTTCAATGTCTATACATGCCCACTAACATGTGTGAATCAGCCCATGTATAAATCTGTGCATGCTAGTATGCACACAAAGACCTGTGTATGTGTGCATCATAAAAACACGTCCAAAAGCAATATAATTCAGACAACTTGAAACTGTTCTGTTGAACAAGAAAAATAGCATTTTTCAATTCAGCAAATCAATTAGTGTCACATCAGGAGTGAGTAAATTAAAATATTCTGAATGCATGCAAGATTTCAAAATCAATCAATCCAACTCCCAAGGCAGAGATATCTTGCAAATATTGAAATGAGGATGATCAAACAGAGCCTAGAATATAGGCGGATAAGTGATATAGAGAAACAAACCAAATTGTTGTTGTCAACCTGTATTGGATCATAACTATCAGACAAATCCAAATCATCTTTTGAATTTTTTTTTAAAAAATCATTTACTCAGGCTTTTCTTCATAATCAAACAAATGAAATTTGATATAAACTTCATCACCTAGAGAGTATAACACACCAAAGCAAATTCATACCAACAAATACTACTCACTCATTTTAGATAAATTCATATCAAACCAAATGATGATGAAAAAGAAATCAGCATCAATCTTCTATTATGAGGTAAACTTGGTTAATCATCCAGTCCTAAGAACAGAAAATAAATCCAATCTCATATATTTAACCGGACAAATATGCCACAATTAAGCAAAACTGCATTAGTGAGCTTTACCTTTGTTAAAGTAGTAACCTTTCCCGGCAGAGATGCCCTTGATATATTTCTATCATCATCTGTGAGTAAGTAACGATACCCACCCACGTAATATGCATGCTCACCACCCCATCCTTTTGATAATTTCTCTTCAACTTTTAAAATCATAAGTGATGCCTGATAGAGGCAAGAAAGAAGACAAACTTGACGCATTAGATATGGCTTTAAACCTTAATTACTGTGGAAATACTTTATAAACTGAACAGAGCATATCCTAAAGAAGTCATTGAAAAATAGGAGTGCTGGTGAAAAGAATAGACATTTGCAAGAAAAGTTCTGTGGCAGAAAACATAATCACAGAAGAAGGGAACTAACGTTTTCGATAACTTGCGGCTTTACCAGGGAAAGAACTTCCTCTCCAAGGAATAAAGTAAGGTTTTTATACTGATAAGGACAGAGATACATTGCCTCCTCAGTCTGCTGAAGCCAAATTGTTGGGGTGGCACAAACCAAGCTACCAGCATCCATGCCCCATATATCAGGGACAAGAAAACCATCCTTCCCCTTGGACCATTTACCATGCCACAAGGGCCAATAAGTTTATGGTATCGTCCTGACAAAAAGATTGTCACGGAGATTAGTGTTTACGAAAACAAATACCCCAGCAATGGACCCCATCACCATTCTGTCAAGAAGAAAAACATTTCTCAAGGATCTCTTCAACTTGAAGGATAATAATAATTTACATATAATAAGATAGACATTGTCAACTCAGATGGGCTTTGGAAATCAAACCATACACGAGAAAGCATCATGAACACCAGAAGGTCATGAAATAAAATCATTGAGTAGCATGGTATGTTCCCAGCACAAGACTCCAGTACCCTGACAAGTGACAGCAAATATGAAATGTAATAATCAAATTATTTACCAATAACAAATTAAACAATATTCTACCTATAACCCATAAGAGTCACAATGTTTATTCTATTAGCATATACCATTATGCTTCAATCAAGTATCAAAAGAAACAATTAAATAAACTTAAAATCATCATTATTTTAATGAAAATAGACTAAGTTAAGGCAAGTATTTTCTTCATACCAACAAAAGGTTGAAAGAAAAAGAGAAGAAAAACTGTGTATATGTCACTTTGACAATTACAGGCATTCCATACAATCAGTTTGAAAATAAAGGACTAGAACCATTGACAAAAGCGACATACATAAACTAAAGTTGTTACAGTGTAGGTGGGGTATAAAGAGAACATTTACATGCAATTTAACATGAATATTGTCTGTGACAGATTAATGGTTAAAAATTTCAGGTTGCAACTCCAATGAAATGGTGCTAGATCATACTGACAAAGCATGTTATAACAAATCCCCAGTAAAACAATAGACAAAATTAAGTATGTATTAACATCTATGTATCACACAACATATAGAAATGTTTCCAGCAGAATACAGTGATGCATCTACCACAGCATTGAATGGATAACAATATTCATAAGTCAAAATGAGATTGGTTCGCAGTCCTGCAGAGACCAACTTCAGGAAAAGACAATAATCATTCAGGCATATGTCAATTTTACTTAAAGGACATCTACCTAATAAGTACAGAATACCTGAAAGAAACAAAACAATCAAAACATAGCACAATACTTTTTCCGATAGGATTCTTTTTCTACGAATTTAGATATATATACACGTGCCTTGTTCTAGGCAAAATAAGTGTACCTTTTACATTATATACGTGAATCCTAAAAACAAACATACCTGAACTTCAATGGCAGCCTCCCACCCCACGGTCAGCATTTGTACAGTTCCATACTCCTTCAAACTGTCACGGTATGAGTAACTGGAGTTTGTTCCCAACAAGAAATCCTGCCTCACAGAGAAAAGTTACACATGAGGAGTGAGATATAGCAACTTCAGCATTACTTCAGTAGAACAAATCCAATGGAGGCCAATTGATACAACAAATTCAGCATTACCCCAGCAGCAGTTATCCAAGGGAAACCATTTTTGGAATGCTGACAATTAGTGACTTAAATAACGAAAAATGTTGAACTAAAGATAATAGAATAATGATTTAGTGCAATTTTAAAAGTCATGATTGCAAAATGACTTACCACTCAGATAATCCATGATGAAATGGTACAAATGAGATCGAATTAGTCCACCACTAGGGTCATTTTCAAGCATTGCTATTATAGATCCATAAAACATCTTGAAAAGGGAGTGAACTTCCTTAAGAACCCTCCATAATGCATCAATGCACCATATGGCTTTTGAATCCTTACTTTTCTCCACTACCTGCAAGAAGCTACAGGCTTGTTAGAACAACTCCACATGTATTTTACAGGCTGACCAAGAATAGATGTTTTTACCTTAAATCAATTATAAATTTTTAAAAAAAAACTAAAGAAAATTAGATTAAATAACCAAAACTTGTAGCCACAATCTCCAAAAACAGTCTATTTACCATTTTTATATTTTCCATTAGAACTTTGATATAGGAATCTTTTTCATATAATAAAGTCACACTTGGAAGCACTGATGTAAAGCAGCATTTCTAACACCTACCAGCGAAGGAGCTTTCTGAATAAAGAAATTATGATAACAGATACAAACCACAGATATCTGTTTCTGCCTCATAGAAAACATGAGAGTGCTTCTCTGCTTCTATGACCTCACATGCAGGCTCAGGTGAGAAAATTCTGTAGAAAGCTAATTATGTGCCTTAAACAACCAAATTACTTAAATTATGGTCATGCTTTAAGGATCAAATCATTCCAATTTGTTTCCACCATAATTTAAAACATTCGTATACCAACTAGAATTGATGATAACAAAATGAGGCTAGATAAATTGCTAGAATAGATGGAAAATAAAAAGAAGTAATTATCATAGACTCATAGTAGTTAAATGTTATAATTAGAGCACAAAAAGAAACAGAATAAACTCATTTATAGCTTGTACAAACAAGATCTGTCAACATAAACAAATCCCGTTAGAAGTTCAATATATATATATATATATATATATATATTTGTGCTCATTTATATATATAGATAGATACCAAGCTTTTAGTGTTTTTCATCTCATTCCTCTTTTTCTTTTCTGCATTCATTCCAGAATGACAACGTATTGGAAAATCATGATAAACAACCTCACAAGTTTTAGCACAAAAGGCATACATAACACAACTTAGCATATAACAAAAATTAAATCTTCTAAATGCTAACACAATAGTACACGATGCATCCTTTCTTGACAAAACATGCTATGTAACAGCAAGAAATAAATTGAAACCCATGTCTATTTTTCACAAGATAAAATCAAATAAATTGGTCTTTATAATAAATTCCCTACGTCATAATCATTCATATTAAAGAAAAATTACAACATTTCCAAAATTTTCTGCCACTGACCTTGTAAATGTTATAAGTCCTTCACTGAGTCCTATAACAGAAAGTTCAGTGGAAAATGGCAATTCAGCAGGAAAGAAAAACGAAATCTTGTCGATCTCTTGCCCTTCATTTTGTCCCCTTCTCAAGTCAAATATAAACAATTGCATGCCCTCATTGGCAGTACTAGCTGATGCCAAACCCATAAGTTTTCCAACTCATAAACCTTGACAGAAAATGGACAATGTGATCATAAAACTTGACAGTAAACAGAAAGAATGCAATATTAAATGAATTACCAAAATTACAAAAGAATATTTAGAAAGAATGTGATCCAGACTCCGCTGCTCCCACAGTACTTTTGCCAAATCAGCTTACCAATTGTAAAAAAGAACCCACTGTAAACAGGGTGGCATTTTCTCAAAAACAGCAAATATTGTTAGTATATTTATAGGTTTTTAAGTACATATTACACCACTCATAAAGCCAAGAAATGGGTAATAGCATACAATCTTTAACATTTCCCTAGCAAAAGAAAAAACCATAAATGGCAATTGAACTCCTACAACAGAAGAAAGTTTTGCGTACAAATCAAACAATACAAGAAGACAACATCTTCCAGTAAAATGCAATGGAGAACAGTTGTAACTGAAAATGGAAACTAAATCCATATTTGCTTTAGCCTCTAATTAAGTTCGAAACATTTCTTTTATATATATAACGATTACACTTAAACCTACAACCTGACTGGAACCTAATTGAATCTTGGTGCAGTTCAATAACCCAACAAATTGAACCAATAAGCATAAAAAACCATGATCATGTAATTCAGTAATAATACACGATAGTACAGAAGAGTATTTAGCAAACCATAATCGAATTCTAAGAAATAAAAATACAACAGGATTACCTCAAATGAAATCGCAAATTGAAATGAAGAATGTTGCGTATTGGCTTCTATAATAGGAGTCGAAGCAAAGTCTGTGCCTTGGAATTTAAATGGCAGGTGCTATCAAATTAAATTGGGAAACGTACGGAATTGCATTTTTTAATATGTTTATTAAAATAAGTGTGTTAAAAATTTTAAGGATTTACTTTTTTGATAATAATACTTAGGCAAAAATTAAAATAAAAATTGTGTTTAAAAGTATTTTATATTATATTTAAAAATCTCTTTTTAAACTACATTCAAAAATATAATTTTAAATTATATTTAAAAGTATTATTTTAAATTATATTTAATTTTTTATAAGAATATTATCATTTAAAATTATATTTTTAATTTAATTAATTAAAAATTTTCTGATACAAATATTTTAACAAACATAGAAAAAAAACATACGGTTATTACGAAAATTTTCCGATTAAAGTTGCTGTTCATAATTCCAATCGAGTAAGATTCCGGTAAAATAAATTCGGCCAGAAATTGGAATTGACCCGCCAACTGCTGGGCCTGTACTGCATATAGGGTGGCCCAAAATAATTGGTCTTTGTAGTTTCTCATGATTTATACGGCAGAAAATTTTGCGTCTTCTCTTCCCTGTATCAAAGAGGTCAAAACTTTTACTTTAAAACAAACAAACAAACAAACAGAATTGTTGATTATTGGCAAATATCATACATTTGTTAATATTAACATTGTATTATTTAAGAATTATTGGGTGTGTATTGTTTATATAAATTTTGCTGTGAAATTAAAATTGTGGATATAGAGAATATTTTATTGCATTTTAAGCCCCTCGCTATCCAAGATAAAATTAGTTAATTAAATGAATAAACCAAAATCTGATGGTCGAACAGTAAACAGCTTATGACCCTCAATAGTCAATAGACTGTCTGTCGTGTAACCAATCACACCGTGTACGTGCGTTAGAAACTGAATCTCTGGTGGACCCACACCCAGCCTATAAAACCCCCTTCCCCACGCACTATCGCCCACAACGTCCATAACCGCTTCGCGCGAACTCACACTCTACACTAATCACTCTCTACACATCTCTCTCTCTCATCGATTCTGAATCAAAATTTCCATTTTAAATTCGAATTTGAAATTGAAGGTGAAAGATGATCGAATCAATGCCGTACATCAAGAACAAACTCCGGTCTAAGCGATTTCGCCATCCACGGTCAAAGATCTCTCCGATTCTGTTCAGTGAAAACAAGAACAGCCGGAGCTACTCTGTAGTCTCCATCGATTCGAGCAACTGCTCTTACATCGGTGACGACGTTTGTTCAAATTTTAAGAAGAGGCAGTTCGGTGAAGTAAGTGGAACAAATGAGACGAATAAGAAGATTCAAGATGATGTACAGTTTCGGAGAGTTACGAGGTCGTATAGCAAGCAACAGAAGCAAAACGAAAGCAATGGTAATGAAGTCGACGGAAGCGAGTCGTCTTGTGTTCTATCAAATTCTTTAGTTACGTTTCGAGAGAGAAGTTCTAAGTTTAAGAAAGGAGGTAAAAATGTGAAGAAAATTGAACCGAAGGAGATTTCACGATCCGGAATATTGCCTGTCGAGCAAATTTCCGTATGTGACAACACAGTGAAATTAAGTGC
>JAVXUL010000012.1:751198-782803 GCA_035590515.1 Trichilia minutiflora | reverse complement strand
TTTAACAAAATTGCTGGTTATAATATACAATTTATATATATATATATATATATATATATATATATATACACACACAAAGATAAAGTAAATAAATTAATATAATAACCATATGCCAAACTAATATTATGTATTTCTTATCCTCATTTTGCTTCGATTCTAATACTTTATTATCTAATATTCATTGAGATATGATCTTTTCTAATTAATAATCCTTAACAAAAACCCTAATATATGCATTGGATGTAATTATTAAAAATATATTTGGAGCGATGATTAGATCAAAATGATTAATGGGTACCTAATTACTTGAGTTAATATGAAGTTCAATTTTTATTTTGGTTGGTTAGTGGAGAATAAAAAAATAAATAAATCAATAGGGGATTATAACATCGAGGACCCAGATATTATTATCAAATTTAAAAATAATTTATTATATAGTATCAAATTGCTCTTTGCTAGGGCCAACATAACATACCTTCTTCGATCATGGAACCAGTTCTTCATTATGAATAACCCCATTAACTAAAACCCCAATTCTTTCTGCTTCACCATTATTCAATTTCCAGAAATAATGCACATAAGATTTTATAACATTTAATAATTTTTAAACTAATTTGAAATGTATAGCGTTATTATTTTTTTAAAACATAGAAAATATTTTTAGAATTTTTTTTTATTTTGGTTATTATTGCATCAAGGGTTAAGCCTTTATTAATCAAAATAAAAATTTTGGAATTATTTTTTTTATTTTTTTAATAAATATAAGAGAAATTTTTTTAAACTCTCTTATTTTCAAGCATATGCAGTGGTGTGCATCAGAAATTTCAGGTTCAATAATTGCTGTTGGTTATGGATGTAGACACATTTATGTATATATATAAATATTTATTTCATGACCCTGACTTGCTGGCTGGATATATACAAAAATAAATTAAAAAAAAAAACATAAATAATTCATGAATTTTTAATTGATATCATCGCCATCCATATGAGAAGATGTCCACAACCACCCTTTACCCAATAATTTACAAATTAAAAAAAAAAAGTTATCTAATTAACAAATTCTTAATTAATTAATTAATTCTTTTTGCCCAATGTACTGCCATTGACCATGCATATGCCGAAGGATAAACTCTTTTCGTTTTCGTTTCATATTATAGTGTAATAATATTTATATTATAATTATTATGAAATAAAATATTAATATAAATATTTACAAATTAAATTAAAAATTAATATTATAAATTATTTTTAAATTTATTTACAAAAATATAATAAAATTTTAAATGAAATCTAAAACTCTGACATTTTATCCAATACTAACATAAATTTTAACAGCGTGTTTTTCGCTGCAAATTGGTTTTATTAATTACTAATTTAATTTAATTTTTAAAGCAAAGAAGAAGCTTCGCAATCTGGAATTAAGCCTAAATCAAAACGTTTGATATTTTCTACACAATCCAGAAAACAAAAAATTGAACTTGTCTAATTTGTAAACAGCTAAAGGCTGCGCTGATGATTTTATATTTTTGGAAGCAAAAACAATTGAAAGCAGTCAAAAACAAACCAATTCTTCATTGATTATTTTATTTTATATTATATTATATATAATTTCTCTTATAAATAATAATAATAATAATCAACCCTATTCTTATCTTGTACAGTTGATGCTCTAACCAACTTTCGTATTCTTCAATTCACAAAACCTTACCCTTTGAATTTTCTCAAAAAACAATAGAAATTCTCTTCGGTTTTTGTAATTATTTCTCCGATTTCATTCATTCATTCATTCATGGCAGTGTCTGCACAGGTTTTCCCGCCAAGGAAACGTCGGCCTTCTGCTGGAGCATTCATATTTCCGAAACTCTCCGACGTAAAACTCGTCGAATCTCTTCTGGTATTATCTCAAGAAATTTCAAATCTTAATCCGTTACAGTTTCTTCTCAAGAGATACTCGCTTTCGATCGTTCGAAAGGCCAAGCTTCTTTCGATGTTATTCGAAGAATTGATAGGGAATCGAGTGATCGTGTTTTCTCCTTCAACGCTTATGTGTTTCGAAGAAATGTACATCGTTTTGCAGAGAATGAAAGCTTTGATAGAAGACTGTTCAAACGGTAGCAAGATGTGGCTGCTCATGCAAATCGAAACGGTGGCGAACAATTTCCAAGAGATGATGATTGATTTATCGACGCTGTTAGATGTTTTGCCGGTAAAGGAGCTTGATTTGAGTCAAGACGTTGAAGAGATCGTCGTGTTCATCGGAAAACATTGTTCGTCGAGAAATAAAGGTGGTTTTGTCGACAGTAAAGACGATCATCTCCGTCTAGAGGTGTTAACGATGCTCGATCGGATCAAAAAAGAGATCGTTCCCGATCATTCTAGGCTCAAGGAAATCGTCGAGAGCTTAGGTTTACGAGATTCATCGACTTGCAGAGAAGAAATTGAGAGTCTCGAAGAGGAAATTCAAAATCAAACCGATCAAAAATCAAAGCAATTGGTTGTTGCTTTGATCGGATTGATTAGGTATACGAAATGCGTTTTTTTCGGAACGTCGATGCAGAAATCGGATTCACGACTGCGGAGGAAAAAATCTTCGGCGGAGGCGAATGTGCCGGCTGATTTTCGGTGTCCGATAAGTTTAGAATTGATGAGGGACCCGGTTGTTGTGGCGACGGGGCAGACGTACGATCGACCTTCGATCAGTGTCTGGATTGAATCCGGACACAACACGTGTCCCAAAACAGGTCAGACTCTGGGCCACACGAATTTGGTAACCAACGCGGCTTTGAAGAATCTGATAGCTATGTGGTGCCGAGAGCAGAAGATACCATTTGACTATGCTTCAAGTAGCCAGAAAGTTAACGGAGTCGTAATCAATAAGGCGGCGCTGGAGGCTGCGAAAATGACGGCGTCATTTTTGGTCAATAAGTTATCAACTTTGCAGTCAATGGAGGCAGCAAACGACGCCGTTTACGAGCTTCGTGTGCTTGCTAAAACAGACGCGTATAGCCGCGCTTACATTGCCGAAGCTGGAGCCATCCCGTTACTTGTACGGTATTTAGGTTCGGACACAGATTCGAGCTTGCGGGATCTACAAGTCAACGCCGTGACAACGATCCTCAACCTTTCCATTCTCGAAGCAAACAAAACAAGGATAATGGAAACAGACGGAGCATTAAACGGCGTTATCGAGGTGTTAAGATCCGGTGTCACGTGGGAGGCAAAAGGAAACGCAGCAGCCACTCTGTTTAGTTTATCTGGTGTCCACGCATACAGGAAAAGACTCGGAAGAAAGACACGTATCGTGAAGGGATTGATTGATTTGGCTAAAGTGGGACCCACGAGTTCAAGAAGGGACGCTTTGGTGGCAATTTTGAATTTGGCGGGGGATAGGGAAACCGTTGGGAAACTAGTCGAAGTCGGAGCAGTGGAAATGATAAGTGAAGTGATTGACCTGTTACCAGAAGAATCGGTGATGTTACTAGAAGCGGTGATGAAGCGAGGTGGGTTGGCGGCGATTGTGGCGGCGTACGGTTCGATTAAAAAACTGTGCATTTTGTTAAGAGAAGGATCCGAAACGTCCAGAGAGAGCGCAGCAGCGACACTTGTGACGATTTGCAGTAAAGGATTGTCGGAAGTGGTGGCGGAGATTGCAGCGACGCCGGGAATCGAGAGGGTAATATGGGAATTAATGGAATCCGGAACTTCGAGAGCTCGAAGAAAGGCGTTGACGTTGCTGAGGATTCTCAGAAGATGGGCTGCCGGATTAGATTCTGCTTATAGTTCTTCTACAACTACTGCTATGTCTGCCGTGAGTACTTCAAGAATAGTCTTGCCATGTTAACACTGATTTTTTTTTGGGGGGGTATCCCTTTCAATTGTAAATGGTTCAAATAAGACAAGATGTTTGTTCTTTCAGATTATAATTTTTGTATAATCACTATATTTGTTCATTTCTTTATTCAAAATCCAGTTTTGCTGCCATGTTTACAGTATTAATTAGTATAGTTCATCGTAAGCTGAGTATAGCTTACTTGGAAGAAAATACAATAGAGTAACGCTATGCATTACAAAATTTTCATCATCATAAATGAATGCAATGAATACAATATACTGATATACATTTATTATAAAAATATATATATATTATTCAATACATACAAACTCACTTACTAACTCATTAAGCATACAATTTAGGATGAAGAATTTAGAATGACTGATATTATTCAATATAATATTATGAAGGAAAAAAGACATTTATCCCCCATATTTTCTAAAAATAATAAATATCCCCTAATAAAATATTTATGATAAAAACTCTCTTATTATTTATTGTCAATGGTAAATACCCAGTCGATTAACAACACAATAGCTAAGTGTTTTAAGTACCGGTGTACGTTTATTTGAAAGTAACTAATATTTACCAACATGAGTACATTTATACGTTTTTAAAAAGGTTTTGTACGTTCTACATCTCATCCTACTCTATATACAAATAAAAATTAAAAAATTATTCTTTTTAAAATGGTGCGAGAGAGAATGCTTCTCTTATTCTTTTATTTTTACTGTAAAAGTTCAAACCAAGTTTTTTACGGAGCTAAAATCAATTAACCAACTATTAATTTTAGTCTTTAATCAGCAACTTAGTTGAAATAATCTGCCCTTAATGTTTGACAAAGTTCTAATGCTTCCACAGTTCTACATGTAAATATAATTAATACTTTTTATAAAAAAAATTCTTTTGAATTAGGGGAAGAAACAATTAATTTCTTACCCTCTTGCTTTCTTGATTAAAAAGAAAAATTCAAACCAGTTCAACTAATTCATAAAGAACAATCAACATACTTTCACTCAACAACTAAGGATTTTAATATTTAATCAACGGCTTAATCGAAATGACATGTACTCAGAATTTGACAAATTCTAGGGTTTATTGCTTTGCTAACGTTATGCACCGACCAAGATTGTCAACTGGAAAACAGTACTGCTTATAAATTTTAAAATGTCAAACGCTAAGGTAAGGTGTTTGCTTTTGAATTGATATCTTGAAATGGTAGGAAGTTTCAAACGCTGACTTTCCCTTCTGTAAAAATAGACTGAGAAAGTTTCCTCTCGTCATTCAGACAACCTCGTTTTCTTCTATCATTATTTTATTCTGGTTACAAATTTAGACCTTGATTTAGTACATCAGTAGTAAATTAAATTTTAAAGTTGACTGTTTCATTGCAGTATTGATATATCTTTCTTTCTCATATCACAAACTTCTTCTTCCAGAGAACTTCCAGGTGATTTCCCTCAGCAAAAAGTTGGAGATTCATCAGGATTTCGGCTTCTGGATATCAAAGCATTACCCATAGTTACAGAAGTCTGCGAAGAAATTTGAGTTTGAGACTCGGATTCCTGAGAGCATCGCACGCAAATGCGAGCCATTAATTCTCAATTTCCTCCCCAAGGGAACGACGGTGCCACCCTCAGGTCCTAGTACAGTTGGTAACAACATAGCTGATTAATCTTACATCATTCTTTGTAATAGAGTGTATGGACTTGTTGATAGAAACTTAAGAATGATTTAAATATGTTTGTAAGTACTACAATATTGAATAGATCAAATTACAAAAGGAAAATAACATACCTCCTTAGATGATGAAATGAAATGCTTCTAAACTTTTCTAAACTCTCCTTAGATGATGTAATAGTATTTGAATGATTTAACAACTTAGGGACCTCAAAACTTGTCTATTTATAATCTCCTTCTACCAAGGACTAAAGGTTATATAACATGGGTAGGGGTTACAACTCTAATGAAATAATGGGTGCATGAATACGGAGCTTTAATGTAAGAAAATGGAGGAAAAATTGAAGGGAAACAATTGAATGCATCCCACATCCTTAATCCATATATTCCATTATTTACTATTATAAAAACAAAATATATGAATCATGATAATAAATTCTCTAAAAGTAAGTATTATCTTTTACAATTATAATGTATCATGATTTTTAAATACTAACTACTTAACTTAATGAATAAACCTTATATTTATTTTAAGTCCTAAAGTTAATGAAAATTTTCATAATAAATGTGTAAATAAAAAAAAATCAAATATTCATAAAGGACTGATAGCTTCGAAATAATATAGAACTCAATAATAATATATTTTGATAATTTATTAGAGTATTAAAGAGTTTATATATATAGATAGATAGATCAATAGATAATTTAGTATAAATTACATGAATTATTAATAATATAAATTATCAAATAATTTAAAAATATGATTTTAAAGTTAAAAGATTAAATACAAATTAAAGAATTTAATTTAAAAATCTTGTAAAATAGCAAAATTATCCTTTGAAGATATTTATCTATTACTTTGCTTAATGATTAAATAATTATAATTTTGGATAAATATGAAGTTTGACTATTAAATATTTTATATTTATTAAATAAATATCAAATTAATTAAATATAAAATCAAGAATATATATATGCACTTATTTTTTTATTTATGGATGGATAAGGATGGAAAAAAACAAAACCCCAAGTTTTCTCTTCCATATGATTGAGTCAAGCATTCCTTTATATACAGATGTTGTATATTGGAGAGGTTTTATGTTTTTGATACTTCTCTTCATCAAATTATTAAGCTTGGAGTAGATAAAAATCTTTTTCTAACTTAATTTTTACATATATTTTGATATATGTTTAAGAAAGTATGAGATGCTTGAATTACATGTGTTTTGGATGTGTCTAGCTTGAAAATCCTTCAATAATACGACAAAATTTTAAACACAAATAAAAAAAAAATTCAAAACTTAATTAGAACACTCAGGACAGAGGTGTTTTGCAGCCCTGATTTAAATTGATAGAAATTTAGGAATGATCATGTTTGTAGGTATTAAAATATTTGAATAGATCAAATTGCGGAAGATAAATGATATATCTGGCCATTGAATTTTTTGTAATTTATGAACAAAATGAGATGTTTCTATATCTTTTTAGACGGTGTAAATATTTTTGAATAGCTTAGTAAGCTTAAGAACCTCAAAATTTGTCTATTAACTCTCCTTCCATCAAGAAGTATAGCAAATTTTTTGTAAATAAAGGTTCTGATGGCATATTCTGATTTCTCTGTGCTAGAAATTATCACAGAGAATGTAATACTTGGAGGAGCTATTGGGAAGCTATTGGGATATGAGCGATGGATTCGAATAATACCCAGAAAGCACACGATACCTACGAAGGAGTTTTTTCCTAAAGAATGATGGTTCCCGACTTGTTTTCGAGGATTTCTTTCATTTTCTCTTTTAGCTTTCCAACCGCCCAAGAAAACATTTTGAGAAACGTGGTCCTTGCACTACTGGTAACATCCCTGGAAGAAGCTATTTCCTGGGACCATTTCCAGGAAAGTCAGAACAGTTTTGGGCCTACGTAGAATGGTCCCAAGTAAAGTTCTCCAGGATCAATCATTCCCATTTTCAGTTTTCTGAAAAAGTTTATGGGCCAAGTGTAGAACAGTATGGCTACAAAATTTGGGCTTAAATTTTTTTTAATTTGTATACTAACTTCTTCACCGTCCGTTTGGGCATAATCTCTATGAGCACGTGTGAGAGTATGAGCAATAAATGTTCTCTCTGGGTAAAACTTACTTGTGGATGTGCTATGCTATCTATTAACACGCAACTGCATGAATTTTTAATTCTTTGTTTTCTTTGCTTGAAGATAACAACAAAGTATCATAAAGTATGACTACATATTAATAGGCATGTTGAAGAATTGATTTGGTCCCATTCCAAGGTAATTGTAGATTCAACACGTCGAAGAAAAATCCAACCCATTTCTGATCCATCGATAGGACTGAAAGTAGGTGACAGATTTGACCCTGGGTGCACGAGTAGGCTGGCCCATTTCAGGTTTAGGGTACACGAACAACAACTAGCAATTAATGTTTAATTATATATGTTTTAAGGTAATAGATAACAGTAGTGTTAAGCTTTCTAAGACCTTTGCATACCAAATTATCAATCAAAAACAGATAGTTAAATATATAAAAGCAGAAAAAATAGTACGTGAGTATGCTTAAAATTAGAGTATCGTGAATTTAATTTAATGTAAAACAATATTAATTGATTTAACTAGTACTAATTTATATCAAATTCCCATTTTAAAAGACAGGTGTCCGCATCTGAAATTTTTCTACAAATATACATTTTATCTCCTTGATAAATATGACAGCTTGCTTGTGCATAGCTGGGTGATGCATATGTCAAATTCGAATGGTTCATACACTGGCAGACCCAAGCAGCAGGATTTTTCCCTAGTCTTTAGTTTGTCATTTTTGAAAGCCAACAAGGGATTACAACTAGTGCATGTATAAACTCACAACTATATTCGGCCCTTTTATGGTAAATTGATGGAACAATATAAGCCAATGTGTTTGCACATTCTTGTGAATTGTATACATCGATAACATGCAATTGTTGTATATTTATTGTTAACACTTGTCTTTATATGTCATTAGAGACTTTTACAAATCATTTTGAACTTTTAGGTCTGATAGTTTTTAATATGGTATCAGATTTTGTATTAATTTTTTTTTAAAATTTTAATATTTCAAAGTCATATCCCTATAATATTGGATTATGTATCATTTGAAGAGCCTGTTATGACTAGTTTTTAAATGTTATTATTGAATTTTTATCTTAAACTTTTGAATCCAATAATATTTTAACATATATATTTATTATAAAATTTACATATCTACACCATACTATTTTTGGAGTCCGTCACATTTTCAGAGATAACAGAACATCAACAATCTTAGTTATCTTGTGAATTTTACGCATCCACAACCTGCAATTGCTGCATTTATACTATTAAATTTTATTTTTACATGTTCTAATTAATTTTTACCTATAAATTGTTATACATCAATTTAAATTTTTGGGTCCAACCAATATTTTCACATATTTATTTGTCATGAAGTTTATATATATATATATATATATATATACACCATACAATTATTGGAGTCGACCACATTTTCAGAGATAATAGAACATCAACATCAAATTCTAATTAACCTGGCTTTAGCTAGCTAGATCAATTCTACGACATCATTGCTTGCATTGCCTAGTTGATGATGTCCAGGAAATTTCAGAAAACGAAAGGGTAAGCCTCTGCCATCACATATTGATCAAAGTTAGCTATATTTAGGTCCACTTTACGATATTGCGACCCATCATATATTATTTTCTTGTGTATTGATTCATTCTGCCCAGTATGCTCAGCCATACTTTCCAGGTTGTTTTCACTGATATGGGTTCTGTTTTTTTTTTTTTTTTCAGATTTGGGAACTGTTGTCCTTTTAAGATCACAACAAGGTGCTTACTGCTGGGAAAATGAATACAGAAGAAAAAGAATTACAGATGAGTTAGGTCAATGGATTAACAAAATAGATTTGAGAAATGTATATTATTTAGAATTGATTTTAAATACTGTTATTGAGTTCTTATGTATCGATTGTGAATCGAGTGATAATCTAATATTATATTAGAATTTTGTATTCGAAATCCCACATATTAATTTTTATGTCACTTTCGTAGCTCCATCGAGCAATTTGCATTAGTATAAATAAGTCACATTTTTTATTATTCACTCGTATTTGAACATGGATTGAGAAGAGATTTCGGTTTCATGTGAAAAAACCTGTTAAGTAAGGCTTGTATTTAAAGCCATATGTAGTGATGGGGCCACACGAAATTTTTCTACGTTGGACACACATCATGCAGAGGTTCCAAAGGGCTTTTCTTCTTTAATTTTCTGTCCTTATACGTTCCTCTTAACTCTTAAAAGCACGAACCAAAGTGCTTGCTAAGAAGCAAAAGCAGGTAGGCCAAAAATGAAGATTGAAAGTAAAAGTATCAAATGTTACACAGGATTTTCAACTTTTGCTTTCCAACAGTAAAAATGTAATTGATTCTGAACCTTAATTGCAAAGAAAACAAACACTACAGTCTACAAGATTTTCGTAAAGAATAATTTTAGAAATATAAATGTTTCGTATTAGTTGATGAGGCAAAATAATATGATTATCATTTAGTCTATTCAATTCATTTTCTTCTATTCCTATAAAATTTTACTTATTTTTATTATAAAAAAAATTGTATTGTTATAGTAAATATTAGATTTCAGTCCACTTTATCAGAGGGCTGGCATGTGAGCCACGTCTACAAAATGACGAAAGAAATACAATGAATTAGCCTAGCCGTAGTACAAAAAAAACATAGAGAAACCGGGCCCCGGCGAAGATAAGCAAGAAAGTAAAAGACTAAATGCATCAGGTTTTTTAATTATTTGTCCATTTAATATTTAAGAAATAAACAAAAGGTGATGATTATATAAGGGAGCAAAATTTCTGTATGGTTAGGTGATTTAGGTGTCATTTAACAGGAAAGGCATTTTACTACCTGGCCCGTTGCTTCTCCTTTATGCCAAGTGCCAACTTTTTCTTCTTTTTGTGGACCCCATCCGATATCTCTCTCTTATTTTTCTGTCTTCCATGGTTAACTAAGTTCTATATATTCAACATTTTCATCATCACATGTCTCTCACATTAGAGAGAATCGAGAAAAAAGAAAACATTTTCAGAGATTTCTCTTTCATTTTTCCTGAATCCTGATGGGAAATTACAGGTTCAGGTTGTCTGATATGATGCCGAATGCTTGGTTTTACAAGCTGAAAGAGCTGGGGAAATCAAGAAACCATCATAACACCAAGAAAAAACAGGCAACAACAACAACAATGTTATCAGCTTCAACTACACAGCAACCAGCACAAATAAAGCCAACCAATTTGTCTCAGTATCCGAGAAAATCATATTACTTCACCAGGGAGCTTATCCCTTGCGAAGATAAATGTTACAATTCTCCAACAAAACCAAAATCCACAGAGAAAATCATACATTTTCCTGACCCACCAAGAAAATCTTCCAAACAGAGAAGAAACAGGAGAAGAAACAACAGGTCAACAGCTCCCAGGCTTGTAAACTCCTCTGTTTCTGCTGGATGTAGCTGTCGTGCTACAATCTGGACAAAATCGGAGTCTCCTACGGATTATTCTCCTTCTTCTTCTCCTTCTTCTTCTTCCGAAACTGATACCTCCCCGAATCTAGAAGTTGAAGAAGACTGCGTTCCTAAATACAGGTCAGAACGTGTTCTTGTTACTGAATCATTTGATAAGATGGTCGCTTGGTCAAGATCTTGTGAGAGTAAAGTCAATTCTGTTACTGCAAAAGACATTTTTGAGGACAAGAAATCTCTTGATAAAAGATGTGCTGTTAAGCCTGATGGGTTTGAAGGTTTATCTGATTTTGAACTTCCTCGGATCATTACAAAACCTGCTAATCTTGAAGATGAAGAAAAGAAAGAAATCAATGAGCCAACCCATTACAGAATTGGTCACGGCTTATTATCTGTTAAGATTGTAAAAGAAGACAAAATCGGTACTAGAGAGCACAAGAAGTTCAGTCCTGTAAGAAAATCTTCTGTTAGTTCTCCTGGTGTGAGGCTCAGAATGAATTCTCCGAGAATTGCTAGCAGGAAGATTCAGGCTCATGGGAGAAGAAGCACTTCTTCCAGTTCTAGTTCAAGCTCTCGAAGGAGCAATTTATCAGACAGTTTTGCTATTGTGAAATCATCTTTTGATCCTCAGAGAGATTTCAGAGAATCCATGGTTGAGATGATTGTGGAGAATAACATCAAGGCATCCAAAGATTTAGAAGATTTGCTCGCTTGTTATCTGTCTTTGAATTCTGATGAATATCATGAGCTGATTATCAAAGTGTTCAAGGAAATCTGGTTTGATTTGACTGACATTAAACAGAAGAAATAATTAATTTCTTAGATGATGTTGTACATAATAAACTTGTCTTTGTTAATGACTTTTTGCTTAGTATTTAGTTAAGTTGTGCAGAATCTCTAATTTTCAGTGTCACAAGTAAACAATTTCTGAACAATTACTTGTATTATTGCTCAACAAAAGAGAATGGAATCGTAAAGGGAAGAAACAAACAGATATTATGTTTCATTTGGGCACATTGCAAAAGTTGTAGCTGTCTGATCGATTGCTCAATTGCAATTTTTTTTTTGCTTGTTGTTGAGACCGGGGAGCCCGCCCAAACTCCGGGGAGAATACACTTAGGCCAAATGAGTTAATACATTCATAGACTTGGACACCACTTCCAACCCAAAACCTTAAGGCATTGGGTCTATGGGTCCATTCCACTTACATATTACTCATTTGCCTTTTATCTTTCCAATGTGAGACTTTTTCACTTCACCCACTCACACTTATATCTTAACAGCACACACAACTTCAAGCCATAAGAGGAGATTTTGAGACACTACAAATTAAGGATGGTGAATCTCTTACCAATTATTGTGCTAAAACAATGGAGATAAGCAATAGACGGCGATTCCATGGTGAGAAGATGGAAGACGTCTCCATTGTGAAGAAAATATTACGTTCCTTGACACCGAAATACGATTATGTTGTTTACTTAATTGCAGAATCCAAAGATATCGATGCACTCTCTCTTGATGAACTCCAAAGCTCTTTGTTGATCCATGAATAGAAAATGAACCGAAGTTCAATTACAGAGGAGCAAGCTTTAAAGGCTTCTACTCTATTCATTCCTTAAATACTAGAGGGAAGGGTAAAGGTAGAGGAACAGGAAGGGAAGATTGAGGCAATAGAAATGCCAGCAAGTATTTCAAAGGCGATGATGATCACAATAGAAGTAGACGGCGAGATCAACATTTTGACAAATCTAAAATTGAGTGCTCTAGATGTCATAAATTCAGTCATTATCGTTCTAAATATTATACGAAGTTGCCTATTGAAAAAGAAAAGGGAGAAAAGTCAAATTTTATCAAAAATAATAAAGCGAAAACCCTATTGATGATTGTTCAAGCAAACGAAGAACTTAGGTCAGATGTTTGGTATGTGGATACGTGCTATAGCAACCACATGTGCGAAAGTAAGTCTTCTTTTTCTTGTTTAAATGAAGTGTTTCATTCTACAGTAAGTTTGGTGATTGTTTTATTGTGAATGTGATGGGAAAGGCCGATATTAAGATAAGAATCAAGAATGGTTTTGTAGAAACAATTTTAAATATTCTTTTTGTTCCTAACTAAAATAATTTATAAAGTGCAGGACAATTACAAGAACAGGGTTATGTAACCACTATATGATCTTACTAGAGAAGCCATTGTTGTTATTCCAATAAATTCAAACAGGGTATTCCCATTGAAGATTGAAAGTATTCTATCTTGCTTGATGATTGAATTGAAAGACCTTTCATGGCTGTGACATTTTCGCTATGGTCACTTGAGTTTTGGTGGACTAAAGACTCTCCAACAGAAAATATGGTGACTGGGCTTCGCCCAATTGTTGCTCCTTCTAAATTTTGTGAAGAATTTATTGTTAAGCTAACAACATCGTTCGCAATTCCCTCCAGCAAAGTCATGGAGAGCAACGAATGTCTTGGAGCTTATTCATTTTAACATTTGTGGGCCGATAAAATCATTATCTAATGGAGGTACAAGATATCTAATTACTTTCGATGATTATAGTCGAAAAAAATAGATTTATTTTTTACAGGAAAAATTAGAAGCTTTTGGCACATTTAAAGTTCAAGGCATATGTTAAAAATGAAGCAGGAAAGACAATTAAAACTCTTCGTATCAATTGTAGTGGAGAATATTGCTCAAAAGAATTTGAAGATTTTTGTTAAGCTCATGACATTCAAAGAGAGCTTACAATCGCGTATACATCATAACAAAATGGTGTATTAGAGAGAAAAAACAGAACCATCCTTAATATGGTGAGAAGCTTGCTAGTGATGGGAAGAACTCCAAAGATTTTTTGACCTGAAGCTGTAAATTAGAGCATTCATATCTTAAACAGAAGTCCTATTTTTGCTGTTCAAAACATAACATCGAAAGTGGCTTGAAGTGGACAAAAACCAGTTGTAGATTACTTTAGAATTTTCGATTGTATTGCTTATGCACATGTTATAGATGAGAAAAGGAAAAAACTTGATGATAAGAGTGAAAAATGTGTTTCTTGGTGTCAGTGAAACATCTAAAGCATGTAAGTTGTTCAATTTAGTGAAAAAAAAAAGGTTGTGACTTGTAAAGATATTGTTTTTGACGAAGAAAGCACTTGGGATTGGAATGGGCAGCAGTTCACTCCAATTATTTTTTACAGTAAAATTCATCAAGTTTTTCATCAAATGCAGCCAGCTTAAAATTCATCAAATGCTAGTCAAAAAACTACTAAAACTCTAATAGCTCCTCAAATTTTACCAACAATAATAAGTGCAGCAGCTAAATCTCCTCATCATGCTCGAAAAAGACCTACTTGGATGAAAGATTATAAGGTAATAGGGATTGATTATAATAAAGATCCAGTCACTTACTTTGCTTTATTGCATATTATGGCCTTATATCTTTTGAAAGTGCTATCAAATAATCAAAATGGAGGAAGGCGATGGATGATGAAATTGAAGTTATTGGAAGAAATGATACTTGAGAGTTATGTGATCTTCCAAAAGGGCACAACACCATTAGTGTAAAGTGGGTCTTCAAAACAAAATTAAGGAAAAATGGTGAAATTAATAAGGTGCGATTGGTGACAAAGGGATACAAGCAAGAATATGGAGTCGATTATACTAAAATTTTTGCTTTGGTTGCACGATATGATACAATCAGATTGGTGATGGCATTGACAACACAAAATTCTTAGTCTATCTTTTAGTTCGATGTCAAATCTGCTTTCTTGCATGTAAACTTGAAGAAACAGATATTTATAGAAGAACCCCTAATTATACTAAGATAAAAAATGAACATAAAGTTTATAAATTAAAAAAGATTTTTTATGGATTAAAACAAGTTTCACAAACCTTGTAATTATGTAAGTCTAATATAATATATTTGTAAAAACTAATATACATAATTGCAACAAGGTCAAATATAATATATTATGTAAGTCTAATCAGTAGATATATAGAGAATCCAACATAAATGCATTCATTAACTGCTAGGAGAATCCTTCATTATTTACAAGGAATTAGAGATTATGGGCTATTTTACAAGAAAGGTAAAAAGTTATATTTGTTTGGGTTTATTGATAGTGATTGTGCAGAAGATCAAGATGATAGAAGGAGTACGTTTGGTTATGTTTTTATGCTGGGTACAAGAGTTGCTTCATGGTCCTCCAAGAAGTAATAGATTGTCACTTTATCAACTTCTAAAGTTGAATTTATTCCTACAATAGCTTGTGCTTGTCAAGCTATTTGGTTAAGAAAAATTTTTGAAAAACTACATTTTAAGCAAGGAGGTACCACAATTTTTTGTGATAACATTCCAGCTATCAAACTTTTCAAGAATCCTATACTACATGAAAGAAGCAAGCATATTAATGTGAAGTATTATTTCTTAAGAGATCTTTGTAATAAAGGAAAAATTGATCTAAAGTATTACACAAGTGAAGATCAACTAGCTAACATATTTACTAAACCTCTAAGATTTCACCCCTTCCAAAATCTGAGAAGTTTGTTGGGCATTTGTAGTATGGAGAGTTCAAATTGGAGCAGAGCATAGTTTTCAGTTTAAGGGAGGGATTGTTGAATAATTTTCTTCATTTACTACATGTTTTATTTACTTATTTTTACTAAGTCAAGCCTGTCCTAGTCTTTAGCAAATTAGTTAATACTGTGTTCGGCAGAACATGGTCATGTAGTTTGTTTTTAACAATTGATATTTTTTTGTTTATTGAGATATTTTGTTATTTGAAATAAGCCCATAAGAGGGATGACAGTTTACTGAATAAAATACAGCAGTTTTGAACATCTCTTTTTCTCTCTTTTATGTTATTTGTTTCTATTTTATTTTACTGCTATCATTCTTGCCCTACTGGATAATTTTCAGCAGTGGTAGAGAAGTGGCAATTTCACCATTGAGATACGGATTAACAAATCCGTTGCCATGGCTGAAAGGTCGGATCGGTATGTCAGAATTTGTAAAGCATGTAAAGCTGCAACTGGGGGAATGTTCAGTAAACACTTTCCAATAGAGATTACAGATGAAATGTTCAGGCATTGGTGGAAAGACTAGAAGAGATTAATGAGAAGATAATTTCATATTACAGGGATGGAGTTCAATTATTTTCTGTACTGCAACGAAAGTAAATTTGATGCTAGGAAGCATCAAGCCTGCATAGTTGTGTCCATTGTTAAATAAAATAAATGATATGACGTATTCTAAGCTCTCTTCAGAAGTTAATTTGCTTGGCTAGGAGCCTAGGATGTTCTCTATACTTCAGACTTTAGGAATTAAGGTCAGCTCAGGATTATTGTAGCTTAAAAAATAATGATGTGCTGAAAAATCAATTATTAAAAAAAAAGAATTACGTATTTAATAAACTGTACTATTACATTTTATAAATTTAAAAATATAGTAAAAGTATTTAATAAATTTTAGTACTAAAATATTGTGACAATAATAACTATAATAAATATACAATTAAAAATTATTCATAAACGCTATGAGTTAGACATGTTAGAATTTTTATTGTAATCTCGTTTAATACAATTTGATTACTAAAAAAAATTATCATTTTATTTCAATTTGATGAGTTGTGTTAGAGATATAAATGTTTTTATACAAATTCTTGTGTACAAACTAAAGTAATTTAATGGTATTAATTAATAATAATACAAAATTATTGAAAATAATAAAAATTAATGATATAGACCATATAGCAACTAATAGTATTACATTATGTCAATTATACATAAATATTTGTCCGAAAAAATTGTCTTTCTAACATATTTTCTATTTAATAAATAATTTTTTAAAAGCAACTCGCTTCCCTATTCGTAAAACTATTGTAAAACACACTACATTATGAAATAAAATAACTTAAAATTTTTTATTAAATTTAAATTTAAATAAAAATTATAAAATAAATTTCTTATCGAGTCCATTTCACATACGGCTGATTGAAAACTAGTAAGAACCCTCGTCATCATCTCTTCTATCATGTCGGCCATGGAGGCTGCATAAGCCATAATAGAAAAGGGGAAAGAAAGTTCAAGAAGGAAAGTGCAAGTAACAAAGGAAGAAATAATATTTTAAACAAGGAATATATTAATATGTCTTCAGCAGGTCAATGGGGCAAACAGAACTGTTCTCTAGATCATTATGTGCATTCGGGATTCGAAATTTTTAAATGTTGGGTTCAGGTTGAAGGTTGATTTGATATAATCTATGAAGAATTAATAAGAATAACATTAAATATCCTAAAATTTAATTTCCAAAACTGTGTTTCAAATGATATATCAAATAATATTGACTTCGATATTTTATCTAGATACTTGTTTCTTTACACTTGTCTTTACCGATCGATAGGTTATAATTTTATATAAAAATGTTTCTTAAAAAATAGTCGCAATCCAAATAAAATTTTGTATAAGTAATGTTTGATAAATTTTATGAATGCAAATAATGTCTTCATTGAAATAAATTCAAAAGGGTTTTTTCAATCCTAACTAGTATTGAAAGTGTTAATGGATAAATTCTTTTTTTTATTCTTCACTATTTTTTATACTCTAATAAATTAATTTCATGGAAATAGTAAAAGTTTATATTGCATTTGTTGTTTAAAAGATTCTTATTTAAAAATTCAATTATTATTTGCTTAATAAAAATGCATAACATTATTCACATGGATAACTTTGTTGTTATCAATTTTCTATGTAAGATGGTTGTAAATTAACATTCCTAAACTCCAGCTCAGACCTGTCAGCTTGCCTTCTACTTTCATTCTAAGTTTAATCTTCAATTCAATTAACTCACACCTGATCCCTTCTTCTAGCTGTGTTTATGGATCACACATCCATACCAACCACCATCTACCACCCAAAACTCTTTCCTATCTCCGTCGACCCATCCAACGATGAACTATACCAACTCGAGGAACTCCAAGAGCTTGGCAGGGGCAATGGAGGAACTGTCCACGAAGCACGTTATAAGCAAACCCTAGCTGTCTATGATTTGAAGACCATGCATGGAAATGGAAATACTTTCAACACTCGAGAGCTTAAGATTTTACGTGAAACGAACTCTTCTCATGTTGTTCGGTGTCATCAAATCTTTGAGCTTTCTGGTGAAGTAACGATTCTCATGGAGTATATGGACGCAGGCACGCAGGATACGTACAGAAAATCTTGCTCTCGTCTCACGGAAGATGTGATCGCCAATAGTTAACGACAAGTTCTTAAAGGTTTGGTCTACTTGCATTCCAAGGATATTGTACACCTCGACATCAAGCCGTCGAATCTTTTGGTCACCAAGAAGATGGAAATAAAGATTGCTGATTTCGGAGTTAGCAAGATTATGGGACGTGATTTGAAGCGTTGCACCTCCTACGTTGGCACTTGTGCATGCACGAGTACAGAGAGGCTCGACACCCAGAAGCATGGCGAGTGTGAGGGGCACGCTGCAGATATATGGGGTTTTGGAGTGACGATGATGGACTGTACAAGGAATATTATCCGTTTTTGTCACCGGGACAGATGCCAGATTTTCCGCCCTAATGTTAACAATCCACTTCGGAGAGCAGCCTAGTTGGGCGGCAGATGGTTAAGAGACATTCCCTTTCGATAAATAAAAGCTCCTGTATCTGAGTTCGATTCGTCGTAGGAGACTGTAGCTTCCAAGTGAGCCAAACTTTGAATTAAAGAGGAACAATACCTAACCTCCCAAGTGAACGAAACTTTGAAGAAGAAGAATACCTAACCAAATGGACGAGTCCGAACAAAAGGCTGATAGGCTACTTGAGCTACTGTAGACAAGCTCGAATAGGAGGCTAACAGACTAGATGAGGTGAGCCTTACAGAGGGATGCCATATAACTTCTATCTCATTATTATTATTGTTTAGTTCTTTTTAACTTAACTCGCTTAACATGTGACCTTTTCCTGGAGGGAAAGCATTTAGGCCAATTAATGGGTTCTCCATTTTTTTTTTTTTATGTTTCAATCAGAATTATAGTTAACTAGTATGATCCTCGGCAATTTATCATTTATCATTATAACCTTTAAAATTTAAATTTTTATTATTTGAATAATTTTATTTAATAATTATAATTTATTCCCTTAAAATATGGTTATCAATTTTAAAACACGTAAATTTATTCAGCATTCTTAATTAATATGTAAATTTATTTATGACACAATTAACTAATTACTAATTATATTATATTTTATTTATTTATTTAATTTTAATTTTATATAATTTTTATAATGATAAAGATAAAAAAATTAAAATTTTGTTACACTAATGTCATAGTAAGTATAATTTTTTTTATAATAAGTTAAAAAAATAAATTTTTTGTTTCACTAATACCATTATAGGAATTCATTTATAATATTAATCACCATAAAAAAAATAATTAAACTGTCTGACAAAAATTATTTTTTAAAATTAAAATGTGTCCAATTAACAATGTTAACTTTTTAAAATTAATATTTAAAATTATATATTCCATTTAAAAATTATATTTTAATATTATCAATTTCATGTATGATTATAAATAAAATGTGTAATTCAGACAATATGATATTCATTTCATTAGGCTGTACCTCATTCTATATTATTAATAACATATACAAATACTAAATAAATGGTTAACCCTTATTAGGTTCAAATAAATAAATAATTAAAGTTCATATATATACACATACTTGAAAGATTAATTCAAATTATTACATGACCAAAATCTTTATTTTAAATAATAATACAATTTAATTAATTTTTTCTGATAATAAATAATAATATAAATACAATTCTACTATGATATTAATATAATGAAATTTTAAATTTATTTATTTTTTATTTGATTATAAAAATATATAAATAAATTATACTTTATAAAAAATAAAAATTACTTAGAGAAAAAAATATATATTTAACTTACACTCAATTAATAATAAATTTTAAATAAATTACTAAATAAATAATATATTAATATTAAATAAATAAGTAACATAACATAATTATTCAAATAGTAAATTATATCATAAACAAATTTACATGTTAAGAATACTAAACAACTTTTAAGCGTCTTAAAATTAATATTTTTAACGTACATTAAAGGAGATAAATGACAATTATTGAATAGATATTATTTACATAATAAAAATTTAAAGGTTAGGGCCGGTAAGTGATAATTATTAGATAGATATCTTGTAAGTAATCTAATATTTAAAACCTCAGAAAATAAAAATGATAAAACTCTGAATATTAACGAAAATCAGAGCTAAGAATATTTTGATGACTCCGTCTTCATTTGTTTCATCTGGGATCAATTGACTTTGGTCTTGATCATAGTTTCATGCTGATTAAACTAAGGGAGAATGACAGATTCCCCCCCCCCCCCCTTTGGTTTGCAGAAAAGCCACATACCCCCTATGGGGTATGTGACAAAATCACAGCCTAAGAGGGTGTGATAGCCAATTAGTTTAAGGGGGAATGACAAATGCCCCCCTATAACTTCTGAAAAAACCACATACCCCTATAGGGTATGTGACAAAATCACAGCCATCAATTTCTAAACCTAGACCCAAAAATAACTTTTGGGTTAGGCAGCGAAAGACAATAGATTTCCTGCCATCCAAGCAATGGCAGAGACAAATGCAATTCAAGCATTGATTGAACACAACATATTTCAAGTTCTCCATTCTGGAAAGCAGTGCTCATCACTCCTGTCAAAAGAATGTAAATCAGAAGACAATCTATCATATATTATCGAGTATCCACCCTCCAGTGAATTTCTTCATGCAGTTTTTGTTCACATTGCATCAAAGAACAGAGTTGATGAAGATGCACGAATCAGAAATTTTTTGAAAAAAAAAAAGAGACTGGTTAAGGCACAGAAGTAATTCATCTATCTGCATTACTACAAGCTTGGCTTACACATTGTACTTTATACAACAGATAGAAATTCTTTTCTTTCTATATTTCCTAGTCACAAGAATTTGCAGTAGAGTGATGCTGCCTGCTAGGGCCGTGAAGTGACAGAAAAACAAGAATGCTTGCTGAGACCGTAGATGCGTCCCTCATTTTCACTATACGAGTACACATGCTGGAGTCAAAACTTATCCTAATCCAAAGAAAAAGCTCCATTGCAGTATCTGCATAATTCACCGAAACAAATTGTGAGTTTGTCTTCTGTTGATTTGAAATTAATGGGCAAAATAATAATTGACTGCTAGGAAATCAGCATTTTAGCACAGGCTTTTCAGGAAAATTACTGGACTGATTATGGACTGAAATCAATTGCGATCTTCAACAAAATTTGGGGACTTCTGACTAAAACTAAAGGTGGCAATATTCAGTTCACAGTCCAATGAGTCGCACAGGATAGATTGAATCAATCTTATGAGGTTGGAGCAGGTTTCTGGCTTTTTGTCCTATGTAGGTGACTGATTTTCATGCTAATGTTAATTTTAACTTCTCTAAGTTAATGAAACATGATCAAGTACTAGAAGTAACAATAAGTCATGATCATAGTTACCACTCTGCAAGAAGTTTGTAACAAATTCCAGGAGAAATACACTACCTGTTACTAAACTTCTCAAAAGCGTCAGAGGCATAAAGAAGTGTCTCACTGGCTTTCTCTAGAACCATATAAAGCTCCTTCCCTCTGGTAACACGAGCAATAACCCAAGCATTATTTTTTGCTCTTATGCATACTTCCAAATCTTTCTCGCAACCTGCATTATCATTTTTTGCTCTACTTTTTTCCAAATCTACCTCTTCTCTGAGCTTGCTTAAGGCAAGTAATGATTCCTACAATGCAATAATACAATAAATAAATTAACTTAAAACTTTTATATAATCTCAAAATAATTCTTCAGAAGATTATTAACAAGGCTCCATCATCACATTTTACATGGTATAACCAAATGCCATGTAACAGACAATGATCAAGAAGAGACAGAACAAAGCTTGAATTTCACCTAGATAAGCTTCAGCAAATCATAACCAGGACTAAGTAACATGAAATTAGCAATCACAGGACAACTTCCAGCACACAGACCAAAACATTCACAGGACCAGATACCGGCATTACTATCCTTGTTACTAAAGCATTCCAATGGATAAATATAATTCTCTTTACTGAAGCTCTCCCTTTAACTTATGACATGGGACCTAGCATCACAGTTCATTTAAATTAGACTGTCAGACAAAGAAAGCTAGGTACATGCTACTCACATCTTATTCTCTAAGTCAAGATTTCAAGACAAGAAATGCTGATTTCCAATGTAATCAGTTCAAGACACAGTATAATGCAAGCCTTGAATGCAATAAACTAGACTGCTGAAGACATGTTATCACAGGAATATTCAGGCCATTCAACTCAAGACAGTTGAATAGTTGCATTAGCCTAGAACAGTTTAAGACTTCATAACTGGAAGAATCAGAAACTTGGTCCGGTCCGCTTATATGAGCTCCAGCTAAATGCCTCAAAATGATATCTGAATACAGCTTTACCTTGCACCTGGCAGTGTTTCTAAAATATTCACCTTCTAACTTTTAAATTCAGACCAAATTAGGTCTTGAGGTATAACATTATACATGCCCACTAATATGTGGGAATCAGCCGATGCATAGATATGTGCATGCTAGTATGCACACACAAAACTGTGTATGTGTGCATCCTAAAAACACACGTCCAATTTATTTCAAAGTTAATACATTTTATTTAACATATAATATTATCATTTCAAACTTATTCCTGAAACAGTATATATTTGGTAAATAGGGCACGGGCACTTCCATTGCTTACAGATAAAGCAGCTTGTTTTTGAAGTATGTGTCCAATTATCAATGAATATGATACTCATCAATATTGCAGGCAAGCAAAAGTAATATAATATCAGACAACTTAAAATTGTTCTGCTGAACAAGAACAAATAGCGTTTTTTGATTTGGCAAATCAAATAGTGTCTCATCAGGAGTAAGTAAATTAAAATATTCTGAGTGCATACAAGATTTCAGCATCAATCAATCCACGAGGATGATCAATAAAGCCTAGAATATAGGCGAATAAGTGATTTAGAGAACCAAACCAAATTGTTGTTGTCAACCTGTATTGGACCATAACTATCAGACAAATCCAAATCAACCTTTGATTTTTTTTTTTTTAAAATCATTACCCAGGCTGTTCTTCATGATCAAACATGAAATTTGATATAAACTTCATCACCTAGTGAGTAGATAAAATTCATATCAAACCAAATGATGATGACAAAGAAATCAGTGTCAATCTGCTATTGTAGGTAAGGTTGGTTAATCATCTAATCATAAGAACAGAAAATAAATCCAATCTCATATGTTTAACTGACAAATATGTCATAAGACAGGGAAAACTGCATTAATGAGCTTTACCTTTGTTAAGGTAGTAACCTTTCCCGGCGGTGAAGCCCTTGATATATTTCTATCATCATCTGTGAGTAAGTAACGATACCCACTGACATGATATGCATTCTCACCACCCCATCCTTTTGATAATTTCTCTTCAACTTTTAATATCTTAAGTGATGCCTGATAGATGCAAGAAAGAATATAAAGTTGAGGCATTAGATGAGGCTTTAAACCTTAATTACTGTGGAAATACTTTATAAACTGAACAGAGCATATCTTAAAGAAATCATTGAAAAATGTTAGTGCTGACGAGAGGAATAAACATTTACAAGAAAAGTTCTATAGCAAAAAATATAATAGCCACAAAACAAAGGAAGGGAACTAACATTTTCAATAACTTGCGGCTTTACCAGAGAAAGACCTTCCTCTCCATTAAGTATCGAAGAAACAGGAATGAGAAGGATTAAAGTAAGGTTTTTATACTGATAAGGGCAGAGATACATTGCCTCCTCAGTCTGCTGAAGCCAAATTGTTGGGGTGGCACAAACCAAGCTACCAGCATCCATGCCCCAAATATCAGTGACAAGAAAACCATCCTTCCCCTCAGACCATTTACCATGCTGTAAGGGCCTTGTAACACGATTATTATTGTCTCTGCTAGGTGAGGAATCACTTGAACGATAAATTTGTTCTGAAACAGAACCTGAGTGGGGCACGGTAGACCCTGCGATAAATTGAGATGAGGTACTTCCTCTGCGTAAATAGGACCAGGAATTTACTCCAGAGGATAGAGCATGTGGAGTCAACCTTCGAACAGCATATGTAAATAAGTTTATGGTGTCGTCCTGACAAAAAGATTGTAATGGCCATTAGTGCTTATGAAAACAAATTCCCCAGTAATGGACCCGACCACTATTCAGTCAACAAGAGAAAAAAATCTCGAGGATTTCTTCAACTTGAAGGATAATAATAATTTACATACAATAAGATAGAAATTGTCAACTCAGATGGGCTTTGGGGATCAAACCATACAGGAGAAAGCGTTGTGGACACCAGAAGGTCATGAAATAAAATCATTGAGTAGCATGGTATGTTTCCAGCACAAGATTCCAGTACCCTGACAAGGGACTGCAAATATGAAATGTAATAATTAAATTATTTACCAATAACAAATTAAACAATATTCTACTTATAAGCCACAAGAGTCACAATGTGTATCCTATTAGCATATACCATTATCTTCAATCAAGGATCAAAAGAAACAATTAATAAATTTGAAGTCGCCATTAAATTAATGAAAAATAGACTAAGATAAGATAAGCATTTTCTGCATACTAACAAAAGGTTGAAGAATAAGAGAAAGAGATGAAAACTGTGAATATGTCACTTTGACAATTACAGGCATTCCATCTAATAAGTTTGTAGATGAAGGACTAGAACCATTGAAGAAAAGCAACATACATAACTAAAGATGTAACATTGTACGTGACCTAAAATGAGAACATTTACATGCAGTTTAACATGAATATTGTCCCTGACAGATAAATGGTTAAAAATTTCAGGTTGCAACTCCAATGAAATAGTGCTAGATGATATTGATAAAGCATGTTGTGACAAATCCCCAGTAAAACAAGAGATAAAACTAAAAACACATTAACACCTATGTGTAACACGACACAGAAATGTTTTCAACAGAATACAGTGATGTATCTACCGCAGCATTGAACGGATAACAATATTCATAAGTCAAAATGAGATCGGTTCTCAGTCCTGCAGAAACCAACCTCAGGAAAAGATAATAATCATTCAGACATATATCAGTTTTATTTAAAGGGCATCTAACTAATAAGTAGAGAATACCCGAAAGAAGCATAACAATCAAAACATAGCACAATATGCTTTTCGATAGGATTCTTTTTCTAGTAATTTTGATATATATATATATATACACACGCCTGACTTGTTCTAGGAACAATAAATGTACTTCTGACATTATATACATGAATTTTAAAAACAAACAAACCTGAACCTCAATGGCAGCCTCCCGTCCCACAGTCAGCATTTGTACAGTTCCACACTCCTTCAAACAGTCACGGTATGAAGGTAACTGGAGTTTCTTCCCAACGAGAAAATCTGCCTCACAGAGAAAAGTTACACATAAGGAGTGAGATATAGCAACTTCAGCATTACTTCAGAAGAACAAGTCCAATGGAGACAGCAACTTCAGCATTACCCCAGCAGCAGTTATCCAAGGGAGACCGTTTTTGGAATGCTGACAATTAGTGACTTAAATAATGAAATATGTTGAGCTAAAGACAACAGAATAATGATTTAGTGTAATTTTAAAAGTCATGATTGCAAAATGACTTACCACTCAGATAATCCATGATGAAAGGGTACAAATGAGATCGAATTAGTCCACCACTAGGGTCTTTTTCAAGCATTGCTCTTATAGATCCATAAAACATCCTGAACAGGGAGTGAACTTCCTTAAGAACCTTCCGTAATGCATCAATGCGCCATATGGCTTCTGAATCCTTACTTTTCTCCACTACCTGCACAGAGTTATGGGCATTTTAGAACAGCTAGGCTGTACAAAAATAGATGTTCTTACCTTAAATCAATTATAAATTTTAGAAAATAACTAAAAAAATTAAATGACATAACCAAAACTTGTAGCAACAATCTCCAAAAACAGTCTGCTTACCAATCTTATATTTTCCACTAGAAGTTAGATATAGAATTTTCATATAATAAAGTCACACATGCAAGGACTGATGTAAAGCCACATGTCTAACACATACTAGCAAAGGAGCTTTCTGAGTAAATAAATGATAATGATAATACATACTAGCCACAGATCTTAAGTAGCTTATAATTCCAAATAGGCTGTTAACAGCTTATATAGTTCCATACTACAAACTGAATTACATTAGAAGCTAATGGTAAAAATTAATGTCCCTAAAGAGTGGCTGATACTAAAAAGAAAAGGAACAATATGAGAATTTAAGAGATAAAACATTCAAAAACAATAAGGCAAGATAACATTGATAAGGATATGCATATAGAGATATAACATCTCACCATCATTATCATCATGTAAAGAGTACTTGATCAGAGCATGAAGTCATTCATTCAGCAGATGGTTAAAAGGAAATGGATATCTTACCATCACCATCCAGATATCTGTTTCTGCCTCACAGAAAACATGAGAATGTCTCTCTGCTTCTATGACCTCACATGCAGCCTCAGGTGAGAAAATTCTGTTAAAAGCTAATGTTATGTGCCTTAAATAACCAAATTACTTAATTAATGGTCATGCTTTAAGGATCAAATCATCCCAAATTGTTTCACCATAATTTAAAACAATCATATACCATCTAGAAGTGATGATACCAAAGATACATTAGGCTAGTCAAATCGCTAGATAGAGGGAATATAAAAAGAAGTAATTATCATAGACTCATAGTAGTAAAATGGTAGAATAAGAACTCAAAATAGAAACAAAATAAACTAATGTATACTTTGTACAAACCAGATCTTTCAACAGATAATAGATAATATTAGAAGATCAATATATATATATATATATATATATACACATATATAGACAGATAGATACTTAGCTTGGTGTTTTTCCTCTCATTACTCTTTTTTCTTTTCTGCATTCATTCTAAAAAGACAACTTATTGGAAAATCTTAATAAACAACCTCATGAGTTTTAGCACAAAACAGATATACATAACAAAGCTTGGCATACAACACAGTTAAATCTTCTAAAAGCCAATGCAGTAATAGACAACACATCCTCTCTTGACAGACCATGCTATGTAACAACAAGAAATAATTGAAACATACGTATATTTTTTCAGAAGATAAAATCAAAAATGTTGGTCTTTATAATGAGTTCCATACATCATAATTATCCATATTAAAGAAAAATTAAAATATTTCCAAAATTTTCTGCCACGGACCTCGTAAACGTTATAAGTCCTTCACTGAGTCCTATCACAGAAAGTTGAGTTGAAAACGGTAAATCAGCAGGAAAGAAAAACAAAATCTTGTCGATCTCTTGCCCTTCATTTTGTCCCCTTCTCAAGTCAAATATACACAATTGCAAGCCCTCATTGGCACTGTTAGCTGATGCCAAACCCATGAGTTTTCCAACTCATAAACCTTGAAAGAAAATAGATAGAATGTGATCATAAAACTTGACAGGAAACAGACAGTATGCAACATTAAATGAATTACCAAAATTACAAAAGAATATTGAATGTGATGCAGAATTCACCGCTCCCACAATACTTTATCCAAATCAGCATACGAAGTGCAAAAAAAGAACCCACTATAAACAGGTGACATCTTCTCAAAAACAGCGAATATTTTATGGGGTTTTAAGTACATATTACACCACTAATAAAGTCAACAAATGGGCAGTAGCATTCAATCTTTAACATCTCTCCCAGCAATAGAAGAATACCATCAATGGCAATTGAACTCCTATACACGAAGAAAGTTTTGTATACGAAACAAACAATACAAGGAGAAAACAGAGTCCAGCAAAATGCAATGAAAAACAATTATAAATAAAGATGGAAACTAAATCCGTATTTACTTTAGCTTCTAATTAAGTTCGAAACGTTTCTTTCATTTCTATGATGGTTACACTACTGACAAACCGACTAGAAGGTAATTGAATCTCGGTGCAGTTCAATAACCCAACAAATTGAACCAATAAACAAACAAACCACGATCGAGTAATTCAGTAATAATAAACGATAGTTCAGAAGAGTAATAAGCAAACCCTTATTGAATTTCTAAGAAATAAAAGTCCAATATAATTACCCGAAATGAAAACGCAAATTGAAATGCACTATGTTTCCGTATTAGCTTCTGTAATTTTAATCGTGAAAAGTCTATGCGTTGGAATTTGAATGGTTGGTAAGATTCAGGTCAATATAAATTTGGCCCGAAATTGGAATTGACCCGCCCATCTGCTAGGCCTGATACCGCATGGTCCGGCATGGAGGATAGCGACCAAGAAAAAAGTTACGCTGCGCTAATCCCTAAATTTCTCTTAATTTTTTTTTAATTTACAGTTTTAAAATTATATAAAAATTAAAAATAAATTTAATTAAATTCGTATGTATTTTAATTTTTTGTTAATTTTTTTCAGATTTTTTATAATTTATTACTTTTTTAAAATTATCTTAAATTTGTATTTTCTAAACTCTAAATTAAAATAAATAAATATTTTCTTTGTCAACAAATTTAGGAGAATTAACATCGATAAAAAAAAATTATAGAATTTGTCCATAAAGCAATAAATTTTTTATAATCTTTTTTATACTTGTTTTAACTAAATTTTTTTAATTTAAAAACTCATTTATTCAATATATTCCTACTAGAAGTATAATATACTAGACATATAGCTATTGATAGAAATATTAGAGAGCTAGTCATATTAAGCATAATTAAATTATTTTGTTTATATCTCTTCAATTATTATTTAAAAAAAGATATATTTTAATTGTAAATTCGTGAGTAGTAAATGATAATTGTGAGATTTGAATAATGGAAAAAAAAGAAATTTTGATAATTCTAAATTTAAAAGAAACTACGAGAACAAAAATTATTTTTAAAAATAATAGAGTATAATAAGAATTTTTTTTATTTTAATAGGATAAATAAAAAAGAGAAATTTTAAGAGGATTTTAGAGGGCATCATTCTAAAATAATTGCTCCTAATAGTTCTCTTGATTTATACGGCAGTAAATTTTGCGTCTTCTCTCCCTGCTAACTAAGAGGTCAAGATTCTTGATTACTCAATAAAATATGAAATATCATACATGTATTAATATTAGTATTGTACTATTTAAGAATAATTGTGTGTGTATGTATGTTTATATCAATTTTATTGTGAAATTAAAATTGTGAATATATAGAATATTTCATTGCATTTTAACAACACCCTCACCATCTAAAATGAAATTGGGTAAATTATAGGAACGAACCAAAATCTGATAGCCAAACGGAAAACGGCATATGACTGATGAACGCGCCTTAACTCCTCAACAGTTAATCGGCCGTCTTTAGCATAACCAATCACACCGTGTACGTGCGCCAGAAACTGTCTCAAGTATAAAACCCCCTCTCCCCCACGCACTTTGCCCACAACGTCCGTAACCGCTTCGCGCGAACTCACACTCTACAGTAATCACTCTTACCACCTCTCTCTCTCTCTCTCTCGATTCTGAATCAAAATTTGCATTTCAAATTTGAATTTGAAATGGTAGGTGAAAGATGATCGACTCAATGCCGTATATCAAGAAGAAACTCCGGTCCAAGCGATTTCGCCATCCACGATCAAAGATCTCTCCGATTCCTTTCAATGAAAACAAGAACAACCGGAGCTACTCTGTAGTCTCCATCGATTCGAGCAACGGCTCTTACATCGGTGACGAAGTTTGTTCAAATTTTAAGAAGAGGCAGTTCGGTGAAGTAATTGGAGCAAATGAGACGAAGAAAAAGATTCAAGAAGACGTGCCGTTTCGGAGAATTACGAGGTCGTATAGTAAGCAATGGAAGGAAAATGAAAGCAAAGGTAATGAAATAAACGCCAGCGAGTCGTCTTATGTTCTGTCAAATTCTGTAGCTACATTTGGAGAGATAAGTTCTAAGTTTAGGAAAGAAGGTGAAAATACGAAGAAAATTGAACCGAAGGAGATTTCACGATCCGGAATATTGCCTGTCGAGCAAATTTCGGTATGCGACGACACGTTGAAATTAAGTGCTGGAAATCGGAAAACGTCGTCGGCAACAAACGAGAAGAACGACGTTGTTTCAAACAGTTCCTGTGTGGAGTCCTGCTCTGTTGCGAAGCTAAATGAAAACAGAGCAGTAGAAATAGTTGATCTCTCCGATATTTCCAAACACGACACCCTTATTTCGAATCTCGCTTTTTCGAACTCGGACTCCATTGTTGACCAAAAGCCGAGGAGCTCTAAAATCGATTCGGATCTCGTATGCACAGAGCAATTCTCCTACGATGACGTATCAGAATACTCGTCGAATCACGAGAATACACTTTCGGAGCTGCAATATGAGATATTCGCGGAGAACTCTGACCTCGGTTTCTCGGACTACACTCCATCGATTTTCTTCGAGTCCGGAAGCGAATTCTCTGAGCTATCAATGGACGATACGAGTACTCCATCGCCCACTTACTCTCTGTTACTGGAGTATAGTAAGCAATTCTATAGGTCGACTATTCCTCTGGATGGCAGAAAGTGTTCTCTCGTTCAAGAAGAGACTCAATACCGGTCTAAAGTAAGTTGAATTTTACTGTTCTGTTTATTTTCCTCCAGTTTCTTAGTAGCCAAACAGACTACTCGCACGTTTTGGTTTAATTTTTAAATTCTAATATTATTTTTGTAATTTTTGCTGGTTTTAGTTTACATTTTGTATTCATATCGATTTCTGTTGTTCGACTGAATTTTCTTGGAAGCCGAGCAGAGCTAAATACTGATGTGCATAATCAATGACTTTCTGGCTTTGATTCCGTTAATTTGACATTTTTATTGCTTTTACTAGTTATTTTCCAGGAATTTCACTGTTATCAAAAAGTAAAAATAATTTCTGTAGATTTCAACCGAGTTGATTTCAACTCTTCTTTTATTTTTTTTTGGCGAACTTTTTGATCTGCAGTTGGTGAGGTTCGAAGATGATGACGACGAAGAAAGCTACCAAAGGTTTCGTGAAAGAGAGAGGAGACAAAAATTTTTGCTTGACTATGCTGAGGAATACCTCTCCATTACAGAATACGGCGATCTCATACGCCAACAGCGGTCTCAGATGGTGCACTGGATCGTCGAGGTAGGTCCACTTGCCTCACGTCTACTCCTACTTAACTGATCGCCGTGGTCCAGTTCAATTAATCGATTTGGCTAATTTCTTTCCCCGGAACTAAACAGAGTGTCTGTTTGGCCCAGTTTTTTTATTGCTTCTCAATCTCTTTTTGTCAAAAGCTGTGTCAAACACATATAAATAAAAAGACTTTTTATAAAAAAGTCTTTTTCAATTTATGAATAAAAAAGAGATTTTTAAAAAG
>JAVXUL010000012.1:730098-744344 GCA_035590515.1 Trichilia minutiflora | reverse complement strand
ATAGCCTCTCTTACTTTGGCCACGAAGATCGAAGAAAATCAGCCGCATAACAGGTAATAATCTTCACTTGCCATGTCTTTGCTTAGGTGATTAATTATTCGCCTACTTTAATTGTTGAAAATCTGAATTGGAATAGATAGTTGTGATGAAATTTGTTTTTGCCCCAGTGTGCGACAAGAAAATTTCAACATAGAGGACAACATATACAGCCGATGTGAAGTGGTGGCCATGGAGTGGCTGGTGCAGGAGGTCCTCAATTTTCAGTGTTTCCTCCCTACGATCTATAACTTTCTATGGTGTGTATCCACTCTCCGATAATCGTAGCATGCCTGATATTCTAAGTTGACTATAAAAAACTGTCGGAGTTGTTCCGAGTTTACTTCTATTTTTGGTCTTCAAACCTCAATTAGTTAAATAGTTTTATAGAGTTTCACGTTGTTCTTCTAAGAACAATCAGGAGTTTGTGAAAAAACGTAGGTTCTACCTGAAAGCTGCGAAAGTTGATGCAGAAGTGGAGAGAAAAGCCAAGTACCTGGCAGTTCTAGCTCTGTCAGATCATGAGCACCTCTGCTATTGGCCCTCGACAGTTGCAGCTACGCTTGTCATTCTGGCTTGCGCAGAAAGCCATCAAGATAAATCCTACCAACGAGTTACTGAGGTATAAACACTTAAGAAAAGACAAAAACAATAGCATATTTTAACTCTATTGAACTATAGTGACCTGAGATTGCCTCATTAAATAGAAGATAGTTGGGGCCACTGCAATTGTTTTGTGGGTCATTTGAGACCATGCTTATAAAACTCTGCCATTATGTTCAACAAAGCATTCCAAATGGCTAGTCTCATATTTTTGTGCGAAGATCATACTTAATATATGATTTGTAGCTAGTGAAATACCTTCCTTTTGGTCTCGCGATTTATTATTTTCAGATTTTTGATTCTTATTCAAATTTAAGAATAATATATCCAAATTGCCTTGATATTGACTTCTTCCACTCATTCTAATTTTGCAGATTCACGTCAGAACAGAAGATAATGATCTCCCACATTGCATAAAGGTATCAAAATAATTCTGAATGTTCGAAGTTTAATGATTGCAATGATTTAATTAAAATCTCCTTTCCATGTTTAATGATGTTTGTTTTTATTTGAAGTTCATAAGTTCACTTACAAGGTGTGATTTCAACAGAGCCTGGAGCGGTTGGTACATTATGCAAGCTAGCAAACTAGCTGGAAATGATCAACAATATCAGCTTCTGTTTGCTGACTTTAATTTTTCTTTTTCACTCGTCATAGAGACTTGAGTCAAAAGTACATAAGGAAACCTTTTTTAAGTTCCACTTGAGTTGCAGCTGGGTGAAGGAACTTCAATTCTTTCTCCAATGACAGAGTGAATGATGCTTCTTGTAAAGTTTCCATTAAAAAGTAGATAAAGTATGTACTTCAAGACCCAATTCTAGTTTTTTGTAGTGCTTGAAATTGGGGGCAGAGGCTTTGAATATTACTGTGTTAGCGCAATTGAGAAGTTCAGGCACAGAAAATTTTGAGTTATTTTCCTAGAAAATTTATCAGATTTCCCTTTTAATTCGAGGAATGGCTTAAGTTCCTTTGCTATCAAATTTACACTATTGGCAGATGTGTTGGTAGCCCTAGCGCAGTTCTTTCAATTAGATTGAGATAATTCAACCTATATGACTGTGAGGAATAGTGCCTAAATTGGTATCTCAAGGTGTTTTTTTTTTTTTTTCAAAAGGAGTAAAGGTTTTGCTCAAATCCTTTGAAAATTCCTTCATTATATGCTCTTGACAGTCAAAAATTTAACAACGGTAGTTGACGAGAATGTTAAATTACTAGTGTATATAAAGACATATATTTGTCTTAAAATCAAGGATACAGTTACATTTTTGTAGTACCACCCAAGGGCGTTCTTGTATTATTAGGCCATATAATAAACTCGTACTACCAGTTTTGATATCCATTTCAAGAAATGAAGCTTGAATCATCAGGCAATTCTGGTCAATGTCATTCCACAAATCGATTCTTGGTTTATCCTATAGTGTGTGCTTGTAAATACACACATATCCAATGATTACACATATGTATATACTCTGAAGCAAATTGCGAGTGCCTTTACTCAAAAAGAAAAGTGTGAGTGCTTCGTAAAACAATAAAAAATTAGCAATAAAAAATGATGTTCCTTTTGAAAGATAAGTAGTAAATTCTTTAGCTACATTTGATTACAACAAGCAGGCAGTCTACGTAAAACACAATCTAATGTAAAATTTATCATACAACAAATCAAAAGTATTCATGACGGGTATGTAAGAAATGCCAAATCGATCATCGTATATTTCCAAGCCTACTGTCTTTTGAATCCATTGGACCGTAGGAGGGCTCTCCCACTGTAGAGATGACAGGATTAGGCTGTCCAAAGTCGTTGATAATTCCTGTCCTATCCTTGTAAATATCATTTTTCTCTATTTCAGCCTTCTCTACCTTCTCCTTGGTCCTCGTGCTAACATCCTTAGCTGTCTTCGTGACTTTACTAAATGCACTAGTAACCCACGTAACTCCTGTTAGTACGTAACGGTTGCTCACGATGGCAGATCCTGTACTGCTTGCCTTCTGCTCTGCAGCTGTGTAAGCGGATCTCGTCTTTTCAGACACTTGGAAATGCTCATCCATCTCCTTCCACTTGTCATTGACCATAGATGCCCCCATGTTAAACTTTTCGGTCAGGCCCATCTTACGGTCAATGGATGTAACAGTCAGAGAAGCATTTGATGTCAACTGATGCTGTTCATCAAACGCCTTTGCCTTGTTAATGGCATCCTTTCCCAAAATAAAGCCCTTTGCAAGCATTGTGCTTACCACATCTTCAGCCTTCTTAGCAGCTGAACCACGTTGTTCAGACTCCTGCAAAGCAAAAAGATATTAAATTATAGCCATAGAAAAAATACTATAATTATACAAACAAATACAAGAAGTGAAAATTTTAAAACAGGTAGGTTCATATTTGACTTGTGCAAACATAAAATATATAATACTGGTTTATCTATTTACTTAAAAGTCAGTTACAATGAAAATATAGTTCATTTCGCTTCCATTTTTCTAATACAATCTTTTCTAAAAGTGTTGAAGTAAAATACTAACAGAAATAAGGCCAAGGTATACCTCCTTCCCAACTTTATAACTTTTAGGCAAGCAACCATTTTAAGAAAACTCAATTAAAGATTTGAAAGTATGAGTAAATTTTATTCAACCTTCTTAGCTCGAAAATTTTAGGACGCATCTAATGAAGCTGGACTAAAATTGCCAACTCTTCAAAATATTTGTTTCGATGAACATAATGAATCTGGTTTTCATTCCTAAAGTGAATTCCAAGAATCAGAAGCAAGCAGGATAAAGAACAAGTACAGATACAATTTCATGCAGACATAAAATTTACCTCATTAGGTGTAACAACATCTGGGGGTAGCTGGTAATCTTGAACAGGGGAAATAGTCACAGAAAGACCGGAGATGGTGGCTCCCTGAAATACGATTTAATAAAGTCATAATAATCATAATAAAAAAAATTAAAATGCCCAATAATTAATATTAGTCATGTTCAGCATACATTTTGACATAACATATTCAGGTTTGCTAAGTTGCCTTGTGAGTAATAGCATAACAAGTGCTCCTGTGATAGAAATTCTGATTGGACATAAAAATCTCTAAAACTTTTCAAAGACCAAAGTTAGAATACAACCAAGTTAGATAAACATACCGATAAAAGCAATGCTGTATCTGACCCCTGTGTTTCCTTGAAGGTAACGTAGGCAAGCTGAGTTGTCTCAATCTCCCTGTAAAAGATACCATCCATGTTTCTTCAGAGTCACAGCAATCAAATAGATAAATTGATCCATTGTTCAAGAGTGCTCACCTTTGCATTTCAACATACTTAATATCACCTGAGAAAGATAAGAATTCTTTAATATCCTCCTCAGAAGCAGATAGTGAAACATTGCTAACCTTTACTGTTTTTGTCTGTAGGAGGTGCAAAGTAGATAAATAAGATAGAATATCAAATCCAAAATAAACAAGTTTATTAAAACATCGTGCATTTCAGAAATTTTAGACACATTAGGAAAGTAAATTTAAAGACTTCTGACACAAGACTCAAACTTTGATTGGGATTGTGGTGCTTTTGATACGCTTTGAAAGCAAAGGTAAAACAGTGTTCGGTAACAACAAATTTTTGTAGGACTCAATTAGCGGAGAAATAAATAAATCAACAGCAATGAAAAAGCCAACTAGTGGAGAAACAAATAAATAAAAAACAATCTGAGATATGTTCTCAATGCTAATAATATAAACTCACTCTTGGAGCATAATCTTCAAATATAAGTCTAGAACCCAAATATTGCAAATCCAGCCAGGCCATCGAATTGATGTAAATCATTAAGCATTTTTGGTTTTGTGACCGCAATTAAAAAATCTTATCAATATGCCCGTGCTGTTTAATGCTAGCTTAATTTCAGATATTTATGATATCAGAATCCTCTTTTCATTCTTCGATTTCCTTAAATGATCAAATTTCAACATGCATTTACATTTTCACTCCTATTAGCACCAACAAAGAACAACATTAAACGAAGGTTAGAGAGATTCCATTTCAGCATTTTCTCAACGTCCCCAGATTACAAAAAAGAGAAACAGAAATGAAGCAAGTTCTAACAAGCAGGATTCCCATTCATGATAAAAGAATTCTTACACAATTAAGCAAAACAAACGTTAAATTTAAAAAGAAAAGTAAAAAGTAAAAAACTTACCGACATTTGAAGAATGTAAATTTGTAAATTAAGAAGAAAAGGTTGTAAGAGAAATACAAAAGAAAATTAAATTGTGGTAAATTTGGTTTTGGATTCAGTAACGGAATACACGTACTCTTGGATGGATGCAACGGAAAATCCCCGCCCTCATTTTGGTGATATGGCCTGGCCTTGTTTGTCGCCTATTTGAAATGACGAAAACACCAAAACACAATGGCTAAATCACGGCTTTAACAAGGACAAACACGTAAACTTATTTGGACTTTGGCGGTTCCATTAGAGTTGGAGAAATATCCACATTTTTTCCAAGCTTTTGTTTTCGTTATTTTTAGCTTATGAGTTTATTTTGTGCTTCATTATGTGAACTTTACTGCAATTTTAGATTTGGTGTTTGATAAATTTTATTTTTATTAAATTTCTATTTTCTATAATTAGATTATTAATTTCTTTACATGAAGTAATTACGTGTTTATTTAATTCATTTCTTATGTAATTTTCTACCGTACTTTGCAATATACTCTTAAAATTTATTTTTATAATTATTATTTTACTAGGAAATAAAGTAATATTTGTGACGTTCAATTCTAATTACAAAGAGTAAAAAAATAAAAATTACATTAATAAATGTAATTTATTTGTCATTCACAAATTTTCATTAGTAGGCTTAATGGGCACTGCCTATTGAATTGCGGGCCTCGATACCTAGATTCAGCCCACGGACAAATCTAATGGGCCCAGCTTGTTAGGATAATCTAAAATGTGGATTAACTAAAATCTCTTCTTTCTATGTAATTTCAGTATTATGCATTCAAGTCAAGGATTGACGAATATAAAAAACACTAAACAAAAATAATTTCCAAAATTAAGGAATATCTTCTTAAGATCCAATTTCATAAAACCATCTTTCTATAATCGATATATTAATATTAGTAGTGTAATTGTAAAAAGTTACGTATAGAATAGATAATAACAATGTAAAATCTCAAACAATTAAAGAATATAAGAATAATAATACTAAAAAAATGTAAAATCCTTTCTCCTTTGGGGGAGTAGTGTGCTAGGTTTCCTATCCTACCCCTTCAATTCAATGGCTTATGGGACATGGAAAAGGCAGGCAGCCTCCAATTGTACGACAAGAGCATATGAAACCTAAAGCAAAAAACGAAAGGTCCAGAAGGAAACTTTGAAATTAAACCGAAAGGCACAGTCCGGCCTAATACATACAAAATTAACCAATATAATCGTTCTGTTTCTCTCTTTTTGTGGTAAGTTGCCCAACTTTGTCTCATAACTAAAATTGCCCATAAGTTTACTCTTAATTATTTTCATTGATTTCAAATATTTTAATGATTGTGATGGATTAGATGGAACTCATATACATTCAATGGATAAATTAATTGTCTCTTTCAAATTGATCATTCAATCTAATAGCATCATATCCATCTTGAAATTGAATTAAAGTTTATTTAAACTCATTGATTTCAATTAAAATGTGATCTAAAATAATATAGTAAATGTTCATATATATATATATATATATATACATAAAAATCTCATTTATCGTAATTTATTTTTTCAAATTAAAATAGGATAAGTAAATTTTTAATTGTTTCAAACTTTTATAAAAAACTACATCTTTTATATTCAAATCTATAATCTAATTGTCCAAATCTTAAATTTTACATCAACAAACCACATCCCTTCAAAACTATATACATCTAAAAATAACGTATTATAAATTTTAACATTCTTTCTTTTTACAAATTACTTGGTTATCACTTTTGCATTTCATATTCTACTTTTTAGTTTTTATCATTTATCTCTAACATATGTAAAAACATCCCACCTTTACATATAAACTAAAGTTACGGATTTTACATAATTTTATATTTGTGAGCATGGAGTATTGAGAAATGTACGTATATAGGTCCATGTTCACTCCCATGTGCAAAACGAACATAAAAATAAAAATTCTCAATTTCTCACCATCTTTTTGCGGCTCTTTTTGTCTGCCATATTCATATAAAACAACCATTAAAAATACATATTTGCCATGAAGTAAGGAGCAAAACAAGGGCCCAATTGAAAGGAAAAAAAAAACATATCTAGTCGACAGAGATTGTGACAAATCTATCAATCTTTGACACCCAATAACCATTTTATAAAAAGCAGAAAACAAGTAAAACCATGTCAATAGGATTCCAAACATTCCCATCAATTAACATTACTGATAGGAATCAATTATCCATCAAATCCCATACGAAAAAAGAAAGAAAAGTTGAAGTTTTATTATGATGGGCAGTATTTAATTCAATCAATGATACAATATTCCATCAAAACACAAACAAAATCATATTAAGAATCAATCAAACCAAGAATTTTATCACTTTCACTGTACAACCCACCTCGTCAGCTATAACCCAACTCTCTCTCTCTATTTATATATAATTTGAAACCTGAAGTTTCATGTCTGTGGCCTTACTTTTATTAGTTTTTAATCTCAGTAACCCCAAAATGTAATAGATAATATATAATAAAAGAATTGAATTGACAAAGAACTTTTTGTGTTAACTGAGATGAGCCCTGCGAGGATTGCTGCATTTTCTCTTGTGCATATTTGCTCTTGGCCTCAATGCTGTATTGTCAGAAACTCGTCGATTTTTGTCAGAAGCAGCCGGATCAATCTGTGTTAGAGATGATTCTTTATCACTTGTACTTGTTTCTGGATTCAATGTTTTGTTCTCAACTGGGATTGTGATCACTTCATTCTGCTGGCTTTCTTCTTTAGGACTCAATGGAACAACAAACAGCTGGAAATGATGATGAAAACAGATAATTAGTGATTAAGAAATTAATAACATAGCATATCATTGATTAAGTACAGAGTTTATTATGTTTATGAAGAAGATTATACTAAAACCTTGCACGCAATGGAGCAGAATCGATTTGGCAATTCTTGAATGTATCTCCCACAAGCTTCACAAGCACCACCAGTTTTTGATTTTGTTGATGGCTTTGCATCTTTTAATTGAGGCCGAGGATTCAAATGCACAGCTTTTTCACCATTGATTTTATATGTCTAATTAACAATCAAATCAATATCAGAAATCAAAACTCTCATACCCAATAACCCAAATCAGAAATAAAAATTGAAAGATTAATTAATGGATTCCTGTTGAGTAAAGCATTAATTCAAGCGGGGTTTTTTATAAAGAAATAAAACCTGAATTCTAGAGCAGTCTAGATGTTTCTGCATGTCTTGAAGGCGAATGACGTCCTGATAAACATATTTGCAGATCTGAAGGAGGCGGTGACGGCGGTGAGCCTCCGCCTCACAGTTTCTGCAACATCCAGTGTTACAGTCGATGCAGAAAACGTTCTTATCGTTCTTTTTGAGTGATTGGTGTTCAATACAAGAATCAAAGAACTGGGTTTGCAGAAGAGTAGTAACCCAATCAATTGGTTTCTTCTTCTTAATTATGAATTTGCATCCCACCTAACATCACATCGCAATAAAATCTATCAAATCAAATTTTATACAAAATTCATAGAAAGAACTCATAAAACTCAATCAAATTAATGAAATTATGCAGGATTTGTTCAATTATACGGAAATTCACCAAAATTCATACAAAAACTCAATCAGTTCAAATAACTACGCAAGAAAAAGTTTTTGTTTGGTTAAATTCCGGAATTTTAATGTCTGGATTACAGCAAGAGTACATAAAAGAAAGCATTTGTTATGCCTTTTTGTTGTCTTTGTTTTTCCTGGAACAAAAACAACATAACTCGGTTGCAGATTCCAAATTTTTTATACAAAACACAATAGAATTTCACTGCCAAAAGAATTCAAAGCAATTTCAGAATTTAAAAAAAAAAAAAAAAAACTAATGATAAATCTATTAATTAAAACCACTAATTCTTACCATTTCCTTCAATTCCCAGATGGATTTTTCCTTCAATTCTTCAGTGATCAATGCAACGGAGAAGAGAATTAAAAGAGAAAATTTTGCAAGGAATAAAAGAAAACAAAAGAAGAGAAAGAAACCATGAATTGATTACTAAAGATTATGGAAAGACAGAGAATAGGAGTGTATAATTATTAGAAAATCAAAATGGAAAGAGAAAATTTTTTAATTAAAGCAGAGTATACTCTCACTTTATGAATATTAGGCTAGTGTCAAGTGTCCTACTGTAGGCGGGAAGGTCAATTCACTGTTAGTACTATAAAGATGTTGATCTTTATTTATTTTATTTTATTCTTAAATAAAATTTCCACTAAAATAATAAAAATTGTATTTATTTATTTATGCAAGTTGGGGGTATGCAGATCACAAGTTTTTTTTTAGATTGATAGAGAAATATGGTTTGATGTAATGGTCAACCATTCTTGCATGGGTCAAGGTCATCATTCGAACTTACTTTTAAATTTTCAATATTTTGTTTTCCTTTTACATGGTAATTTCTCAATTTTTGTAATCACCATTTACAAACAATGTGAATGTAAATAATATGTGAAAATAGTCAAAGAGAATAATAGATTTTAGAGTCAAGAAAATAAATATTTAGTATATACTTTGAGAATTTAGTGATAATATAAAAATTATTTTTCAAATAATTAAACACTCTCTTATATATTTTTGTAGTATTTTTTTTTTATTAAAATGCAAGTAGACTGAGTTTTTTGGGGTTTTTTTTTCAATTATAAATAAGATGGGTTTATTATTTTTATATATCTTTGTAAAGTTTTTTAACCGATAAATAATTAAATTAATTTGATAATTTATCATGAAAATAAGAATTAATGCGATTGATTATCTCTTACACTAATTTTGAAGAATCAATCCTTTTAATTTTAGGTTGTGCACAGAATGGAATAAGATTTAGGAGGTGTAAAAATATAAAAATAAATAAATATTTGTAAATATTTATCCAAGAAAGCATCGTATTTTTAGTCATATGCCTTTCACATAGTAATTCTATTATACAACCAATGGAAATTTTAAATTTATTTTTGCAATGATATTTACAAATAATATAATTTACCTACCATAAACATTCGACACTTTCAATGGTAATATTTACATTGATAATGTATTGTGTTTATCTACCATATAAAAAAAAATTTCATTAAAACAGTTATTATAATCTTCTTCTTTTTTCATTTAGAGTAATTAGTTGGATCAATAAAATTTATAAGATTAAATCATGTATACAAATTGATAAAAATAATTAAAGTGGTGTAAATCTAGGTCACACATGGTTAGAAAAGTTTTTCATTTATTTTAAAATTAAAATAAAAAAATAAAAACTATAAAATATGATTTAAAAATATTTTCATAAATAAATTGAATTTTTGGAGTGGGATGGTGGAGACAAGTGTAACTAAAAAAATATATATACGTAAATATTAAGCTTATTTAGATTTTTAAATTTTAATTTTATGTTTTAATTATCTTTAAATTTTTTTTATTGTGAATAATATAGCACTTATTAGTTAAATTAAATAATAATAATAAATTATTTCAATTAATTAAAATAATAATTAAGGCTTGTAATATTAATTCAATAAGATTTCACATCACGTATATATATGGTATATTCTAGTTTGACCAAAAAAGATTGTCTGCCACAAATTTCTCCAAAATTCATCAAAGCCATTCAGTCCAAATATATATATATATATACGCGCACACGCGCGCGCGGCAAATTCGTAATAATTTTGACAAGTATACCGTTAATCAAGGGAATTAAAATGTCCATATGTAGATTAGATTGCTGAAAACAAAAGGCTTCGAATTATGAAACTGAAGGGTTTGACTTTTGAATCTTGGGCCTGGGGGGAGTTGTAACTGTAAAATATGAAAGAATTTTATTTCTAGTGTAGTGATGGGCTAATTCCTGCAGGCATTTGCTATATTTTATATTATCTAAAATAATATTGAAGATATAGTTTCAAAGATAAATATTACAGATATGAATTTTGATTATGATTTAATATATTTAATTTTTATTAATTATAATATTTTTTATATAAATTATTGTTGATAAAGGGGTTAATAGTTTTTTTTTAAAAATACCCATTATTTTTCTTTTTTTAAATACTCGATACCTTTAGACAGTAGTTTTTTTTTTTTTTCAGCTTTACCGTTGATTAATTAAAAATAAACCGAACCAAACCCAAGAACTAGGAAAAAAATATATATATACATTATCATGTACAACTACGCCAACACAATTTATACAATATATAATAGCGCGCACACACACACAAATATATATATTAAAATTAAATATATTTTTTATAATTTAAAATATAAAATTAATAAGCATATTCATAAAAAACATTTTTACTAATTTAAGCTTAAAATAAATTTATTATCATTAGTAACAACAACAATAATAATGAATTATTTAAAAATAATGTATTTGTATATTTTTTAATTATTACTAAAAAAAGTAAAGTCTTTTTTTTTAAATTAATGTTGTTGATGCGGAATTTCGCATCAATGTTAACACCCAGATTCATAATTTACTAAAAAAATTTTGTTATATGATTTGTTTGAGTTTTTATATTTATTTATTTGAGTTTTTTTATGTTTAAGTGTTTTTTGATTTATGATGGATGTCTCTTTTAGGTAAAACTTGAACATTATGTTATTGATAAAAAAATGCTCGAACTTGAAACTTATATTTTGTGATTGTTATATGAGTAACTCATCAATAATATAACATTTAGGTTTCATTCAAGAAATCATTGGATTTGCTCTAATAATATTAAAGATATAACAATTTTCTTATATAGTCATCTGTCCATATGTTAGTGTTGGTACAAAATTTTGCATCAACAAATATTATTATTGACAAAAATAATTTAAAATAAAAATTAATTATTCAAAATAATTTATTGTGAATATTATTATTGATTATAAATTAAATATATTAAATTATAAAATAATATATTTGCATATGTTTTTATATATATTGTATTAATTGTTCTGGTGCAATAATAAGTGGCAATATAATTTATCATCTGAGTTTAAATCTCAAGTTTTCATTTTATTTTGTATTTTTAAGTGAATCGATTAAGATTTGGGGCTAGGTTTGGTTTATTTAAAGGCAAAGTTAGAAGGAATTAATGGTTAGGAGATATTAAGTAATTTTTAAAAATGTAGAAGGAATAAATTATTAATTCAAAAAGTAGGAGGGTGAATGATATTTAACCCTTACAAATAAATACCATCAATCAAAATTAATTCAAGGAACACAATTTAAACTTCTATTTGTTGATAAGATAAGGTTTAGACTGTATTAAAAATTACCTTTTTAATTTAAGTACAATCAATTATATATCATTTTAACTTTAATGTTTGCTTAGTAGTTTGAAAATTACTGTTTTAAATCTAATTAATAATTTTATTTAATATCTAAGAATCAATTTGTAAGCCCTTATTGAATCAGTTAGTAAGATCTCATGATGGATATAAAAAGATTTAAAATATAAATCTTGTAAACATCAAGATGAGAACAAAATGTAATTTAATAATATAAAAAACTAATTATAAACTCTAATAATATTAAATATTTATGATTTAACTTTTAAAAAGTTTTTATAAGTAGTTGTAGGGCTTCTTTTAATTGGAAAAAAAATGCATTGATATAAATATAAATAAAAAACTCAAATGTTTGGAAGAATTAATGGCTAAGTAGTATTATATACTTCCAAAAAAAAAAGGGAAATAATGAGACATTAGCTCAAAAAGCAAGAAGAGAGTGATATCCAACCCATGATAATAGATAAGGCAAAATTTAATGTGTACTAAAATTCTCTGTCAATTCAAGTATAATCAAGTGCATATCGTCTTTAACCTTTATGCTTTGCTTAATGGTTTAAAAATTACTGTTTTAAATCTGACTACTATATTTATTCAAGGTTTAATAATAGATTTGTAAACCCTTGTTGAATCAATTAGTAAGATTTCATGATGAATATAAAAGATATCTTGCACACATCAAGATTAAAAGAACGAAATTTAATTTATTATCTACAATAAGATTACTTTAGATTTAAATATGATATGATCGAAATCAATTCATCGCTGAGGCTTATTTGCATTGAGTTAATAAAATGCATTGATGCCATGTATTCAGAAAATCATGACTGAACATGTACTCAACTATTAACACAGGAGTATGGCAAAAACCACAAACATGCCGATATAAGGGATGAGAAAGGTTATAAACTAACAGAAGGTATTACACCAGCTAATTTCTTCCCATTTACTACGATCGGTTTCAAAGATATTCATCTGTAGGCTAGACAGAAGATTGATTGCTACAAACTAGCGGAAATTTTCATTGATATTTTCTTGCTATGGGCTTGTGTCCAGGAATCAAGCAACTGTTCTCTGTATCAAAATTGGGGTGAAAAGTAATTGTGAAATCGAGTAGTTGAAATATACAATGAGCTGCTCCGATACCGTAAACCACCGCTCATCTGGTGTGCTAAACCAACATGGTTTCTCTAAAAATCAGGAATAGATTTAACAGCGGTGAACAAGGCTCCAGCAGCTAAGAAAACTGAGCCATGTGTTCGTAGCAAACTCTACTTGGAATCAATCAGCATGGAGATGTTTTCTCTTTTGGCACCTATTGATATACCAAGTAGCATGTTTCTGAAGACCCATGCAAATCATCACTTTGAGACTTGTAAGCATGACATAAGTCATGGCAGACAAGATAAAAATCCAAAAGAGTCTCCATGGAAGAGGGTTGCAAGGAAGGTGAGCAGAAAAAACAGGAGTCAACACTCGGATAACCTAAAATTCAAGAAAAATATCACCATATATACATACAAATATATCAAAAAATTTTTTTCCAATCTAGACAATGACAGTCATATTCAGCAGCCAATATCTAATATTAAAGTACCAAAAAAGCATGAGAAGAACCATTGGTGCTTACGACACAAGCTGGTGCCAAAGGAACAAACGTGAGGTTCTTCTTCCCGTTCTCAGTTTGCACATTCAAAGTCTGAAAAAAGATTAAAAAAGTTTCTTTGATATGAGACAAATGTCGAAAGGAAAAATTAACAGGGACAAGATATAAACATATAGAAAAGTGATTATGACAATAAAGCATGTACCTGCTTGCATAGGTCTTCTAGAAACTCAGAGTATGCAATAGGCTTTATGTCATTGAATTTGGCAAGAAACGAATGCTTTATGGTATCTATTAACATCTCACACAGGTAAACCAAGAGAGCATTCTGTAGAGCACAGATAGAAATATATAAGAAACCCAAACCAGGTCTGCAACTTTCCCCTTTAAAGCATAGAGAGGTGGAAAATTTTCAGGTAAACTTACAAAAAGAAAACTTTCAAACCAAGGACCTTCAGCCTCCAGTATATTTTGAGCCAAAACAAATAATAGA
>JAVXUL010000012.1:695278-724793 GCA_035590515.1 Trichilia minutiflora | reverse complement strand
CTTGGTTTTAATGAAGTTATATGTCAGTCCATATTGATTTGAATCCTCTTCCAACAAAATAGATGTCCAGAATCTTTGCGTTCATTTCATCAATAAGCTTATGAACTTTTATTCTAGCAGACAATTCATCCAAATATGTTTCCACCATTTAGTCACAAATGATTAGAATAAATATTTATCTGATTGAAGATTTTCAGCCAAAGATATGGTTTTTACTGACGCCAAAAAAGGTTTTTCAACTAAAATGTTCCTGATACTCGAAAATCAAAGGTGCATTAAATTAATTTTCTCACCTCCAAGACATTGTACACCACGTATAGTTTGATTGTTCCTTGACCCCGAATCATGTGATATATTAAGCTGATATCTGAAGAAATAAAAATAACATAAAGTAGTGCACAAAAAATAGTACTATCCACCTCATGGTCAAACCAATGGAAGGAGAAGATCATTATGAATCCAAAACAGAATTTCACTTTCACTTTTTTTCAGACGTCAGATAGAGAAATTTACAGTACCACCGTTGAAGTCAAAAGTACTATTAATAACCAAAACTTTTTTCAACTTGACTTTGAGCCCCTATTGCAGTAATTGGATTAATGGATGTCAATTGTCAATGGTTTATGTAGTTTTACAGAAAAATTCAATTCTCGTTTAATCAAATATATTAAAAAAAGCTCTCTCCTTAATTCTTATCATCTATTTGGTGATTTTTGTAGAGTACTAGAGGCAGTGGGTTCAACGTATAGGTTGAGGTTGAGTTCTTACCTCATTTTGGGGTTCAGGCAGCAGATCAATGGGTTCAGTGGTGGTCTGAATAGTTGAGAGTTTAGATGAATCCTTTGACCATATGTTTTCATAGTCAATTATTTTAGTTGATTAAACCATACGTTTTCGAGAGTGACTGCCAAAAGTGGACTGTCAAGGCCCATCTTCCTAAAGCAGGCAACTCTCTTTCTTGACAGCTCAGCATTGAGAACAACTGGTACCACACTCATATCATATGATTGATTGTTAAATCTTGGTACCACTATAACAAATAGAAGTGGCAGTCACTACATAGGATGACACCAATAGAGTTTCATAACACCTCAAAGAAAACAAAAACAAGACAGAGAGAGAGAGAGAGGGAATGAAATGCTATTAAGACTAAATTTTCAATTTGTCTCTCTTTAGGGGGTGGGGGTGAGGCGTGGGAAGGGAGTTTTGGAAATATAACTTTGATTCAATATCACCAAGTCTAGATAGTAGGTATTTGCAATTAAAAAATAAACTATGCCATATCAAAAAATAAATCTAACCATTTCAGTAATATAACTAATGGTGATCTAAGTGTCATTGCAAGTTAATAGGTTTAGGCCAAGGTATAAAGTTGTCATCGGGTTGCTATCTGTACTTTAGAGTTATTTCAGGGTTGGTCAACATAATTTAATTGATTTGTGGGGACAAATGACCAGCATCAGAAATAGGGACAGAGCAACAATTCTTACTACACCTGTTTGTTCCAGGAGCATGACTCCACAAGCCAATACCACAAAGCAAGCAAAATCACAAAGCTCAGCTGCAGAAGGCCGAATGAACTGCCTGCCACGGGCATGGTTAGGTTATTCTATAAATCATTTAGCATAGCAAAAACAAAATATGTACAACACACGGTTCAATTGTTCTGCTAACAAATTCCATGAAACATAATATACAAGCCACAATACATTTCTTCATCTTCACAACTCACATTAAGCAATCAGGATGGCACAGCAACAACATGCCAAAACATATTAGTTTGAAAAATATGAACTTATGCTCTATTCCACACAAACTGAATAGCATAACTAACCTTATGTGTAGAAGTCTCCAAAGAGTCATCAGAATCCTTGTTGGCATGATGGTTAACAATGACAGAAATGAATCAAAACAGACAAAGAAGCCAACATCAACAAGCTGAAAAAAAGGATGTCATATTTTAGAATCTAAACCACAATAATACAGAGTTGCTATCCACAAGTATCTTTTTCTTAAATAAGCAACCCAAAAAATGACTTAATTCAGGCTCTCTTTTTCATTTCATCTGAACTTACAAAATGAAAACCAAAATTACCAGCTCACATCTCCAAGGCAAGCGGAAAATAGTATCATACACTCTTTGTCGTTCTTTCTCATCACCAAGAGTTGTTGTGCTCTGTAATGAATTTCCATTGTACATTGCTTCCATAAAATACTTCACTGGTGACTTCTCCACTGGATAGGTATCTGACATCAAAATAGAATATACCAAAATCAGAGGGGCAAAGAAAACGGATAAATTTTAGAAGGATTAGTGACATATTTACCTCTAAGCTACCACCATCATAACAATCTATAGCATTCAAATTATTATATCCAATATTCATCCAGACGTCTTAATTTCATGAAAAGTGACTACAAAAATGTGAAATGATATAATTGGCCTTGTATTTATCACAAAAGTCAACCAATGAAAAAAAGTTAAAATGAAACCTAGTTCACACCAGTTAAGTTCATGCAGACAATGTGAATCTAATCTACTGTTGCACCCCTATGCACGCTGTCACAAGTTTAAGATCTTTCTACCTCAACTAAACTACTCTGTCGCCATCAATCTTATCTTTACTTTGCAACAACTTTTACAACTAGCAAAATTAACCTTAGCATCATCACCCTTGTATGCATATTATCACAAGCTAAAGTTACATCTAAACTGTCACCATCACCCAATTAACCTTATTATAGACAAGTTGTTTGAACTCAAAACATTCCAACCTTATGGATGATGAAATGTGCCAAAGCCGCAAGCTTCCAATAATATGCCCAATTACCATAAACTTTAATTCAATTAACGAATGTATAAATGTTGACAATGTGACATTTTAATAGAAAAGTTATTGCTCCTAAACTATTCTTCTAATTAAAATCCACTTGATCATTGCTTATGATTTATAAATCTATCTAATTTAATACTACGTCGAAAGCAAGAGTTTTATATACTAACAATTAGGATCTTCCGCCATAAGCCGCTTCCAATCCAATGATTCAGCCGTCTCCAACTTGGTAACAACGCTTCCATTCGGTTCACTTCTCCGTCGACCTCTCCTCCAATCGCGATTCCACCTGGTCGTTTCCACTTACACTCCTCTGCCTCAACTCTCCATAATTGTATCCATTCTCGCTGGCCCCCACAGTACAAACACTCGCCACGCTCTCGGTCCCTCCACTTACGTAACTCTGACAATTCGAATCATGTCCAATTTCAAAAATTACTTCACCAGCACCAGTGTCTCTCGAAGCAGAATAGGATGCTGGATCTTTGGCGATCATTGCGCATCTCGGCGAGTGTGGTTTCTTCTTCTTGTGCTTCTTCCTCTTCCGGGTTTTCGGGTTTTCGGGAGGCAACGGAACTTTGGATTCCGGATTGTCTCTGTTATGAGCCGAAAAAGAGTTAGGCCGGCCGAAGAGATGGGAATCGTCATCTTGTAAAGTGTTTGTTTTGCCGAGAATATCGAAAGAGAATTCTCTACCAGAAGATTTCAATCCCATTTCAGTTGCGAACAGGCCATGAGGTTAATTTTTCATTTTGTATCTGTAACTGACTTGATTTGGTAAAAAGGAGAAAGGTGATGATTTTGTGCATTTCGATTGGAGTAAGCCACGACGTTTGACGAATTGCGTAGTGACACGTTTCTTATCCACTAATAGTCAACTTGCTAAGTTACTGTTGACCTACAAATTACACTGGTTTTGTAGGAAATTAATAAATTTATAAGTATATAATAGTATATATGCATGTAATAGTATAAATTTCATCTATAAGTATATATGTATGTTTTATATATATATTTTAATAGAGCATGAATATATCAAATATTAATATTTTAATAAATAATTTATCAAATTATAATTGCATAAAATAATAATTTTTTTAATATAATAATACTATTAAAAATAAATTCTATTATAAATTATGTATAAAAAATATTTATAAGTTCATAACAAATAAATTATATTATTAATAATATTCTTTCTCAAAGTATTAATGAAGATTACCTGATTTTTCATAGATAAATATAATTACATACAAAAATATGACGATTTTTTATGTGCAAATGTGCTCCATGAATTTAAAAAACAAAATAATCAATATATGAAAAAGAATAAAATATATAATTTACTGTTAATATTTATGATAGTTAAAATTATTTAGGGTAAGATTTTCTATAATCATAAGTTGAAGAAGGCTGTCAAGAAATAAAATAAAGAATATAAATTGAACGTAAATAATCTATGATAAAATTTTATTAAGATTTTAATTTATTTTAGTTTTTAAAATTATAAGTTTTATATTAATTTATTTGTTATTTATATAACAAATTTTTTTATTGGTTTAGTTCATTAAGATATTTGATCTTTATCTTATGCACTAAATTTAATTTCTACAAATACTCGTCTATATATTTTATTTTATTAATTTTTTATAATGCAAATTTGATCTAAATTTTTTTTAATCACCCTTAAATTATATTCACTTCGTATTTACATGCGGGTCTTTTTAAATTTTATTATGTTCATATTTTTATTAAATATAATACAAATATTTTCTAATATAAATTATATGAATTTTTTTTGGTACAATCCGAATTTGAATAATTGTCACCCCTAACATTAGATACTTCAAAGAAATAATAGCATTGTCAAATTTCTTTAGCCACCTAGATCCTTTAAAGAAATAAAAGAATAGAATTTCAATTTTTATTTGATTAAAAAATAATATGAATATATACAAAATCTATATGGTGATATTTCAATTGTCATATATTATTATTATTATTATTATTATTATTATTATTATTATTATTATTATTTCTAGTAACAATAAAATAATAGGTTAATAAATATATCTGGGATTAAATTTAGGTCCTGATATAATATATGAGTACAAAGTTCCATGTGAACATAAAGAGTTAAAAAAGAGTAACGAACAAAAAGAAAAGACTAAAGGCAAAATTGGTATGAAGCAAAATCAAACCAACAAAAGCTGCATTTTCATTTCTTTAGGGAACAAAAGGAAGGTTTAGGTTTATTATGCGTAGATCCCGTAATTGTGGTTAAGGACTATACACCTCAAATGGTCCTTACACTTGCAGAACACTGTTGTGTTGGACACATCAGAAGAAGTCCAAACCTCATTCTCAGAATGTGATCTAGATCTACTAATAGATTGCTACTTGGCAAAACCAGCGGAAAAATAAAATTCTTGCGGATTAACACGTCGGGTTGGTCTACTAAGTATGTACAATTAGGTCGGATCAAATTCAGCCCGATAAATTATTTTAATAATTATTATTTTTAAAATTTTATTATTTAATAATTTTATATTTAAAAATTATAGGTTAAATAATTAATTTAAATTATATAAATTTAATTAAAAAACAATGAATGACTCAAAATAACAATATACAAAATAGAATAAATTAAAAATAATAATATTTTTAATAAATTACAAATATATAAAAATTTATTTATTAAATTAAAATTTTAAATTTTAAATAATATTTAATAACAATTTATTTATAACTATGAACAATTAAAATTTAATTTATTAACAACTAAATAAATTATGATAATTAATTATATTTTATATTTTATAAATATAATTTAAATATTTAACCTAACATTGTAGTAAATAGTCATATTGATTATTGATTGATATCAATTACATATAAAATTATTAAAATATAATATGCGATGATTAATTGTACTTAATTATAAATAAAATAATATAAAAATATTCGTGTATATAATTATTTAAATAAATTCATAAAAATTTATTCAATAGTTCGAGTAATTATTTAATGATTGAATATATTAATTCTATTAGTAATTTACATAAGTATTATTTTATTATTTTTATTAAGTAAAAAATATAATAATTTAATATTATATTTAAAATTTAATTTACAACGATAAGTCAATAATTAACTATATTTTTATTACAATTTAATCAAGTGTTCTAATTTTTAAATATTCAATAATTAGTTAATTGATATAGAAATTTACAAATACACATAACATATTATATATTAACATAATTTTTAATAAAATACACTAACTAAATTGATAAAGCAAGTTTTATTTGTTATTTAATAGCATTGAATAAAAAAATTAGTTTAGTTTAATTTAATTTAAATTAAATTAATTTTAATTTGTATTTTGTTGTGTATTGTAAACATACATTACTTTTGATTGATTATTATTAAAAATTGAATTTGTTGATATTAGTTAAAGGTTTAAGAGGAATATAATTACATTCCTACAATCTTAAAAAGAAAAATAAATAAATAAATTAAAAATTTTACTTAAAAAAATATAAAAATATAATAAATAATTAAATTCCTAATGTGTGTGTGTTGTGTGTGTATGCACACACACAAATGAGCCAGGCAAAGTACAGTCTTATGGTAATTTGAATTTTTCTAATTATCTTTATTTAGTATTATGCGAATTTTAAAGTAAATCATTATTTAGGAATTGAAGATTCCGCGACGAAAATTAGATTATGAACTTCTTATCTTTGTATCCATTAATCCATGGCTTATGAACTCATGAGGTGTTGAACCTAGTTAATATGCTAGGCTAAACAATTTATTTCGAAAATTAGTGTAATCTTGTGAAAATTATGGATTGATACTGTTTTATAATTAGATTTAATTTATTTATTCATGTGATCTAGGTCTTATTACTTTTTATCCCCTTACCAAGGATTGATTGATTTGAGATCTAGTGTTTGACACTTGAAAAAGGTAACACCATATCTGAATATTAGATCTCTTGACTTAAATCTATTATAAGTGAAAAAAATGCAATCATTTGAGAGTACCAAAGCAACTTAGACTTAATGCATTTAGTAATTGATTTTATATAGATATATTACAATTGATTATTAGAAAAAGAATGATTTAACACTTAAAAGAGGTAATTACTATATGGCTATTACATCCTATAAATGAAATTTAATGAGTCTTAACTGATTTAGCATTAATTCATAATGAAAGTAATGATGAATACATTAATTTAATTAAATTATCATATTAATTAGCTTACCTTTTTTAGTGTATTTGTCACGTCTCCATCCATGGGATTCATACATAAAAACCATTGTAGATTCATGATATGCATTCGAAACCCTTATAATATATATCATGAGTCTGTAAGGTTACTATAGTACTTATTTCATAACTCAATTTCATTTCAAAATAACACAACTCAACAAAATAATAAAACATTTCTTCTTAATAAAAGAATCATTTCCAAATAACATTTACTCACATCAAAGCATTTATCATCCATCTCAAATCAAGAAAATATACTAAACAAGTGTAATCAATTCAATTCATCTCTATGAGATGTCTCAAATTTTTATTTTTCCAAATAAATGTCCATTACAACTTTGAATTCATCAAAATACAAAATATAATAGACATTTTACAATATCTTAAAATAAGTAGTTATACACTAAGTTCATAAATGTTTCCAATTAACTCAAAATAATAGAATCTGAGTTGAACATGAGATCAAATAATAGCATAGGATAATCTATGTATCTATTATCAATATTTTCACCTAATGGGCTACTTTTATCACAAATGAAATCATCTCTTATTCTTTCTTCACTGATGCACCACTCACCTAGGATGACCCTTGCTTTGGTTCATTCTTAAACTACTAAACACTGTAATTACAGTTTAAACCTTCATAACCATGGTCTCCTCAGTCTTGATATCATAATCAAATCAAAATTAAATCAATATTTATGTATTATCATCAAATCTCAATATAGTATATATATCTTATATCCAAAATCAAAGCATAAAATCATTAATTGGTCTCTAAGGCTATCATACATATAAAAAACCCATCACATGTCATTTATTTATTTATTTTTTAAAGGTAAAAATATATATTAACAAACAATCTTTATAACATCATAAAACATTCAAAAATATTTAAATTTGAAATATTTTTCATGTTTTAAAGAAAAATAGTAAAAGAATTTAACTTGTAATATAAAGAGGGTAAGCACTCCTTTACTGTCTCTTACTTCTCAAAAGTCTTTTTTGCAGGGTATCATCGCTTAACACACACGTATATACATATTTTCATTATTTCGACACCTTAATAGAATAAATGAAATTCACTTATGAATTAATCATACTCGTTTTCCTATTTTTCTTAGCTGACATTGAACATATTGAAGTATTACTTTATATTTGATTATTCTCATAAATATCATGTTTATCTAAAACTATTTTTTACCAAATCAATTTGTAATCCTTCAATTTTATTTATCTACGGTAAACTCTAAATATGAAAATAAACTAAATTCTTATATCTGAGCTTAATCGAAGTTAAGAAAGTTACCTATAACTCAAATAAGGCTTTAAAATGATGGAACCCTTTCTAAATATTAGATCCTTAGCTCATCTCAGCTCAACCCCTTATCCATGCATAAGTTTCGATTAGATTGGAAAATGTAGGTTATCCTTAAGCAAAAAATGTAGCTAAAAGATATATTCAAGCTAGAAAACTAATATTAATCAATAATTTGTGAAAATCAGGAATGATGTAATTGAGGGTTTAAAGAAAAAATGAGAGAGAAACAAAAGGAAATGAAGAGAGAGAGAAGGAAAATGGCAAAAATGACAAATTTCTGTCAATGAATTCCTTTTTATAATACACTCCATATAATTATTAATTTCCCCTTAATAGTTAAAAGAAAAGAAGGTTTCAGAAATGAACAAAACGATCATTTACTAATAGATATTTTGTTTCTTGCGTTGATGCATCCATTTCATCTCAAAGTGTCAATACTTCTTCCTTTGGTATCGACACTTTGCCCCCAAGTGTCGATACTTATTTTATGGGTATCGATATGGTATTTTGGAGTTTTCAATGCCCATTTATAAATTTTCACAAGTATTAATACTTTCTTTTAAAAGTATCGATATTTCTATAAAATGTATCAACACTTTTCCTTATAAAGTATTAATATATTTATGCTTGACTCTTATATATCGATATTCACTTAAAAGTATCAATACTTCCATACGCTTCAGTCTTTTCTTCGTCATCCTTATTATATCGCACTTTTTCGTACACAAATATTGATACTCAGGTTTTAATTATCAATACTTGCCTCAGGCCTTCGTATTTATTGATCCTACTTTTTCTTAGTATTGATACTTTTCTTTAACAGTTCAATATTTCCTTCTTAAGTATTGATATTTTGGTTCCCTTCAACATGTATCAATCCTTTTCTTTTATAGTATCGATACTTTGATTAAAGGGATTGAAATTTAGCTCTATATCTAATAAATTTAGAAAATATCATTTTAAGACCTCAAAAATTAATTTTAATCAAACTAAATCCCCGAAATAATTATTAAACCTTATGGTGTGTCAATTATTTACTCATAATACATGTGCATGTGTATAATTATAATGAAAAATGGCTGTGTTATCATTGAATTTTAGGTACAGGTACAATATTTTCATTGATTTATATCTAGTTTGTTTGTTTTTGAATTGTTATTTAAAATATATAGATAAAATTAGTTTTAAGTAAAATTTAGTACTTAATTAAATTGAATTTAATTAAATCTTCTATGTGGGATCAATATTCAAATGAATTGCAAAAATAATTTCTATTCTATAACTTGAACATCATGCACTTATGATATGTATGTGAAGAAATTAAAATTTTTATTTAACATGTGAACAATCTGTCACGAACTTACGCTAAGCTCAACCCATTGACTTAGCCTTTTGGCTCAACACGACCCATTTGATGAGTTGGACCAAGTTTTTATTGTTCACGGGTTGAGCCATGTTAGGTTGATACTATTTAGTCCGTGCTCCGATCCAAACCCTTTACCATCTCTAGCTACTCTATCTGGAGCTCGTGATAGCAGAGTACAACTATCCACAATAACTTAAAATAATGACACCTTTAAATTTTAACTAGTACGGTCATGCGAAAAGTCTTATTCTAATTTTTATTGATCGAATTGCTCAGAAACAGATTCAAGCTCTTGAGATATTTCTCAATAGAATGTGGTAATTAATAGAGTCGCTATGATCGCTGCGTTTATCGTCATCGTCGTTGTTATGTTCTCCATCATCTTTGACAGCAACTTTAAACGAGGAAGATGAATACTACAGACAGATTATTAAGGAAAGATATATTGTGTTGATACAAGAAGTTGAGGTCGTCTTCAACCTCGAGCACCAGCTTATCTTTCTCCTGGAGCTCCGGTTCTGTGATTGCAAAATAAAGGGAATTTCAAGGGTAAAGCCAATTTTTTGGTGAAAACCCTCTGATACCTAAGTCAGTGAGAGTTTTACTTGTGTGTGTGATGAAGATAATAAGACAAAATCAGAGGAAAAGGTTTCAGAGAATGTTTAGTGTGTCTCTAAGTATTTTTTTTCTCTATTGTATAGTGTGAGAGTTAGTAAAAAAAGGTGCAGAATGTTCTCTGAATGTTTAAAACGTACCTCCTATAATTTTTGTATTTAGTTATATTAGAATCATAGAATTCCGTACCTGATGGACACATATCATCGTATAATTGACGTGCTCAAAAAGCTAGAAAAAATCACGAGACATAAATATCGTGGTACTGTTCCCTGTCATGTATACCCAGAGACCCTGGACACATATCCCCTGAGACAGAATCTCTAAAATCCCTGAAACGTGAGCATCAAATACCCGAGACACGAGTATCTATTTCTCCCTGAAGCTCCGAGTCCTCATATGCTTTTGATGTGTCAGAACTTTATTGGCATCATATAACACTGTCATAAATGCTGTAAGTGTTACAAATGTCCCCGAGGCTCCGACGTCATGCACATTATATGCATGACTGAGCCCCCGAGGTGCAGTCTTGGATAGCTATTTCTGATGGGGGATAACCTGAGGAAGATTCTCTGACCACTGGCCTCGGATAAATTATCCGAGATGAATTTACTATTTCACGTACTGTAGGAAGAGGTCTCGAAATGATGCCATATTTAGAGATATGTGGAAAGGGGGGTATTATGCCCGTATGATGGGCTTGGGCCTTGGTAAAAATGCCCAAACATTAAGCCCCCACTTTTTAGTTAAAAGAGTTTTTAATTACAAACTAATTGACATCTGCTCAGTTGTCACCTCACGCCGTGACGGTTACCGTCATATTTAAGTTACCCTTTTTGAAAATATAACCGTCATCCATGTGTCACTTCCCCATTGATAGACTAGTCTGAGAGATCATGATTCTCGGACCATAATAATTCTACCGACTTAGTGGATCCCATCCATATTCAAATTTGAGAAGACATGACTCTTGGTGTTTCAAATTTAGATGATGTAGCACCTCCCTGTTCGTTGGATCGGATATGACGATTAAGGCTCTCTTGGTCTTTTCCTTATCTGTCTATAAATACCCCTTTCTTCTCTGAAAAATTCTTTTTCTCTCTTTTTGGTTATCACTTGCAAACAAACTCATTCTCGAGCATTCTGTTATCTGGCAATCCTCGGTTCACAGCATCCAACCTGTTCTCCGAGCATATTCTTCGCATATCACATTTGGTATGTTTTATCACACATCTCTACTCTTTAATCTTTGTAAACTTTCTTTTTGTTGTCTCGATTTTGAATAACAGACTATAACGACCTCGGTAGTCGTAAAAAGTTTGTAAGAAATTTTTAAAGTTGTTAATTATCCTTAATCAGCCTCTGACCTTTATCCTTTGTCTTCCTGGGAAAAAATGACTTCTGTTTTCAGCTTCACGATCAGACCTGAGGCTGTTGTTGGGGGAGACAATATAAGAGAAGGCCTGGAATTGGTTACCAGTTCAGAACCAATTTTTGAGATCTGATCCCCGTACGAGCAGGACTGGTTCTCCTCCACTATTATAGAAATCGATCTAGAGGCTTACACAGCCTTCTACGATATTCCAAAGGATATATACCTCTGAGCCCTCGAGGCCAATAAAATTCCCAACATTCCTCCTGAGGGTGAAGTTGCCTTCAACGAGGAGCTGTTCTACCTAGGGGTGAGATTATCCCTACAATCATATTTTGGCCAAGTTCTGACAATGATGAGAATAGCCCCCTACCAACTGAATCTGAATGGCTGGAGGACATTGGCAAGACTGTATGTTTTCTGGGGATAAATCACCGACTTTTCGCCCTCCATCAAAGAGCTGGAGCACATGTATATGCTAAAAAAGAACCCCGAAAAAAATCTTGGGAGGTTTTACCTTCAGGCAAGGCCTCAAAAGCCCAATCCGATCAGAGGAAACCCCACTAGCAATAAGGACTGCAAGAAAAAGTGGTTCTTTATGGGAGAAAATTAGAATTCTAAGCCACACCTCCCTGTCCTGAGCATATTTGGTGAGGCCTTGATATAGACAGGAGAGGCGGACTTGAGCCCCCGAAACTTAGAAATTATAAGACAAGTTAGGGCTCAATCTTCGAATCAGAAATCATTACTTTCTGATTCAAATTTACTGGCCTCGGGTCTGATAAAAAATGCCTGAGCAGAGACTTCGTGAACCTTTAGAAGAAAAATTTTGCCTATAGTATAGTCTCCTTTATAAACATCTGATCCTATGGTATATATGTTTCTATCACAAATGTGATTAACTCTTTTGCTTGCCTTTTTTCAGGAATAACTATGTTTAGAAAGTCATCAGCTCTGTCTTCTCTGGGGAAGCTTGTTAGGAAGAATAAAGCCGAACCCTCTTAACAAACTCCCCCCAGAAACAACAACAAAGCAGGGGGAATGTTCTGATTCGGAGAAGGAATCAGGGGCTCTTGGACTCAGGGTCCGAGTTTGCCCCTATCATCGTCCAAGATAAGGAAAAAAGAATAGTGGTGGACAATTTGCCCCTCGACAAGGGACAAAAGAGGACCAAAAATGACCATCTAATCGACCAGGAGCCAAAGAAGCTGAAGCTCGGGGGGTCGGGCTCCACAAAAACTGATACATGCTTTTATGGGATCGCCAAGATTGTTGAGCTGAAACAGGATGACATCCCCGAGGGGAAACAAAAATTCTTTTCCCACGTCCTAGACATAATAAATGGCATCGGAAAGCATCTGACCCCTCCTGTGACTGAGAGGCTGAAAAACACGAAGGACACAGAGGCCCTAGACTTTATGTACCAATGGGGCCTGCGGGTAAGTTCAACACTTGATGCTCAATACTTGTTCCTTCATACTTTATTAACAACTTACTTTACTTGAAAGCTTGTTATCAACTCAAGCGACAGTATGAGGCTAGGAAGGATGAGACAAACAAGATTAAAAAGCTCGAAAAAAAAAATGTCTTTACTGTCAATCAGAGAGAGAAGGCAGAGGATGCCTTGGCAATAGAAAGAACACAATAGAAGGCCAAGGAATCGGTGTGACAGAAAGAAAAAGAACAGCTCGAACTTTGGCTTGCTTTCTCAAAATCTGCGCACTCGAGGCTGGATCTCAAGAATACCAATCTGAAGTCTCGGGTAGCACTATAATAATCTGAGATAGAAATTTTGAAGAAGCAGATAACCGGAGAGTTCAAGAGAATCCAGGCTGCAGTGGCAGTCGTTGAGGCTGAGGGGAAGGCTACCATGAATCATGCCATTGACTTGACCTGTCAGACCTTCCAGGAGAAATATCCTCACTTCTACCTCTGGTGACTTTATGAAGAGCTGAGGCATGAACTGCCAAACTTCAGGGTCCCAGACCAAGAAGTGAATAAAGAAGCCCCTCAGCCACTTGTCGACCCGTCTGTAGACCCTGCGCTCAAAGATCTCAAAGTTGTAAATAAAAACAAATAGAGTCGGTTGCTCTATAATAATATTAGCCTTTGATGTTTTTATAAATCGAATATTTTAATGAATCTTTGTTCTTTTAACCCTGCTCCTGCCTCTTCTTGATTATGTTTGAAATGGAATATTTATCCGAGCAAATAACTTAGAAAAAATCCCACTAAGTATAATACTCAGCTCAGTATAGATATCCAAATAAATGAATTAATAAATTATCAATCAGCCCAACAGGAATATTCAAGCAAATAACTTAGATAAAATTTAATCAAGTATGGTGATCAGTTCAATATGTGCATCTGAGCAAATGATCGAAGAAATTCCATCAAGTATAATGAGCAGTTCGGTATTTATATCCGAGCAAATGACTTAAGATAAATTCAATCTAATAATGTGTAAAATCATCCTAGTGTGGATATTCGTTCAAATAATTTAAACAAAATTTCAGTAACACATGAGATCATCTTAGAAGAGATATCCGAGCAAATGACTTAGATAAAATGTAAGCAGTATATGAGATCACCTCAGTGTGGATATCCCAATAAATAACTTAGATAAAATTTCAGCAACATATGAGACCATCTAAGAATAGATATCCGAACAAATGACTTAGACAAAATGTAAATAGTATATGAGATCACCTCAGTGTGAATATCCAAGTAAATAACTTAGATAAAATTTTAGCAGTATATGAGATCATCTCATAATAGATATCCGAGCAAATAACTTAGAATATTTTTATCAAATATATCAGCTCGTGTCAGATGATACGCAACAACCTTTAAAATAGCAAATATATTCATTACAAAAAGGCAAAGACAAGAGGTTAATATATTAATCTCATTAATCATTAAATCAAATTATATATACAATTAGAAAAGTATTAACAAGTCAACCTATTTAATGATCCAATTCAAACAATAATGCAAAATAAAATCAAATTGTAGGCAGTATACAGTCTCAGATCATGGATGATGTGGTCTTGTATATGGATAAAGCTGAGGATGATGTGATCCTTACAACTGGCCTCGGATATTAGTATCCAAAGAGCCTCAGATTAATATAATTCCTCAAGCCGCATACATCCTTATCACGGAGACGACGTGGTCTCATTGGTATAAGGTCTTCTCGGGATAACTCGATCCCAATAATCAGCCTCGAACGACGTAGTCTATATGGTCTCGAAATGACGTGATTCTTTAAGCTACTAATATTGGTGTGTAGGTTGTCTATTCACCACACTGCCCTAATAAATATCCTTAGCACAAAGATGACGTGGCCTTATTGACATAAAGTCTTCTCGGGATAACTCGGTCCCAGTAACTGACCTCAAATAATGTGGTTTATATGGCTTCGAAACGATGTGGTTTCTTAAGCTACTAATGTTGGTGTGTGGATTGCCTATTCACCACATCGCCTCAACAAATATCCTTAGCACGAAGACCACGTGGCTTTATTAGCATAAGGTCTTCTCAGGATAACTCAGTCTCAGTAGTCGACCTCGGACGACGTGGTCTATATGACCTCAGAATGATGTGGTTCCTTAAACTACTAATATTGATGTGTGAGCTGCCTATTCACCACATCGTCCTAACAAATATCCTTAGCACGGAGACTATGTGACCTCGTTGGTATAAGGTCTTTTGGTTGAAAGATTCAGGCAGCCTTGTCATAGAAATCAGACCTAATTAGAGAACTGAAGAGAGAGGCACGATTGGAGTTCTTCATGGAGTAAGTGTTCAAGACGTTGGTCACAAGATCATAGGATTTGTTGCCAAAAGGGTCGTATCAAGGAAAATAGAGCTTTAGTCTGTCTGCATTCCCTAGCTTTCTGATTGGGATACCACTCGGGATCTTTAATTTGTATACCTTTGGTATGAGTATTTTAATAACTTTATATGATCCTTCCTAATTGGCTCCAAATACCTCTTCACCTGAGAGCTTGGTGTTGAGAGTCACTCGTCGGAGGACTAAATCTTTCCTATGAAAGGTTCTGCGTCTAACTTTTTGATTATAATATCCTATCACCTTCTATTGATTAGCTATTACCCGAATTGCGGCCTCGTCTCTCTTTCCATCTAATAGATCTAATTTTAGTCTTCGGTTAGCTTCATTCTTTTCTTTATTGTAGTCTTGCACTCGAAAGGTTAGGATATCGATCTTTACAAGGATTATGACTTCACATCCGAAGGCTAATAAGAAAGGAGATTCTCCCGTTACTATATAAGGAGTGATTCTATAAGCTCAAAGTACTTGGGGTAACTTGTCGATCCAAGCTCCTTTATGTTCTCCAAACTTCTTTTTGAGTGCCTTCTTGACTACTTTGTTGACAGCTTCCACTGTCCATTGGCCTGAGGATGTGTTGAGGTGGCAAACCTCAAGTCAATACAAAAATTCGAGCAGAATTCCCTGAACATAGCATTGTCAAATTATTTTCTATTGTCGACCACCAATATTTGTGGGACTCCGAAGCAGTATATGATATTCTACTTGACGAAGGTTGTAGTCTTTTTCTCTGTTATGTTAGAGAGTGGCTCTAGTTCCATCCATTTTGTGAAATAGTCTATTACCACAATGGCATACTTGGTGTTGGCTCGGGTGGTCGGTAGCGATCCAATCAGATCCAGCCCCTATTGAGAGAAAGGCCAAGAACTTTAAAGATAAGTGAGTTCTTCTGGGGGTTGTATTGGAATATCTCCATGAATCTGACATTGATGGCAAAATTTGACCAGCCTGAAAGCATCCTGCGAAATTATGGGCCAATAATATCATTGTCGAATAATTTTATACATCACTGAATAAGCCCCTCCATGACTTTCGCAGGTCTCATTGTGGATTTCTTCAAGAATCTTATCTGCTTCATCTGGTCTTAAATATTTCAAATATGACAGGTTAAATCCACGTTTATAAAATATATTATCAATAACAGCGTACCTGGCTGATCTGTTCTTTATCTTTCTTGCCTCATTTTTGTCAATTGGCAGCTTTCCATGCTGAATATAAGACTTCAACTCCTTCATTTACTTTGGGTCAAGGATTTTCTGCAGGGCAGCAACAAATTCTTCTTTGAGGTTAACACTTCTCTGCGTTAGGATCTTGACTAGCATTGTAGCTGGAGCTTGCCCCTTGAACATCGAGGCCAATTTTATCAGAGAATCGGCCCTGTAATTTTTTGTTTAGGAGAGTTATTTTACGGTGACACTCCGGAATGCCTCTATTAACTTCTTAGCTTAGACCAAGTAAGCCTGCATATTGTCCTCCCGATCCTGGAACTACCCATTGAGCTTATTGACGATTAACTGGGAATCGCTGTTTATGATCATGTTTCGGGCTCCTAAAGCCTGAGCTAACTTAATCCCATTGATCAGTGTCTCATACTCTGCCTCGTTGTTAGTCACTTTGAAATCAAACTGCAAAGAATACATGACCTCTTCTGTGTCTGGCCTCTTCAAGATTATTCCTACTCCACCTCCCTGAATGTTCGATGCTCCGTCAACATGCAACTGTCAAATATCCTTTGAGACTTTAGGGTCGAGTATACTATTCTCGTCTCGAGTATTATTGACATCCGAGACTTATAATATAACAAGCTATTCTTAGACTGTTAGTTCTGTCACAAAATCTGCCAGAGCTTGTTCCTTAATAGCTTTTCGAGGTCGATAGTTTATATCATACTCATTGAGTTTTACAGACCACTTTACCAATCTTCCTGATAAATCTGGTTTGTTAAGAATTTGTCTCAAGGGTTGATCTGTCATCACAACTATCTGATGAGCCTGGAAGTAAGGGCATAACTTTCTGACATCAACAATAAGTGAAAGAGCGAACTTCTTAGGTGGAGTATATTGGGTCTCAGCATCTAGCAAAGATCTGCTCGTGTAGTACACAGGCCTTGGCACCTTTTCTTTATCTTCCTTCACAAGAACGGAGCTCACGGGGTGCTCGCCAACTGCCAAATATAGTTGCAAAACGTCTTCTTTCTTGGGGCTTACAAGATGGAGAATATGTGCTAAATATTCCTTGAGCTCTTGGAAGCTCTGATTATAATTCTCATCCCATTCTAACCTCTTCCCTTTTCTTATCATCTGGAAGAAAGAGAAGAACTTATCCGTGGTCTTCGAGATAAATTTGCTCAGGACTGTCAACCTCCTTGTTAAACTTTGTAACTCTTTTATTATGGTCAGGGGTTTTAAATCTAGGATGGCTTTAAACTTTTGCGGGTTGGCCTCAATGCTTCGTTCACTGACCATGTACCTGAGAAAATTTTTCAACTCCAACTCCAAACAAACATTTCTCAGGATTTAACTTTATGTTTTACCTCCTCAAGTAAGAGAAGGTTTCCTTCAAGTGTCTGGCATGGTCTAAGGCTTTTACAGACTTTGTGATCATGCCATAAACATAAACTTTCATGATTGACCCAATCAAAAGTTTAAAAACCTTATTGACTAATCTCTAGAACGTCGTCCTTGTATTCTTTAATCCAAAGGGCATAACTGTGTAACATTACAACCCCTGATCAATGATGAATGCAGTTTTATCCTGATCGAGTTCATGCATTATGATCTGATTATACCCCAAAAAAGCATCCATAAAACTAAGAAGCTCGTGACCAGTCATGGCATCTACGAACTGGTCAATCTTTGGAAGGGGGAAGCTATCTTTTGGACAAACTTTATTCAGGTCGATGAAATCCACACACATCCTCCATTTCTCGTTAGCCTTTTTCACCACCACTACATTTGGAATCTGTTCGGAGTATTGAAATTCTCAGATGAACCTTGTTTTTAGAAGCTTGTCGACTTCGGCTTTGATGGCCTCCCTTGTTTCAGAGTTGAATGTTTGCCTCTTCTTAGTCACGGGCTTAAACTTTGTATTCACCATCAACCGGTGAGAAATAACCCAAGCACTGATCCCTGACATGTCATCATAGGATCAGGCAAACACATCGACATTTTGCCAATACCTCTATCAATGATGCTTTGTGCTCAAGGGTCAAATTAGATCCAATTTTCACAGATCTCTCGGGCCACCTGTCATCCATAGCGAGGGACTCCATCTCTTTGAATGGCTCGACAGATTACGTCTCTTTGAACGGGCCCATCTCCTTACCCAACCATTCTACTGGTCCTCCCTGCCGATCACCTTCTACATGTCCTGCAATTATTCCTTCTAGTGGGTATTTATGAATACAGTAAGAATTTCTAGAAGCAGTGGCAAAGCAGGATCGGGTCTCTCTCTGATTTTCCCTCACAACATCGATTCTATCTTCTGCTCTGAACTTTAACTTCATATAATGAACACTCTCCACTACTTTTGTAGATCGGAAGAATAGCCTCCCTAAAATTATGAAGTATGGCATCTTCAGATCAACAACCTAGAATTCTACCATTGTGGTCTGCTGATATGGTCGATCACCCATTGTCACTGGCAACTGCACTGTTCCCAGGGGATATATATATGACTCCCCAAATCCAAACAGGGTAGTCTCAACAGGTCTTAACCTTAGATTCTCAATGTTCAAAGAATCCAAAGTCTCTTTGAAGATGATATCGATGGAACTCCCTGTGTCAATCAATATTCTACTAATCTGAGAAGTTTCAATTGTCAATGTAACGACCAAAGCATCATCGTGTGGATAATGAACCCCACACTCATCCTCATCTGTAAACAATATCGAGATCGAGGCTACTCTGGGCCTCTTTTCTACATGTACATTTGACGTGCGACTCCATATTCGTGCTCGTAAGAAAATATCGAGAATAATTCTTTGGAGAGTTGTTTGAATTTTCAGCCAATATGGGATCCCTTGTAATCACCATAGCCTTGTTATGTCTCAGATCCTGTCTTGAATTTTGGGCTTCGTCGTCATCTCTGATAATAAATTCGATCGGGTAGTTATTCCTGACCAAAATCTCAGTTTGATTTTGGAGCTCGTAGCAATCATTTGTCAAGTGTTTCATGTCTTGATGGAACTCACAGAACTTGTTCTTGGCTTTTTTAGTTGGCTTATATCTGATCAGGCGGGAGTTTAACAGAAAAGTCCCCCACCTCCTCACTTTCTCCAAAATCTGAGAAAGGGGTACATTGAGGGGAGTGAATTCCCTCTTCTCTTCTATCTGAACTACTCGCCTCGGATCATCTCTCTGAGTCAACCTTCTTTCCTTGACATAGGACTCCTCTCTACGTCTGTCATTCTTGTAATACTCAGGAGCTTTGTCTCTCCTGCGACTTACCTCAAAAAACTTTTTCTTATTATTTTTCCACTTTTTATTGTCGGGCTTCTTGAATCGGTTAGTGTCTCTCGGGGGAGCCCTCACTGGATTTTGCTCTTTGATCTTTAGCATTACTTGATTTTCGACTTCAATCTCATCAAGTAATTTTCTTCGAGCAGTCTCGTAGGTCTTCACTAAGGACTTGTATATAGAATACCAAGTCCGATCTATTTTTAGCCCCTGTTTCAGTCCTTCCAGTGCTAAAAGGTGATGGAAGGCCCCCATCTCAAGTACTTCCTCATGGTATCTCTTGGCAAAGCTCCTGAAACTTTTGCCACTTCCTTGTTTGAGTAGCAAAAGGGAGCTCAGAGTTTTGGTATTGAAAACTGCTCCTTTGAACTCCATGATAAATACATCGTATAACTGCTCGAAGTATCGGAGGCTCCCTGGAGTTAAACTCATGAACCATTTCCTCGCTTGTCCTTCTAGGGTCAGAGGAAATAAACGATACATCTAGTCTTCGTTCAGACCCTGGACAAGCATCATCTTATGGAAAAAATTCGTGTGCAGTGATGGATCCATCTTCCCAAAAAAATGAAGTAATCTGGGGCATTTTAAACTTTCTGGGCAAGGTCTGATTCAATAGTTTAGGGGCTAATGGTGATTTTGTATATGGCTCTGTTTACTTAATAGATTCCGTTGGTTTACCTCAGGGACGCGTCTTCTCACCATTCATATCCTCAACCAGTTCTCACTAAGGCCTCTACGTCTTTTTCCTTAGTGTCGATCCTCTCATCCTCCTCATGGGGCGAATGTCTATGCTTGAAAGTTTCACTTTCTCTCCTCCGTCTCTGTTTCAAAATTACCCTCATATCACTCGGGGGTAAACTGATCTCATCGGGTATCTCCTGGATCGCTTCTGGGCTTTGAGATATCCGTGTGGACTCAGGATGATGTCTCTCACGAGCAAGGGAAGGCATACATACATTCCTGCCTCCCACTTTCTTCGGGTGGGGTTTATCAACAGCCTTATTCTTTTCTTTTTTCGCTTTCGCATACTTTTAGTTCGGGATTTCCTTCTCGCCCCTTCGTCGTTCCTCACCATAGCCTTTGATCGTGGAATACTACTCTCCATAATTTCATCTGGTACCTTTGTGCCCTTATCTGACACCTTTGTACCTATTATGTTTAGCTGCATTGTCTTCTTCATCTCTGATATTTTCTTGACCAGCATTTGTATTTGCTAATCTTTCTTTGCATGTCGTTGTTCGCTGTCTTGGATTAGCTGTAGCAAGCGAGTCATCTCGTTCGTACCCCTCGACTGGGATAACTCGCGTGCATGACCTTCATCAGTATTAGACCGGGAGCTCTCATGCTCCGAAATTTTATGCAAGGTGTTGTCAACCCCATCTACTACAGCAATAGCATCAATGGAGTTCCCGTCCACATTTTTTCGTTCCGTCACATGTATCCTGGTTGAATATCCTCTAGTGTTCGTCATCTTCATTGGAATAGGTTGTCTTTTAGCTTTTTGTTCGATCCCCACAGACGGCGTCAAAAATTGATGTAAAAAGTTGAGGTCGTCTTCAACCTCGAGCACCAGCTTGTCTTCCTCCTCGAGGTCCGATTCTGTGATTGTAAAATAAAGGGAATCTCAGGGGTAAAGCTGATTTTTCGACGAAAATCCTCTTATGCCTAAGTCAATGAGGGTTTTGCTTGTATGTGTGGTGAAGATAGCAAGACGAAATCAAAGGAAAAAGTTTCAAAGAATGTTTCGTGTGTCTCTGAGTGTTTTTTTCCTTTATTGTATAGTGTGAGAGTTAGTGAAAAAAGGTGCTGAATGTTCTCTGAATGTTCAAAACGTACCTCCTATAATTCCTAGATTCAATTATATTTGAATCATAAAATTTTGTATCTAATAGACACGTGTTGTCGTACAGTTAACATGTTCAAAAAGCCTATAATAAAAATCACGGGACGTGGATATCGTGATACTATTCTCTATCACGTATACCCCAAAGTTCTGTACACATATCCCTAAGACAGAACCTTCAGAATCTCCGAAACTTGAGTATCAATTATTTAAGACACGAGTATCTATTTCTTTCTGAAAGCTCCAAGTCTCCGCATGTTTTTTTAGAGATGTGCCAGAATTTTATTGACATCATATAGTACTGTCATAAAATACTCTAAGTGTTATGTTTCCAAGGCTCCGATGTCATCCATATTATATGCATAACTGAGTCCTTTAAGGTGAAGTTTGGAATAATCGTTTCTGACGAAGATGATCTAAAGAAAATTATCTGATCACTAATCTTGAATAAATTATCTTAGACGAATGTATTATTTCACATACTGTAAAAAGAGATCTAAAAAAGATGTCATATTTAAAAATACGTGAAGAGAGACTATCTCCCTATAATGAATTTCTATTTTTGATTTAATCTTAATAAAAATATCCAGACATATTAATTAATAATTAGGTGAAAAGTTTTTAAGAAAATGGTCTTAGAGAAAGAGAGAGAGAGAGAGAGAGAGATTGATTCGGTTAGATTGACTAAAATGATAACTGGTAGGATCTTCTTGATGCATCTATTAACCTGCCACGTCTGTCCGTTTCTGACAGCAGTTTCTCTGTTAGTCCTAAGGCCAATGAAAATGTCACCACCAACGACGAAAGAATCGAGAGATTCAAATAAGTGAAAGATGCAAGTGTGTGACCCTCACAGACTGATCAATCCTTTTATCAGCCTTACTACGTCCAATATTATCGTGCATGAAGGTTAATGTAATTTTTTTCCTTTTTGGGAGAAATAGTTCTTCGTATTAGGGGAAATCAAAAGTTTTATGGTATAAGAAAGTTACAAAACTACAGTTTAGTTGATGATTTTGTTACTCCTGATTATTTTGAGCAGAAAGCCCGTTCCTCCGCTGTCGCTTTCATCTTACTTTATTTAAGTCAATGATTAAAAAGGTAAATAATTAACCACTACCAGAATAAAATTATGTAATATATAAAATTAACTTAAAATTCGTTGCATATGCATTCAAATGAAGACGAAAATAACCACAAATAAAAACAAAATCCTCTAGTTATCGCAAGACCACAGAAGCAATCATAATTTCCTCCGAATTCTTTTATTTCAATTTTAGGTCATTCTCAATAAATTGGGCTATTTTTCATCCAGAATTTCTTTCAAGAACAAATATTTCAATCCTCTTTAAAATAATTGAAATCTTTGAATTTGACAAAACCAAAAGGGTTAATTCCAATCTCCCAATAAAATTAAATTGATCTCTACGAGAAACAAAAGTAGTCAGATTGTGTATAAGCCATAGTTCATCTGCTATGGATTTAATTTTGGATGAAGACAACTCTGCAGGAAATCAGATGCTAAAATATATTTCCTGCTCTAATCATTCTACAGTATAGGCCTTGACACTCCTGTTTAACACAAGAGGCAACAGAAATATGCCTGTCTCAGCATTTTCTTCTATCAAATGCAAAAGAAATAGATATGGTTGACGGCTGGCTGAATTTACAATAGTCATACAAGGATCGGATCAGTCTAATATTCCTTTTAGGCTTTCCAATCATAGCAGATCAATAAAAAATCCAAGGCCGCAGCTGATGGGAAGCATGTTGCCTGGAAAACGAACTGAGAACAGGCAAGGCCCAGTTCAATCATACTCATTTTCTATGCAAGTACAGTTAGCTGTTCTAGCAGGAGATGAAAAAGAAATGTACATTGAGCTAACAGTAACAGATAAAAAGAAACAGGTTCAAGTGCAATGAAGCAGTCTCTCTTCCTCCAACGCTACTTTCGATGCCTTCTCTTCTGCTCAGCTCTTTGCCGCTTCTCATCCTGCCACTCCCGGTCATACATTCTAGAACTTTTGGTTAAGGAATTGTAAATTCCAGTACACCATCACTAGAAAAATAAGAAGTTAGGCCAAAATGCATCTAAATGTGCGTAATGCATTATTATAAGCTCGTGTATTAGCTGGATCAACTAGTAATACCTCTTGGGGTGGTACAAGAGTTAGGTAGAGATTTGAATCCTACTCAACTTAAGGTTTACAAGGTACCTAGAGTGGATTTTTTTTTTTCAAATATATATATATATATATATTTGAAAAAAAAAAATCCATACATAATTTATTGTTTATAATGCTAAATGAACAACAAAATATAATCAATACTATTTTGAATAGCTTTCCCTAACTTCAGGCTGACCATGTCGCCAATCAATCACACTGCATGAAAGCAGGCTATGAGGAGGCACCACAATGTTTTCAAACTCAAAATCATTAGTGCCTTAATCACTTCATATGGTTAAGGGAAATGGTAAAACAAGAAGGCTTGAATTGAAGGAAAGCTATATGGTGAGGACAAGTGCAGAATAGAATTAATCGAATTTGCAGAGGTTGACACGAGTTTAGCAATTTCTGAAGGGGAAGATACCAAAACGAATACATGTAAGACATTGTATTTCCAGATGACATGCATCATGCATCCAAGAGAGTAGAATTTAAGGATACAGATCTGAATCACGACGAGCCATCTTGCCAGCTACTTCTTTGCTGTGAATCCTCATATTTTGTTCCTCCATGTAGCTTGTGCGCTGCATCGTGGCTCCCTTTCTATCTCCCCTATCTCTTCCGTCATATGACTGCGACATACCAGCAGAAAGGGCAGGAAATTGAGGGGCCATGGAAGAATACTCTCCAGCTTCCCCTGATGGTAGATGCTCCCTTTTAAGTTTCCTTCTCTTTGAGGCTGCAGTAGCATCAATTTCCTCCTTCAAAAGGTTAGCTTTTTCCCTGTCTCTCTCCCTCTCATCCATCTACATAAAGCAAAAATAAAAGAATCTAAGAAAAAAAATTTTAACTTCTTGAATTAAGATGAAACCAATTCAAAAACTAGCATACAAAGTATCACATATGCACATTAATGCGGTAATTGGTAATCATGACTTTTGAAGAACAACATATTGAAAAACTAATGTCTAATAAGAAATACAACAAAATCAATAACAGAAAGACAAGTTACGCCAGGACAACCGTTTCAGTTAGCAAAGCTGAGTACAGAGAATAGTTCTTCATTGTGGCAGACACTTCAACATCATAAAGACTCAACCTTCTGATAAATTAGGAAGCTATTTTACCAGGCAATTAACGAAAATTATAATTTATAATTATTTATAAAAAGGCATGTAACATATTTTAGAAAGAATATTCCATTTAAATACAAGACAATGAATGACAAAGTAAATTAGCTACCATATGGACAAGCAATTAAATCAAGAGGTTGAAGGCTGGTAGTTCATTTCAATAATTATGAAGGATGGATTCCTCTTTTGATATGCTAAGAACCAAGATTATTCAATTATGCTAGGATATCATAATCACTGAATATTAAACAGGGTCCAAGACAAAGTTCATCGAGTAGATAGCCAATTAGTATCATAATCACTTCAATGACTTAGATATAAAAAAAAGATTTTGAGTTTTATCTGCTCATACAGGATGCATTCTGTTTCCAAATCATAAGCTACACCACCACCACCAAGAGTTGTGTATTGGAAGCATCAAATACAGACATGCTCCCCCAAGAGTAACATCAGAAACCTTATTTTGCATCCTAGAAATTATGTACAATGAAAATGAAATCAATGACTAGGCTCAACACATACCTTCAGTGACAAAACCTCGCGTTCGTCTCTCTTTCTGTCTCGAAAATCATCTTCCCTTCTACGTTTTGTATCGTCCAGTGAAACTAAGGAATTTTCTTCAGATCGTCTCCGTTCTTTTTCATCATGTCTTGGAGAAAGCCTTTGAGAATGTCTGGTACTTCCAGACCTCCTATCAGCATCATCATCTCTCCTACCAGAATTAATGGACTGGGGAATCAGGTGAGGAGGTAGGGGAGGTGGTGGAGGCAAGCTTTGCCCATGAAACCGGTCATCAACATGAGATTTTTCAGAAGCTGAATCATTGTAGCGTACTTTGCTTTTGTCATCCTTGTTTCTTTCATCTTTAGTTTTGTCAGCAAGCCTATCAAAAGTTCTATCCGTACCTCTCTCTTGTCCTCTCTCAACTGAGCGTTCTCTTCCATATCTTTCCATGGACCTATCCCTTGGTTTGTCAGTTATAATATCGTCTCCAAGGGTCTTATCAAGACGATCCAATCTTTCCTTGTGGTCCCTTTCATATCTTTCAATGCCCTTATCTTTTGACCTATCCAAAGGTCTATCTGTAGCCCTATACATGCTCTGATCATCACTTCCTATTTTGTCAAGATCGGTAAATCGCGGATCCATTGACCTCTCTCTCTCAGAACATCTAACTTCACTGTCAGAATCTCTTGATTCAACGTCCCCTTTATAGCGTTTATTTGGTCTGTCAGGATCTTCAGTAGGACTGGTTCTTTTTTGAAGCTTATCACCAGACTTCAAAGGAGTAGCAGAGCTATCATGCCTTGGAGAATGTACAGTTCGAGAAGAAGAGGGCCTCGGTGCATCAGAAACCTCATTGCCATCACTTTTACCGGCAGAAAACCTAATTTCAGAAGACTTGGCTACCCCACTGTCTGTCTTTGATTCATTGCCACGCATATCTAATGCTCTTGTAGATGAAGTTGGGCCTTTAGCTGAAACTGTGTTAGAGTTTACTGCAGTTGCAGAAGAAACATTAGCGGACCCACCTTGCTTCCCCTCTGATGCATGAGAAGTGAGATCTCTGTCACTAGTGGAAAAGCCCGACGTTCTGCCAACAGCGTTTCCATACTTATTATCATCCTTGGTAAGATCCTGTTTTTGGACCTTAAGTGATGCAGTCGGCACTGACCGTTTCACTGTAACTTTTGACTGTAAAAAGGAACTGTGAACATTTAACAGAAAAGGAACAAATATCCAAAAGGCAGGAATTATTGAAGAACAAAAACTAGTACAACAGTTACCAATTTTCTAGGATATCAGGCGACATCAAAATAAGAAAGAATAACAAGCAGTTTTAGCAGATAAAAAAATATAAGAAATACATAACCAATTTAATACATCTATAATCAATAAAAAGGCACTTGAAATATCCAATTTCCTCATTTCCTAAAAATGGTAGGTCTATCACAGGCATAAATCATCACTGATGGAAGAACCGATGGTTCCAGAAATATTAAAAAGAGGCATCAACTAGACAAGAAATTGTTACTAAATCCCCCACCCATTCATTGTTCAAAAATACATTGCATAAAATTCTTTTCATTGCAGATTAAATCCTTGTACCAATTAATTATATAGATAATATAGTCTGTAAAATCTTTATTTTTTCCTCCTTCCACCTCTTTGTACAGATTTACACTGAGTTTTAACTAAAATATAATTCCAACCAAAAGGCAAGTAAATGGTTCTCATATAGTGGTTAGGTTAGAAATTCAACTTTTTCACCTTTCGAAGTGAAACATGAGTTTTTCAGTTTGTAGGTATTCCATACATTAGTATAACACTGGAAGGATAAGGAGGTGGAGGAATCATGCACTGAATTCTTTCCAACATCTTAATCCCTTTTTTTTCTTTCTTTCTTTTCTTTTTTTTTTCTTTTTTTTTTCTTTTATAATTTTAGGGGAAATATGAAAAGGAATGAAAATAATCAACCATCTAAAGAATTTTATTCAGCTACATGAACCATGAGACTTAAAGACTCAATTTATGATCCCATGGATAGGTATCACTATACCTTGACTATTACATACCTACTCATATCTTCTAATTCCAGGAACGAGATTTTTCATAGAAGTAATCTGATCATGATGCATGTGTATCATTCAAAGCCTCTAAACGGCATGTTACATCCATTTTCACTAAAAGGATGCCTTGAAACCACAAGTCAGCACAGAACAGATCCATGGGACTTCCTCTACTTAAGACTTGTATTTTCCAGACATACTGCAGTTAGGCATCTCAATACCTTGACCTGTTAAATACCTACCAACTGTTTTCTCTCTCATTACAGGAATGAGATCATTGTAAAGTGATCTAATCATGATCCATGCACATCCTTAAGACCTCTACATATCAAATTACATGCATATTTGGTGAGAAATTGAATTAAAATCACAATTCTGCCTCAACCGCCCAGATACCTACCAACCATTATCTCTCCAGTTTCATGCATGAGCTTTCTGTTAGAAGTCCTAAAATCATGATGCAGATGTATACCAAGAGTCCTCTAAATGCTACATAATAGCTTTTTCCTGTAAGAAAATAAGCTAAAATCTCTTCAAATCCAATGTTTAGTAGTTAATGCCTCTAAACATGATGCAGATGTATACCAAGAACCCCCTAAATGCTACATAATATCCTCCTTCTGAAGAAAATAAGCTAAAATCTCTTCTGAAGAAAATAAACTAAAATCTCTTCAAATCCAATGTTTAAGTAGTTAATGCCACTAAACATGATGCAGATCTATACCAAGAGCCTTCTAAATGCTACATAATCTCCATTTTCTGTAAGAAAATAAGCTCAAATATCTTCAAATCCAATTTTTGAGTAGTTAATGCCACTAAACAACACAAAATCTATTAAAAAATTAGATAAGCACACACAACGGCGAGATTCAGATAATACCTCAGTCTCTGATGAATTCTTCGTAGCAACTTTGCCCATGTTCTCATCTTCCTCTAATTGTTTCTGATTTTCCACCAACCTTGACATTCCATCAGATCCATTAGCCAATGAACCACCTTTCAATTTTACGTGTCCCAGGTCACCTTTTACATGTGAGATGCTTTCTGTTCTTTCCAACCTCCCATCAGCAGCTTTTGTTCTAGGAATCTGGTCTCTGACTGGATTTCCAGAATCAGAATGTTGTGCTCCTGTGGCTGCTTTTCCAGTGCCAGGTTCACTTTGAGGAACATTGAGAGCAGAACCGTTTTGCACAGCTGCATTACCAGCTAAAGACCTTGAAACAAGTGAACCAGCAGGTTTTAGCTCAAGATATCCCATGCCAAATTCTTCATCTGTAACCCATGAAGGCTGCAAACAATAGGGGAAAGTTAATCGAAGGTCAACTACAAGCACTTAATCAGATATATTAAGTTGTAGCTTTACTTTTCTTGCAGCCAAAGCAGCAGCAACACCAGTTGCCAACACCTTTAGATCCTCTCTTTCATCACTTTTGATTTTAGCTACCTGTATGGCAAGGGGGAATAAGAAACACTAAACTTATAGATTCAAATATGAAAAAGAAAGAGACAGACAGCTTGAATATTCTCTATGCCTGTTACTTACACGTTTTTCAAGATTGATACCACTCTTTCGAGTAACCGGGAAAACACCAGATATTTTTGTCAACATTATAAGAGCATTCCGAATTTCCATGTACTCGGCAGATTCCAAGCACTGAATCAATAATCGTGTGATTCTCAGACTCCACTTCCAGTGTAC
>JAVXUL010000012.1:656859-689506 GCA_035590515.1 Trichilia minutiflora | reverse complement strand
ACTGTGTTAAAAAATGGTGTGCCAAGGGAATGAAGAGTATGTACAAACATGGCACAGTAGACAGCATCTGGCATACTGAAAGTACAGCGGGCAAAAATGCAACTCTGAAGGAACTCCATATTGATCTTCAGTGTATCAGGGCAGGAACTCAACCATTTGTCCTTTTCACGAGAAAGTCGCCGACAAACTGAAGCCACATTTTCTTCATGCTTATGAAGTTCATTAGTTAGACGATCTAGAGACTCTTGAATTCTTTCCTTGTCTTTTTTGCTTCTAGTTATTACTGAACTTGAATTGTCAGAAAGCTCTTCAAGAGCTTTAAGTGCAGCATGCTGTTTGGCAATTTCAGATTCATAACGATTTCTAGGAACATAAAGATCATAGAGTGTGAGGCCCCAGAAAGTTGCATAGAGATCAGGGGAAAGGCTATTCCAGGCTTTTGAGGGCAGCATAGTTTTAACAGCGTCGAGAAGATCTGACCACCTGCATATATTCATGTAAATACATCAACAGTGAACGGTAACAAGAAGAGAGCCACTTAGCAGGGAAAAATTAGATATGAGTGTTAGGAAAACCATTTGGGAATTTGCATAATGACCCTAGTTCTTCACACTACAATTATTTCCTTTTTTGTTTCAATACAGCCATGACCAAAAAAGAAAAAACACTGACGATTTGCATCTTGACAAAAGGATATCAACTTAAAGAGATAAAATGAAGAAAAAAAGGTCAAACATTGATAGAAAAACAGGGTCAAACATCATTACATTATAGGCTTCTGAGACCCCAGATCCAGAATCATTTTGTCAGAATCTTCCATAGTTTCGGACTCGGTGTTTGCAGCTTCACCGTCATCTAGAGGCCAGAAAACACCAGAACTCCCTTGACACTTAAATAGCCTCATTACAGGACGATATATCAAAAAGGCAACCTAGATCAGGGAAATATAGAAAATGAATGGATTTTTGCAATATAATATACAAATTCTTGAAAACTATAAAAGCACTGTATGTCACAGAAAGTAGAATTACAGTCAAAGCATATCAACAGTCATAGTTCTACAATCTTGACAAAATAGAGAGGCAGCAGAAAGACATTAAAGGCATACCTCAGGATCAAGGTGATAGAGGTGAATAAGATCATTAAGTGATGGAACTAGCTGAGCATATGCGGTAGCTGGAGTTACTGCACTGCAAAGGAATTCCACATACTGAAGAAGGGTTCCATGGCATCTATCAAACTGTTCACTAACCATTTTTATGTAAGGAGCATCTGCATTTATAACAACTCTGCAGGAAATAATATAATCAGAATAGGTGGTAATTCCAACAACCCACCAGTTCAATGTGTTGGCCATGCAAGTAACAAAGGCAGCAATAAAATCCCACAATCTAGATATCGTATAAAAGAATCCCTAGCCAAGGAAAGCTTAACAACATTGAGGGCTCTAGAGAAAAATTGGAAAAGGAAATAAAATGCATATAACAAAAAGCACAAGCATGAAAATGACTAGCTATCTCAGACCCAAATGCAGGATGACGCATAACAGGCAATACTACTAACTGTAACAGTTCTGCCTTCCTTCACATCACTTAGTCAAAATGTATTAGCAGAAAGCCAAGGATGTAAAAACTGTGACAAGAATATTAAAATAACTTGACACCAAATTCTTTATGCCCACTCAACAGCTTAAGCTTTTGGAGTGGGTTTGTCTAATATGATATGAAAGGCAAGTTTATTTTTGTTTATATGATACTGATCATACGGCTGAAACCTTCATTTGACAGCTTCAGCTTTTAAGTTTGAGTTGTCCAACAAATTGCATTATATGGCAGAAGACCAAGACCCAAGACTTCAATCACATTTACAAAACCTCATTCACATTTTCTCTTTATAAGATTAGTCACAATAAAATTGTTCAATTCCACATTGTCTTCTTCTGCAACAGACATGCCCAAAGTCATTACACAGGTGCATATGTACATATATATACAAAGAAGTTGCAAGTATGCGAGACCCATCCAAATATTATGCATATATAAATAAACCTATAATTATTTTATACATTTATACGTGTGTACCCGTGTTTAGAGTTAGTTTAGCTTGTCTGAGAAAAACGTGTAAGTTGATAAAAGAAAATAATGAAACCAAAAGTCAAAACCCCAGGAAAACCAATAGAAACAATAAGCTGATTGATAGTCAAGATTCTGACATGTCAGGAAAAAATTCATCAATCCTTCACCATAAAAGTGCAGCTTTGTAAGGAAAGACAGGCATTAATTCAAGTAGCTATTGAAAGAAGAAACTTCAACAGCTTACGTAGAGCGATGCTGAGCTATAAGCAACAAAAGAGGAATTGCCAACTTTGGTTCATCCTTGGGGAGTAATGAGTCTTTCAACCTATTGGTAGATTTAATCAAAGCCTGCAAAGAAAGAAGTTAAAAAGTCTTCAAACTTAGTTTGATGAAAGGAATAGCACATTTTTTATGTCAACCCTGAAAATTGATAAGCAAAACAGCTTATAAAAACCTTCCACTCATCGCGAACTCATCACCCCATGTGGAAACACAACAAACAAATGAAGTTCATGCACATACTACAATGATGGGAATCTCAATCAATGTAGACTTTACAGAAACCATATAATCATGATCAGGTGGCAGAATGAGCACAGGACTCAAAAAAAGGAAAAGTGAAAAGGGCCTCACATATTCAATTATATACCACACAGGGAAAGTTCACGGCTCCAAATCCCACAGGATATTTTGCAAACATCAGGGGGTTGCTTAACAACGTAAAGATCCCTTACAAACGTTCAAAATTAATTTATAGTGAAAACAAATTTTAGCTTGAGAAAAATAATTCCAATAACTTCTTAGCAAAAGGATGCATAATATCATCTCAGATTTATGGTAAAGGATAAAAAAAATAGACAATTACATTGCTCAAATTCATGTATTTCTGCCATGCAAACTATTATTAGATAAGAATCCAACTTCAAATCATATCATTTTACTCAAAGAGCTTGCATAGTCGACAATTGTCCAAACAAATTACTTTCAAAAGTAGAATTCCCTGAATAAAACTAAGAATTAATACGTCAATTCTGTTACACATTCTATAAATTCATGGTATATAGCAAACAAGTCATACATAAATGAAAAATCATTATTCTGTTTTCTATAATTAAAGAACATTAAGCATTCATACTCAAATCATTTGTTTAAGAATTAAGATATTGGCAAAGTGACCAACCAAAATCATGAATTCTCATCCAACAATCTGATAAAAAGATAGTGAAGTCAAGCAATATAATAATCAATTTAGCTCCATATGATGGCTGAACTAAAAAGAGTTCACAAAACCTTGTTATTCCTAGTTACTCCAAATGATGTAGCCTGATAACGTAGTGTCTCACTTCCTGCCATGGCATCCAACTGCTCCTCAGTCAGATTCTCGGTGTATTGGACATTTGCCATTTGTTGAATAAGTTCCTGATTTATACAACTTCAATATATAACTGCTTATCTCCAAAGATAAATATGTATCAAACTGGCAGAGCTTTGAGAACCAAAATAGTACCTGTAGAAGAACAAGCTCTATCCCTTGTCCCTTTTTTAACTGGTTCACCAGATACTGGAAAAGACCACTTAATTCCATCGATGGGTACTTCTTACACCTGTGATATGGAAATTGAATTTAGTAAAATCTCAAGAAATTGAGATCTCAATTGTATATAAATTTTACATAGTAGAAGAAAATATTACTGAAGAACAAATACATGTAAAAAGAAAAAGTAGTACAACATTCTTGTCGCATCACAACAACAAAATACAGTTCCGCTATTTTTCATGAACCAAAATGAGAAGCACAAAATATCCACAGGCAGACTCATTAATGAGCATAATTAATTTAAGCAATGACTGAGAAGTCGTATTCTTCCAACAATCAAACCATAGAAAGATGAACAGAAAAAAAAAATTCCCACAAATTATAACCACCACCTTTCAGATGCACAAACAACGGACTCGCAATTAAGTATAACAGAATCAGCATGTTTTAATATGGAACAACAGGATGACTCCTCCATGACATATACCACATGCAAGGTGGTTGCACAGCAGTGAAAAAGAGTTAGCTTCTCAGTTCTCTATAAAACTATTTCCAAATAAAGTTCAGGGAATCAAAGAAAAAATTTAAGAAACATACAGCAGGAAAAATCCTTGGTCATGGTTACAGCCACAGATCTATCCTTAACAAAATACATTAACAGTCAAAATAAACTGTTCAATTAAAGCAAGCACACAAGTAGTCATAATTCTTCAGTGATCAACAGCTGAAAGATGAACTATAGAAATGAAAAATCCCATTAATAGTTATAACACACCCTTCAAATAAAATTTCTCCATAAAATCATTTTCACAGTGTGCAGAAGCCAACAAGAAACATAGGACTAAGCAAGCAACTTAGCATCATCAACATGTGGAAGTATTGCCTAGAAAGCTTAATAGACTGGAATTTTATGATAGACCACTAACCAAGAAACAGAATTCTAAATCAGTATAGTAAAAACCAAAAATAGTTGACAAAATAAATTTTGCTAGCTCATATGCAAATGTCTGTGGTGGCGCAGAATCTTGGTTCCTTTTCGGTTCACATTTCTTCTGGTTTTAATAATTTGATCTTAAATTCTCCTTTTTCAGCTATTGCATCCAGCATAATCCAAGCTAGAAGGGATAGCATGGGTGCCACCTAGCTTGGTTGGTAGGGCAGAGGATTTGGTGAGGACAGGGGAGTAAGGGCACACACATGAAAGATAAAATAAAACAAAAAGTAATGAGAAAGGAGAAAATGGAGAGTGATGTATTAATGCATACATGATAGCAAAGAACAGATTTCACCTGAATCCTTATATTTAGTTTTATTGTTGGGAAAAAGACAGTATGTGCTCTTTCTGAATATCCTCAACTTGCAATAAATCACAGATTTCGAACCCTAATCTAAGGATAATGTTCAGTAACATTGCTACAGTTCCACGAGAAGTCAATGAATCAGCTTCTGTTTTTGCTTTTTTTTTCCCCAATAAGAAACAAGACAGTTACTGAAAAGTGGACCAGCAGCCAACTGGACTAAACTCAATATAAGCTACAGAAAAGAATATTAAAAGTGAAAATAACCATAGGTTCCCAATTTCTTAACAAAGAAGAGTCCACCGATCAACTATTAAGTCTGCCTGCTATTCTGTATATATTCCAAATTGTTTTCATACAACTCATCAAGGTTAATTTCCAGTATTCTAGAGCACAGTATTACTATAATTATGCACATGAAATCCATCTAAGACCTCTTTAGATGTATAGGTAAACCATAACTACAATATTTTCAAATTTTCTCAAACACCAAATGCATACCCTGTAAGTAGGCAATCAATAAAACCATTTAAATTTTATCATACTAAGCATTTAGCAACATCAAGATGTAGCACATGCTACTATGCTAGGTTAACATAGTCTTGTCATTGGACTATACATATCTAGGGACATCAAGGAGGACTTGAACTAGGATCAGAACAAAAATATACATGTAAATATCTATCAAAACACACATACAAAAAGGCAACTAATTTTGTGAAAAGGATACAAAAGCAACCAGTTAGTCCATTTATTAATATCAACCACTTATTTCTTTGACAATCTACACGTATTATATGTTGGAAGACTATGGTGCCACTGCATTCATGGCATGATAAAACACCAATAGAGGAAGAGAAAAATAAAACCAAAAACAGAAAAAAAAAAAAAAACATTTCAGGCCTCCAATTGAAAATAACTACCCTATCTTTATTGTACAAGTGAACAGCCTCACACCCTTGACAGCTTTGACAGATCAACCTCAATAGAAACATCATCGACCTCAAATTTCTGATATTGCCTCGACAGAAGATGAATTTTAATTCAAGGTTTGCAAGAACCTTCTATTTCTAACCCTCACAGGCAATGCAGTACCTTAAAACACTTTTCATCATAGGCAGGAACACAGCGGTACGCAAGGAACTCCACAACCATGACAACCAATGATTTCCAGACCACGAAAGAGCCTAAAGCCAGCTAACTCAGCTAGAATCAGAATTATGCAGTGGCATTAACTGTTACGCAGAATGCATTCTCCTCAAGGCAGTTACCTTCCCAGGAATTATCAATGGCACATTTTTGTGGTAAAAATCTGATCTCATACAGCTTTTCTGGAATGTTCATGGACACAAGCATTTAACTAGAGAGTAAGGGGCAACAGAGGAAAGAATGCTCACTACAGTCCCTAATACACAGACCAACAGCTTTCTACTTCCAACCTCCCACCTACATTTAAGCTCTTCATGACACAAAGGTGTAAGGATTTCAATTCCTAATCATTTAGCAGCGAGTTCACAACATGAATCCTATTGAACAGCTTCCAATCCACAGAAGAAATTCAACATACATCTATCATATCAGTCCATGGAATAAGTACCTAGTATCCAATTCCACAATCAATTTTACATTCCCACCGTCATAGTATCTCCACTACACCCTTCAATATGAACAGGCAAATTGCCAATAAATTGTGTTCTCATGCAGACATGCTTACTCTCTGCCTCTCTTTGCAATAGTTCTCCATATTCACAGTGACACCAAACCATTCATGTTTCATCAGAAAGTACAAGGGACAGTTTGACAGCTAATAACTACAGCACAGCCATAATCTTCCAATTCCATGTGCTTATGATTCTCACTTGAATGATCTAAGGATCACTTTCTCACCTCTTAAGTCTCCCATATACCAAACTTGAAAATGGAAAAAAGAAAGAAGACCAAAGAGAATCTTAAATAACTAGATCTCGACCAAGTCACCCAATTCAAGAAAAATCACCCTTCCATTTCTATGACATTTCCTCAAATCTCCGTCAGACAATTATATATAAACATTGTGTCATGTTTGCCCAATTGGCAAGCCAAAGAGTTTGAAATGATCCGAGCTTTCAAACCAGCAATGTCCAAAACATCCCCAGCTCCAATCATCATGCTTTTGTGAAGTTTAATCTGCAACCCGGAAACTGAAGTAAAGTATCGCGTGATATATCTGAACTCTATACATAAACGAAATTGGAAAACAACTCTAGTACACATCATATCAATAAGCAGAAAACCATATCCAAAGAAAAATGATGAAATGGCACATATGTGCACAAGGTTAGAAAAGGTGACACTTCCTGCATACCAGAGGAACGAAAAATAGCACACAAAACCACTTTACCAAAAGTACTATCAATTTAAGACCAAAATCTATTTTGTAAACAACAGCTAAAATTGCTAACAAACAAGTCAATAAGACAGAAAGACAAATAGCAGTACCAAAAGCTTAATAATTCAGGATGGATATGAAAGATTAAAATTCAAAGATCTACAAAGAGAATTATACATACAGGTGACCCCAAAACGATGCCAAAGATTGAAGCCAATCCGACAGATTAAGGCCATCATCTTTTAGCTTGTCACGCCTGCCTTGTGCCAAGCGCTCAATCACAACATATTCCAAAACATCATACTCAAGCTGCAAACCCGAGCAAGAAATTAAGAATTAACTGAAAATCCTCATGATTAAAATGAAGAATAAGAAATATAGTACTCCACATAGCATAGAAAATCAGTTTTTGAAAGGAATGTGACATAAAGTATTCAGTGTGTGTGTGTGTCTAAAGCAAAAATAACAACTATGGTTAAGAAGCTTCATAAAAATTATAACCAGTACTCCTACTCGAGCATGTAATTCAATCTTATAAATTTGAGCCATTTCTAAAATTACAAAAAAATTTCCACAACACAAATCAACAATAAGACTGCCAAAAGTTGAGACCTGCGTCAAATACTTGAATGCATCCACAACCGGAGTAATCATTTCCCTATATGCCTCAATCTGCATTTCAAAATTCCAAAATGTAGAATATTACGTTCCCCTCTATACAAGTCTCCAATAATAGATGAAAAATGCATTATGCTGCAAGTAGAATACCTGGTGTACAATTGTTCGAAGTACTGTCATTGGATTCGCATGGGCTAATTTTGCAACCATCCGTCCCAGTTGCTTCAAATTTTCTTTTGCAAGCCGCTTTAGAATCCTTCTTGTGTCCAACTGTCAGACAACAAGAATAAAAGATGGTGTTAAGGCACCAAGTTGGTAAAAACAAATAACTCTAAAAGTCACCAGTATCATACCTTAGCTGTTTGCCTTGCAGCCAAAACCATGGGGTTCCGTTCATCATCTTTTTCCCATTCACCATACAAGCGATATCGCACCTAAGCAGACGAGATTCATCTAGCAAGATTGTCTAATTCTCAAACAAAAGTATCAAATAGCACTGATGTAGGCCCAACCTCATATGGAAGAAGAGTCATTATTTCCCATATCTCCTGACCAACTGCTGGGTTTGCAGGTATCAACTGTAAAGAAGGAAGTAGACAAGCTCCTAAAGCTTCCTCTACCCTTGACCTGGCCTCCTTTAGGTGCAGACGAGGAACTCGATTTCCATCCATAACAGGTACAGGATTTGAAGCTGCCTCTTCACAATTTACAAGCTCAAGTGCAGACAGGTAGTAACCTCTTAACACTCTACATACCTGCTCATGAAAAACAAGGACAGCCAACCACTATGATGAGCAAGGGTGCCTTTTAAGGTGTATTAAGTAGAATATCAGAAGTAAACAGTACACCTTCTGCAGTAAAACAGTGTCACGGTAAAGATAAGGCCCCACACCAGCCAGCATCTGGAAAAGTTCTTTGGGAAGATCTATAAAAGACCTATTGACTGTCAAATCTGTTGTATCCATAGCGTCAATACCAGCACCTGAGTATGACCCAAAGCTATGAAGATGTGTTTGACGAACACTGTCATAAGCTAAAGAGATGGATTTTTCAATGAGCCTGAGACATTTAAAACAGAATATCATCAGAAAAGGGAAACAAAAACAAGTATTACCCAAAAAAAAAAAAAAAAACACTCCGCATCGAAGCAGCGTTGAGAAATAGAGAAAGTTAATATGCATAGGAAAGCCTAAAACCTTTTAGGGTGATTGTAAAATGAGCTCCAACGAGCACAATGATCTCAGTGCGTGTTTGTGAACAAAACTATATGAGCATGCATGCAAGCATCAACTAACACACAATCTCAATTACATTTAGATTGAAAAGAAAAAAAAAAGGAATAAAATAAAATAGGTTTACCTAAACAAGCCATCACAGATTTCGTTGTGTGCCACTGGATTAAGGGGTGCAAGACGTTCAAATAATAAATGGGCATGGTACCTGTCAAAAGTGGTGAAAAGCATACACACAATCCATAAATTATCAAACAGAAATAACATAAATGTGATTACAACACAGCATAAGAAACATTACAAACTGAATCAAATTCAACATGCTAATGTCCTCAAAATAGTTATATCATGTCCATGATAGTCAAGTAAATATTACATTCAACCTTTCAGCTTTCTAAGACTACTTTCCCCCCCCACCCCCCTCCCCCGATGTGGTAAAACACCACTTATCAAACAAGACTTCAAGAATGTCAAAAGAAATCTTATCAATGAATTTCCCAACAGCAATACATTCATGCAACCACGAAGAGACAAATAAAAATTTCACACTAGCAATTGACCAAGTTTACAAGACAGTAACAAGATTTTCACATCAAAACTCTTATGTCAGTGAGTAAATCACAAACACTATTTCCTTCTTTTATGGGAAAGAGGGGGGACGCTAAAATGTCAGTAAGAAGAGGAAATGTATATGACCACGGAAAATAAAAGAAGGATATGACTTGTTCAGGAACAGAGTCTTAGAAGCAATCCAAATTAAAATTTAAAACAATGATCAAATTATCATGCAGAGAAGAAAATAGGGAAAGAACAAAGAGGAACTGTAAGAGATAAAAAAGGCACAAAAGTAAACTTCTCTTTACAGTCCTAGAAATCAAATTCACTGGTAAAACCAAACATACCAGTCATCTACTGACAGAAAACCAGTAAGCAGTCCCAAGGTTTGACTATTTACAAGTTCTGGAGACCTTTCAACAACTGCCTCGGTTTCCATATCTAAAGCTGTATATAGATCAATGGTCACATCTCCCTGTTTTTCATCTTCCATCAGATCCTTCCCAGTAGCAGCAAGGTTTATTTTTCCAATTTTGTTCGCCTGCAAAAATGTTATAAAACTAGATTAAACGTAAACTGGAGTAAGCAAGAAATGACTCAAGTAACTGAAGAAAAGATGTTTTTAGAGCTTTCATGTATAAAGCTAGCCAAATTCATCAATGTGTCCACAATAAGAAAAGATTTAACTCAAAGCCTACAAACATGTTATAGAACTAGATTAAACGTAAACTGGAATAAGTAAGAAATGCTCAAGCAACTGAAGAAAAGATGTTTTTAAAGCTTTCATGTATAAAGCTAGCCATATTCATCAATGTGTCCACAATAAGAAAAGATTTAACTGAAAACTTAAAATTTGAGAATAAAAGCACCAGCATTTTACATACATTCAAGAAGCCCTATGCAAAAATTCCCATGTTACCAAAATCAACATAGAGTTCTTTTGAGGTGAGATACCAAAATTTAAAGCTGTTTATGCCATCACAGTATGTATACCTCATCAAGCCTCTTGGCTGCAAAAGTATTATAATGCTCAAATGCTTCATGATCCTTGGGAAGTAAATGTGCATAACTGCAAGGCAAACATAATTATTTATCAAAATCTAACAGAGGAATCAACTCACTGCAACACATAAGCATTTTCTACATAAACATTATGTAAAAGTTTAGGTATGGAGACAGAAACATAAATTAAAAACCAGCTTCCACCAGAAACCTAGGATCTGCAAACAGAATATACAGGGTATTAACCATTAAACAAAAATAAAAAATTCAATTAAATCTACAACCATCATACAGTAGCATGCACACTGAGAAATTCTAGAGTTCTTTGCTCTTGTTTCTGGCTTTTCTTTTTGGGGTAAGATTGCTGGAAGGCCAGCTATCATCCTTAACCATTGCCAACCATTAACACCGACACTAATACAAATGGAAGCTTTTATTTTGGTCCCATTTGGGATCCCACATTATTAGGGGAAATGAAATGAAAATTGAATACAACTCACGGGCTCCCTTGAGATCACAACAAGGCCTTTTGGGGTAGGGTGACCCGTTCCAAAAACAAAAAAGCATGAGGAACCCCTTTTCCCCAAAGTGGACAATATCGTTGTGGTGCAAAACTTGAGCTATGACAATTGGTATCAAAGCCAAACCTAGAGCCCTAACTTTGCGTAAGGAGACCCACACTTGGGCACATGCGCCTGAAAGGAGGGTTGATCGTAAAACCCTAAGTGAAGAATCCTACATCGCCAAGGGAAGTGAAGTGAAGATTGAATATAAGTCGCAGGCTCCATTGAGATCACAACGAGGCATTTTTGACTGGGTTTTGGCTCATTCTAGAAGCAAAATTGTGAGGGACCCCTTTCCCCAAAAAGTGGACAATATTGTTGTGGTGCAAAACCCAGGCTATGACACTATCAATTCACAACAAGCATTTTCTACAGGAAAAAAATTTACTTTAGTCACTCTTTTTTCTTCGGGTGGGGGGTTATGTAAGGAATTCAAATATTAACACCTCAATTTCTTATTATTAGGAGTTATAATAACACAATGAATGAAACTACTATTGAGATTGAAGAAAAGCACAATGTTCATAGATGGACATTGGGTGAGGGGGCAGAAATAGAGGTTCTTATAAGAAGCCAAGGACAAGGCTGATAAGCACAAAATAGAAGTATTAGTCTCAACTAGCAGGCACCTGCAACTTTTTTTTTTTTATAATATACAGAAAATTGTATAAATAGAGTAGGAAATGTGTTATATATCAGATGTGGACCAGTTTTCCCCAAGATCATCAAAAACCAAAAGGAAAAACCAAAAACTATTCAAAAACTACCAATTTCTTTTTGTTAGTATTATTTTTTCCCTAGCACTAAGTCAACATCACTCTTAGCAGATTAAAAACGACTCCAAGTTGAACTTGAAACTTCCAAATACTGAGAAGTAAATGTATGTATAAACACTGAATAGGAAAATATTCTTTGAGAAGGGAAGAGATAAGAATAAGTGGGAAAAACAAGAGAATTGATAAAGAGTGAGACGAGAGAAAACTTTGGGGAGAAAAAAGAGGAATGAAAATCGAGTGAGTGACTAATGGATAAGGGAGAGAGAAAATAATTTAGATGAATTCCAGCTCATCTAATCTTGACCATCTATCTTTCTTATAAAATTGATGAACGAATTATGTAAAATTAAGAGGCTGTTGATCCTTCCCGTACACACGCTTGCATGCATGGAGAAATATTAAGCAGCCAAGCTTGAGTGCAACAAAAAGTAGAATTCATTTATGCAATTAACAAAATACAGCAATGAAACAGACATTTGGCAAGAAGCACATCGACTTTACATACATTGCAGTTGCTTCAGATTGCATAAGGTCTGATTCTATGTTTCTCATACAAGAAGCAGAAAATTATAAGTTCACAACATGCCATCAAGAAAATCATAAGTAGATAAAATTCGATTCATCACTAAACAGCGCTCAAAAGTTAAAAAAAAAAAAAAAGAACCAGCAAAAAGCAGCCAATGTTATATTAAAAAAAAGTAGGCAAGAAAATGCTAACCAAATACAATTTGAACAGTGGTTATAATTTGACTTAAATAAAATAGAATGACAAGATAACTGAATTAAAAAAAACGTAAATCTTCATAAACCACTTACATGCTATCAAGATCAATGAACTCTTCTTTGACCAGCATAGCTGTAAGCTTATATAGCCCAAAGGGTACAGAGCTGTTTACTTCCATACGCTGATAATATTGAAACTTAAATCCAAGAATTTGGGAAGCATGAGACTGCAAAATATTATAAAATTATGAGGAAGCAAGGATTTCTTGATGTTCACAGAGACAAACCCAAAAATATTAGCTAACCTAAACTAGTAGACAAGCATACCTTTGGAAAGATGGGAATGAGTTCCAGAAAGACATTACTATTGGGCTGAAGTTCATAACACTCCAAAACCTAATGATTCCAAGGATATGTCAAACTTGGATCATTACATTCTTTTTCCAGGTACCACAAACAGAAAGATCAAATAACTCAACCGTCTAGGAAAAGGGAGAAACCCAACAACTTGATAACTTACAATGTCAAAAACACGGTTTGGGTCCAAGTCAAAATGTCCTATCAATGACTGCAAAGATAAATATACTTATCACAAAAAAGAAAAACTTTGGACCTACAACAGGATTAATAGAAAGTTTGGAAAAATTGTGATTTCGTAAACCTTAATAATTCCTATTGTTGCTGCTGATGCACTGTCAGTTTCATCTTCATAAACTCGAAAAAGAAGTGTGACCTACAGATCAACAGAGAAGTAATTAGCACAAGTAAAACGTGGTGAAAACTAAAATTACGTCTTAGCACAAGATCCAAAAAGCACTGGATTTTTTTATTTAGCTCAAAGGTCATCCATGTCTCTTCAACTACATATCAAGAACTGCAAGTGTCAACTCTTTAACTATTGAAGGAGACAAAGACTAGGAAAACCAAACAAACGTTGTAATTTAGATATTAGATCAAAGCTACTAAAAATATCGCATAAATGAAAATCAGATGAGAACGTCAAGTCTCATGTAAAATCTCTAAGACCTAACAATAGTATCCACAAATCATTAAATTGATTTTTCAATAGCTTCGTAAATAAAATTCATCTTCATTTGTATTGTAAAACTCACATACATAAACATACATATTAATGAGAAATACAATATTGTAACACAAGAAAAAAGAAAGGAGATACATCTACTCATCAAACATCCACAAAGAAATAAAAAAAAGACAGGGAGAGGAGCAAATTCTATTCAAAAATACATCCCAAAAAACTATCAATGAAAAGCAAGTGCAACCATTCTTCCTTTATCTGAAGAGATGAAAAATTACAAAATAGACAAACAATGAAAAAAAAGATGAATCTTAAAAGTTCTGTGAAACTGAAGCACAAGCAGTGCAAACAGATGACGGTAGAGTTTATTTTTTGACTAAAATTTGAATTGATCTGAAATCTAAATAGACTTGGATGTTTGAATTTGAATGATCTATTTATATTTTTATCTGAAATACGAATATAAATATTAAGTTGTTTGTTTTTTCTGAATAAAAAATTCTAAACTCAATACCATTACATTTGTACACTTATAAATTTTTTAAATATTAAATTAAGTCTTAAAAATTATAAATAAAATAATTTTTGTTTATAAACATAAACAAAATCTAAGTTAATCTGAATTTTGTTATAGTTAAATTAAATAATTCAATTTAAAAATTCAATACAAGCTTAAGCCATTCTATTTGTTCCAAACAATCAAAATTAAATTAAGTTTATAAAAGATACTTAATTTAAAACACTACCTTAATAAAAAATCATGATTAAAGAAGGAGGGAGAGGAAGAATAAAAAAACATATGTAGTGAAGCAGAGAAAAAAAATGCTTAGGTTTTATATGGGTAGTTGATGAATTCTTTACAATACATTTAATGAAATTTTTTTACATTTAGACACAAAATTTTAAAAATGACTTTTTTTTATTCATCAAGAAGTATTTTCTGAAAGTAAAGATAAAAGTGAACTTGAAATGGCCCATAAGCTCAACTTCTCCACAAGGTCTAGGCCACAAATTTGATGCAACGACACAAAGGAGGACAAGGTTTTTGCTTTCTTACATTTCCCAAAGACATATTTGTAGAAGCACAATACAATATTGTATGAAGTCCAAAATGACCAAAGGGCTTGTAGAGAATGCATTATCAGATGCAGCTACTAACACAATCTCCCAATAAAGTGGAAAGAAAGTTTTTATTCGAATGGCCCCTACATTGCTAATATACAAAATACCAAAATTACTTCAAGTTCCAATAAAATTAAAGAAAAACCAAGCAAGCAATATACTGGAAAATTTTCTGAAAACATTTAACTAGGCAATCAACGTACCAGCTTGGCATAGCCTTCACTCTCTTCCCGAAGAAGGTTGAATTTTGTTTGCTGATATAGAAGACGAGTGTTTACTCTAACCTGAAATGAATAGAAAAAGTGCATCAAATTCCGTGAAAATTGGATTTTCAAACTCATAATTGCACATGCATATGGCTGCAGATAACAGTAACCAACTTGCATATCTCAAATGCCACCAAACAATTAAGAGTAATTACCTCTTTACCCTTCAAATCCTGAGCCTTTATCTTGATCATTTCTGCATCCCACAAAAATTCTTCCTACAAAATATAATGCATATATATATATATATATATACAAAAGTTCCTTTTTGTTATTAGTAGAAAAGTAGCTTGGAAAATTTTCTTCAGACAAGAAATAAAAATCAATGCTTGAAAATCAATACTAAATTATTGTTATTATAACAAAGTCTACCTCACAACGCTCCTGGAAAAGCCTCAACGGGACCAATGCAGATTCCACCAGCCACTTTGCCTAGAAAGAAGAGCATAAATAACTGAATACAATTTTTTAAGAAAAAAGGGTAACAAAACACAAAAGCCACAAAAATTATAACATGCAGGGGGAAGAATACAGTAAAAGTCATGCACAATCATAAATCATCAACAAATTGAACGAGTACTACAAATATGCTTAGAAGACAAGGATGCCATGACATGTATATTCCAGTAGCAGAAACATCTGAATAACACATTAACAAAGATTCAATACTAACCAACTTTATCAGACGTGCACGGTTCTCTCCAGTCATTGTAAGCTGCAATGTCAAATGAACTAAAAGTGTAAGCAAAAATCTGCTACCATAAAATATTTGTTTGAAAAATAAAGCATGCTTCATGATGAAGCAAATAAATAATGCATTCACAATAATGACATCACCTCATAAGCAAGTAAACACCAGCACAGTTGTGCTTGTTTATAGGATTACTTCAAAAGCTTAGGGTTTTATCCAACCTACAACTATGGTTTCTGGACACAAAAAAAAAAAAAAAAAAAAATTGAATCTCAAGGTGTATAAAGTTCAACTAGAATTTATAAATAGCACATCTGTTCTCCTTCTCTTCCTCTCAATAACTCTTCTGATTCTCTCAAAATCTTTCCAAAATCTATCACCAAAGCCACCAGAAGACATAAAATATAAGGAAAGTCCTCAAATCAAACTTCTCTACAACATTTTTCTCCTTTTTGACACCAAAGTTAAATGGGGAAAAAAGAAAAAAATAAGCCCTAATGAAATTAATTATAACAAATCACCACCTCCAGCAGCTTGAAGATCCCACCGTGTTTCATGATTGTACACATTAAAACAAAAATACTATACTTTACCAACTTTATCATAACCTTCCACAAACATCTTGACTTCAACGCTTAATCAGAGAAACATTTCACCCAAAAAAAGGACTCCTCAAGACCATAGACGCAACATCAGTAACTAAATTCCCCATTCCCTCAAAAGCTTCATTATTCTTACATTCTCATGAGAATCATAGTAAAACAAGATGCAAATCCCCTGGCAATCAGATTATTATCCCTTCCTTTCAAACATTCCAACATCCCACCCAATAGTCCTTATCAAAAAGCCCTCTCCTCCATGCTAAAATCTTCCAAACACTAAAGAAGCAGTTCAACCACAAAGACCCTCATGACCTGCCTATCTTCCAAATAAGCATTTCCAGCCTTTAGATGGAACCCTGACAAAAAGAAAATTTGAAATTTTCTCTTGCTATACTCCTCAATAGGAAATTTAATTTACATAAATCTCCCAAATCTTGCAGAAGTTCAAACAACAGCCACTTTTTCATCAAAACAGCAACAAGAAGCCTACCATCACACACGACAAAGGCTGAATACTAAGAGTAAACTAAACATGCAAATTCAAGAATTTTAGTTCCACATACTCCAAAAATGAACATTTGAAACAAACCTATTCACAGAAAAAGAGATAGAAACTGATTTCCATATATCATTTCTTTAAAGAGAGTTTCACACAAAATACAGAGCTTGAGTTTTCATAAGGAAAAATAAAAGTAACATAATGAATACTAAATGAGTATAGCTAAAGGAGCATATAAGCCCCTAGTTTTGTTTTCTAGCAAAACCCACAACACTTAATAGGCCCACAATTGAATTTACAATAGTATACCCCGCGATAAGATAAAAATGTACAAAAAGACTACCAAAAAAATTGAGCACGGAGTTAGTTGCTCAAGCTCATCTCACAAACAGGGTCAATCAACTTGGGTCATTTGTAAACATCCAACCTTGACTTAAGTTATACGCTCATTTATGTTCCTAGTTTCAATTCAAATACTAAATAGGTCAGCATATCAAGATCTCAAACTATGCATTTATGTAATATTTTATTTTAGATATACATTCCTCAAATCAAAATTATCAATAATTAAAGTCATTGATTTACAAACTAATTCTTATATAAGTAAGTTAGAATAACCATAGGTATTCCCCCCTATACATTGACTCCAATCCCCAAACTAAGAAACCCACGCCTTGCCAATTCATAGCTAACAATCAAATCATTCCCATATCTTAGTACACCAAGTACCATTGGCATACACCACCATCCACCAAATCAAGGCGCAGGCTATCTCTTTTTAAGGTTTGTCCTCTCTCATAAAAATCCACGTACAATTTTTATATCTCCTACAAAATGGTAAGTCATTTGCAAATAAAAATCCTAAAACCCTAGTCTCCCAAAGAAACAAGTACATAATTACAACTTTCCAGTTTTGGTATGATTTTTCTCTTTTTAAAGTTTACTAGTTAATCTAACTACTAGACTTCTTTTCTTTGGTTTACTATGGGCAATGGTTTTAATTCGAAAGTTTTATGATAAAAGTACCACCTCAAAGAATGAGATTTCGTGTTGGAATGTAATCAAGGTAGAAATATAAGAAAATTTTTGACCAATGAACGCAACCCATTTTAATTAATCATGTCAAAAGTCCCAATATGAAATGATACACTTAGACGTGTTAATCTTCTTTTTTCTATATCTTATGTCATTGGCTATCCAAATTAAATTCAATCTGCAATGATCTCACTATTGCATAGAAGCCAGTTCCAGCAAAATCAAAAATTAAAATATTTCATCAAGCTCATTCAGTGTTAACAAAGCCAATCAGATGCAAGTTTACTTAGAAAATAATCAAACAACAATAAGAAACCCAATCACACTCACGAACTTCCAACAACATAAACAACAATCTTCCCAGTAAAAGATGGTAATCAAACAACCTTTCACAGGAAAAAAAATTTCAAGCCACGATTTCACACTTTAACAGCTAAATAGTACACCAATATAACTACTACTGTACCTAAAGTAAATAAGAAACGAACGAATGATACAAAATCCATATATTTCTTCTCATAGTTAAATACGTGCATTTTCAAATGCGATGAAAGGGTTACATTTAGGCTCACTTTGAGCATACGATATTGGCTCTCTGTACAAACTAAAAACCTAGGCTGCCTTGCAATTACTCTCGGCAAACAAAATCTAGAATGCCAGTATAAAGCAATATTTCGAGAAGAAAATCACAAAACTTAAAAATATGAAAAAGAAAGAAAGAAAGAAAGAACACTCACATCTTGAGACATTTGAGAGACAATATCAGCAAAACTGGAGGCAATCTCTCTCATCGATGGCTTATCCACAAACTCCACTGAATCCAACGCCAATTTGCACTTCTGAAACGGTAACTCGCCCCGCACCTAAAAAAATACACTCAATCTAATCAAACCTTTGGCCCAAAACAAAACACAATCACTTCAAACGCAGAGAACTAAACCACGAACCATGGTGGAGCAGAGTTCGTAGAGGAAGCGAAGCATGGGGACGGGTTCAGGGACTCTGAAGCTAGGGTTTCCGTTTTTCCACTCGCGAAGAAATTCCTCCGTCATGTATATACACTCTATTTGAGGGCTAGACATGTTTATCTTCTATTGGTTTGCTACAAAGAGAAACAAACCCTAGAGAGAGAGATGCGTCGTGGTGAAGTATAGGAGAGGGTGTAAGAGTGGCAGAGTTGCAACTATTGAGATTTCATTGGCAGAAAGACGGAGAGTGGGGACTTGGGAGATTACGGTGGGTAGGGCTTCAGGTCACCTGTGTGGTGTTTGTAATGTAACTCATGTTGAACTGAAGATGGTCTCTTCCCTTCTCCACTTATTGTCGTCCTCAGTTTTAACGGGTTTCGGTCGGGATTAATCGGACCCGGTAGGGATCCGTAGAAGATATCCAACTGGGCCGAGCATGCTCAAAGTTCGGTTTTGGGCACTTGGAAGGCTAGTTTTCCAAATACTGACAGCATGTGCAGGCACCTACTTTTACAATATACGTCCACCTTCGATTAGAATGAGCTGTCAAACGTACAACGGTTTACCAGTTAGTCCGTTTAATCAATTAGATAAATTATAATTAAAAAAATTAACTTATTTAATTTATAAATTGATTTATTAGGATCTATTTAACTTATAAATTAATCAGATTAATTCATTTAACTCATGAACTTGATTCGTTTAATTCACTTAATTAAAAAAATTTAATTTAATTTTTTTATTTTTTATATTTAGATAATAATTAATTATATTTAAATATTAATAATGATATTAGATTTATTATTTATTAATATTGAATGATGTTTGATTAATACATTTTGAGATTTGAGATCATTTGTTTAAACTTATAATTATGGATAAAACTTTTATTTGACTTGTTAAAATTTTTATATATTAATTTATAATATAATTAGTTTATTTTGTATTTAGATTATAAACTTATTATTATTATTAATATATTATATTTATTAGTAACTAATGTATTATATATATTTATTTTTTAAATTTAAAATTTTTAAAATTGATCCGTATATTAGCTCATTTAGGTTCGTTAGCTCGCGAATCGAGTTAAAATTAATAAACTATTATCTTACATAATAAATATATTAATTCAATTCAATTCGTTTGAGTGTCCATTTATAACTAATCGATTTAAATCAAACCGAACTCTAATTATAACATCCATAAAAATGAATTGAATACCATCCAGGCCATTAACATTTTGGTTAATGAACTGAATCAGAACAATAAGTGTTAATAATGGTTTTATTCAACAAATCCCATGGGCCAGTAGTCCAGGAGGTGTGCACGAATACCGTCCAGGTCCATTAACATTTTTGACAAATATTTTTAATAATATTCTAAACAATTAATTTTTCCTTGACATTTTTGACAAATATTTTTTATTAATACTTTAAACTATTAACTCTTTTAACAAAAAATAACTTAAAATTTTTTAGCAAAAGAGATTCAAACGGAAAAGAGATTTGTCAACAAAAAGAAAATTGAGTGAGATTTGTATCAAGATAATTTTAGTCCATCTTTATAAACACTTACCCAGTTATCAATTATTTGTATTGCTCAATTTATTTGATGGTCAACATTAATTACAAAAATAACAAAATTACAATGTAAAACCAGATATTATAATGATAATAAATCAAAATCAAAAACAATTGATTCGAAAAGAACCAGAGAGTACAAGAGTTGAGAATTAAGATTTAATAGGGGGGGTCTATCTTAATGTTTAATTATTTGAATTTATCTATTTTTAATAATTAATTTTTTATTTAATGACTTTTTAAGAATATTTTTCTTTAATAAAAAAGTGATATTTTTTATTTTTTGTATGAATCTTAAAAATCTAGAAATTATTACAAAATATATTTATAAAGATATCCTTATTTAATTAGTTAATTTACATCCTTTTACATATAAAAAACTAATATTTTTATTTTTATTTTTAAATCATATTTATTTATTAAAAATTACACAACTTAAAACATTTGGTAGAATAAAATAGTTTCATTTTTATTTTTTACTTTATTTTAATTTAGATTTTGTCAAGTTATCCTATAAACCAAAATATATATATTTATTTTTATATAATATTAATAATTATAATAAAAGTTAAAATTTTATTATTTATTTAATATATAAAATTAAAAGTATTATTTTTAAGATTTTTATATTCATATATATATATATATATATATGAATATTTAGTAAAAAACAAACTCTGCCCAATACTATATTGGATACCATTATGTTCGTACCTTGAACACGATGATCATAGCATTAAGTGAATGTATGTTTTATTTGACTGGCTAATATTTTATTTGTCACGTTTTTACCTATAAAGTGCACATGTAACAACTCGCAAACTCTCATGATATAATCTAATATCTAAAATATAACTTAAAAACTTACAAGGTATCTCTAATACCTAATTTTCATTCAAAATTTATTTATTTTAATTTCAAAATCGCATCTCAAACATATTCTCAAATTCAATTTTGAAAATAATTAATTAAACCTATTCGTTTCTCATCACAAATTCTCTTATTAAATAATTACATTCACAATTCAAAATCATATTAAAACTTTTCTAAAATACCTTAGAAATATAACTCATCAAACGATATAAATTATACATACATATACAAACTCCAAATTCATATAAATATATTCCTAAATTTCAAATGAAAATATAAATCTTATATTTAAATATATGCTTGTGGACTTGAATATCAAACAAGTGAGTCGAGAATGATACTTACCAATTTATTTTCAAACATTGAGGATATCACCACCTCTAACTTTCAACATGCTTAAAATTATCTGAAGTTAAAAGATAAGGGGTGAGTATGTAAAAATATACTATATGAATGAACTGATATAGAAAATATTTATTTAAAAAATATTTTTATATATAACATTTTTATTATTAAAAGGATTTAAAATAGACAAATTATGAAATTATAGAAACATTTTAAGCATTTAAAAACCTTGGCCTATTTTATTTGAAAATCATTAAATTAACTTCAGTTCTCAATAATTACTGAGGTCTTAAGTAATATCCAGACCATTAGTGAGTTTTATTTTATAAAAACAAATACACTTTTTATATTAACATTTTTTATTCATAAAATAAATGATATGCATAATGATTTTATTAAAATCTTGTCTATCATTAACGTTGTCCTTGAATAGTCACATAGTAATATTCGTGATTATCCTAAATATTATTACAAGTGAGATAATTTTGTATCACAAAGATATCACTAATTTCACTTATACTTTTTTCACCTATGCATACGATCACCTAAACGCCTTTAACGGAGGTCTGAATCTAGGTTACCTCTATGTAGCTATAATAATACTAACGATCCTAGCCTACTAATCATATTACCAATGTAATAATCATAAAATCCAAATAAACAATTATATATTTTATAATCATCATAAATGCCATTGTCATAAAGAATCATTTAATAAAAGATGTGCATGATAAAATACAATCAATCTCATCTTAAACAAAATAAGAAATTGGCCTTATGGCCTCATAAATTTATCGACAAAACATAAGCCATACTTGGTTATTTAAAATAGTAATCATATATCAATAAAAATTGGTTTTCTAATTATGAAGCATTTCTTTTAAATAAAAATGATTCCATAAAAGAAAAGTATGAAAAAAGGTTTACTCATACTTAGAGAGAGTAAGCACTCTCTTACTATTCCTCATCCTTGTGTGTAAATCTCATATTTTTAACCTAAATACATCTTAATTATTTTAACCCTTCAGGGCCATTTGTGTTGTTTTAAAAAATATTTGTTTGGATACTATTATTAACTAATTTTCTCTATATTATTACTTACTAAGTGTTTTGAAAAGGTTTAGAGGAGATTAGTTGGTTTAAAGGATAAGTTTGAAAAGAATTCCCTTTAAGTGTCATATACCTAAATTTCAAACTCAAATTTTTGTTGATTTATAAATCTGATTTATAACCTATTTATTTATACTAAAAGAGGATAGAAATACGAGTATATAGAAAGAAACGAAAGTGAAATTGGATATTGGACATATTTTAGTATATTTTAGTATTATACCCATATAAATGATTGCTCATGAGATTTTAATAATTTATATATTCACTCACTGAGTATACTATTGTATACTCATTTTCTTATAATTTAGTTTCAAGAACACTCAACTTCACTTGAGGATTTCGGATGATGGTGATCGCATGAGGTTTAAAAACTCAAGTATATGTCTAAACTTGACTCACATTTCTATAAATTATTTCCACTGAAGTTGTTTAAATTATTTATATTATGAATTAATTTTTGAGTGTTGTAAGAAATTTAAGAAATCATATGTTTTATATAGTTGTAAAGTTGTTATATATTTTCTTATGAAAACATATAAAAAAAGAAAGAAAAATATTTTGAAAAAAAGACTTAGAGTCTTGCATGTTTTGGAAGTGCAATCTAAGTTAATAGAATACATTTCTAGAATTTGTGACGATTATTAACGTCTCAATTGTAGAGTTGAGATGTGATATCGTGGGTTCGTCTCTTGGATTATTAATACCTATTTCACATATATATATATTCTCATCATTTTTTATACCTTAAATAATATTAATGCAACCTATATCAAATGGCCATGCTTATTATACCAAATTTTTCTAAGTCGATACCTATCCAATGAGACTTAGTTCATTTATAATCATTTAACCTATTTTCACCGATAAAATCACATGACAATTTGTTATGACATTGTAATAATATATGCTAACTCAATTTCTTAAAATCAAACTTAATTTCTTGGATTCATTGATAAATGTTAAAATCTATTTTTTCAAATCATGAATAATTACAAACTAAAGTTTCTAAATGTGTTAAGAAGTTTACCACAACTTTAAATTATTCTTGGAAACTTATTGGAGTTGTTAGAATGCAAACTCTAACTTCTTTTCCTAATTGTTCCTAGCCCTACTCGAACAATGTTAGTTTGTAGGAGTTTAAAAATGTTGTTTCTTTGTTAATTAGAGTGGGAATTTAGAGGAAGGTAAAAGAAATTGCAAAAGAAAGGGGGATAGAATGTTGAAAATTTAGAGAGAAGAAAAGAAAATTAGGGATGAAGAGGAAAGAAGGAAAAGAAGAAGGAAAATGACCCATCCCCACACTTGGCCTTTATTTATAAAGTGTGAATCCCGTGTCTAGATCTCAAAGGCATAACAGTAATTTTATATTTTTTTGTACATGCAATTTTATCTGTATCATACACAATATACACAACAGTTGAACAACATCATTTTATAATTATTTAGGGAGGATTTAATTAAGATTTTCTATTTTTGGTAGATTTCGATCGACCGAATAGGATGGTTCAATCGATCGATATTTTGAGGGCTCTTTAGAGAATTTGTGATTTCAGATTTGATCGATCAAAGAGGGTGATTCGATCGATTGATATTTTGAGGCTCTTTGACTTTTAGGGTGCCAAAATTCGATAAACTAAATAGGGTACTTCGGTCGATCAAAAATTTTAAAACCTCTGACTTGTAAGAGTACCGAAGGATTCGATCGATCGAAGAAGGTGGTTCGATTTATCGAAGATTGTGAAATGATGATTTTACCCTCATCTGAAAGCCTCTCCTTTACTTTTTTAAGGGGAAAATGATAAATTTGTCCCTTTTTCTATATTAAGGCTGAAACCCCCCTCTTTCTTCACGATTTCTTCTTCTTTTCTTCTTCTCCTCTCTTCCCACATTTCTCTCCTCTGCTCTTCACAAACCCAACACTTTATTTTCATTTTTTTCTCAATTTTTCATTGTCTTCTTACCATATTCCCCATTTTAAACACTCTACTAGCTTCAATTTATCGCTATAAGCAAGGAAAACACAAAGGGGAGAGCTAGGGTTTTGGGAGCTATTTTGGGGTTTTACGACTTCTAAGTGAAATCAAAGTAAACCAATGATACCACAAGATAAACAACATCATTTCTAACACGTCTGTACCTTTCATTTTGCATTTTATTGATTTTTATACGTATAAATTTTACTATTTATCTGAGTTATTTTCGTTAGTTTTATCGCATGCATTTGAATTTTTATGTGTTAGTTAGGTTGTAGGAAGATTGGATTAATCGTTAGACAGTTAAAAATGAGAATTTGAAAAATATAGATAGAGGTATGAACAGTAATTGGGTTACTGTTCTGACGAAAAGGTGGGATCCACTTATCAAAATCACAAAACCAAGTTGAAATGTGTTAATTTAGCTTAAATGTAGGTTTGTAATGATAGAGAATTGATAATTGAAATAATATCGAGGATTTAGCTGATTACATATGTTAACCGATTTTAGAACCCGAATTAGCATACATTGTACGCATACGAGTCTTATATGTAGAATAGAATTGAGTATTGATATATTTTGAATACATATGATTGGGTAATGATACGCGATCGAGGAACCCGCGTGAAATGTTAAGGAATAAGGAAAATTAGAGAGTGTGTATACCCTCCCTAAGTAGTGAGTGAACTCTTTCTATTTTCATGTTTTTAACAGAATCTTGTTTTTATATCTATAATGATATTCAAGGGTTTTAAAAATGATTATGCTTATTACATCTGTTTTATGTGAATGTTCATATATGTTTTCATTATGGTTTTGAAATGAAATGTAATCTACATGATGGATTTGATTTGTATGGCGTTTATGTTTTATATGAATGATGGCCACTGGCCAATTTATGAGATATTTATACCTTATTGGTGGTTGTTGTGATTATTGTGCGTCATATAAACTTTGATTCATATATGATTACATATGAGTAATGACGGCCATGAGGATCAAAGCTGTTTACTATAGCTATAGGGTTTGATAGCCTAGGGTCGGTATGATAGAAAGGTCGCCTAGGTGAATGAAGACTTCACAGGTGGGGATAGTGTATGGTGTTATATTATTGTATTAGAGTTGTGATTCAACCACCTGTAAGTCTCATCGGGATAGTCATAGTTGTCATCATTTGACTACTCAAAGTGAACATCAGTGGTGGGGGTATTTTGACTAAACCATGTATTATTTTATTCCTTGCATTCAAAAAGAAATTTTATAAAATGGCATTATTTTTATCTACATATAAAATTCACTGACAGTCTCGGGATGCCTAAGGTAAGGATAATTATCGAGAAAGACAACCAATCCAATGATTTTCGATATACATTTGAAGTTTTCAAACTAAATCAAATATTTTAAATAAGATTGTTTTATAATGCTTGCTAGCTGTGCTTTTCCTTTGTACTTTGAAATGAATGTAGTTTATTTTAATATTTAGTTTACTCATGGAGTATACTCCCTTATACTCACCTCCCCCTCTCACTTCCCAGTTTCAAGTCTAGAAAGTTAGCAGTGCGTTCGGTCGTGGTGATTTCTTCTAAATTTAAGGAGCTTCAAATATACTTCAAAAATTGACTCACCTAGAAGTGTTTCTAGTTCATTGAAGTTGTATTTTACTTTAATGTTTTATTTTTCCTCTATGTACTGGAAACAGAAATTGTAAACCACTTTGATTTTATATGTTGAATTCAATTTTTATATTTAAATACATTGATAAATGATTCATAAAATGGTTGAAATATTTATATAAAAGTGTTTGTGGTTTATTGATTTATCATGAGAAGTTCAGGTGATGAGGATGGTCATTTGGAAATGTTTTAAATGTGTGAGTTTTGAATTAGGGTTTGTAAAAGCCTTACAAGAGAATCTGTGGTGATTGTCATGTGTGAGATCCACGGGATTAGGGCATGATAATTTTATTGGTATCAGAGCTTTTGGTTTTAAAATGATTTTGAAAACACCCGAACTTGTTTTTCTAAAACTATATTTGAAGTTTTACAAATAATTTTGTTGTTTTTGAAAATTTTTCAGTGGACTAAGGGAGTCGAGTTATAGGAAGTATCACCATCATGTTAAATACTTGCGATTGAATCCCGTATTCTTTTTGTGGCATAATGTCTTCAAGACTTAGGCAAGGTCGGGGGAAACTGCAAAGAGAAATCATGTCTGATGTAGAAGAAGAGGCTACTTTGTATGTACCTCAACCTGACCCTAAAGAATAATCTGAACCCCCCTTCGCCCCAATACTAGCAACCTGGCGTTGGAATGCCTCCGCCTATTACTTCTAAGGCATGGACTGCCTTTATGGCTTATAGAAATGCTTAAGCTGCAGAAGCATCAGGATACCTCGAAAATTGTCCAAACTGATTAAAGAGGTTCAACAGTTAAAAAGTGTGCCTTTTAGAGGTACTACAGATGCGACCTTAGCTAGTCGCTGATTTAATAAATTAGAAGGCGACTTGAATGACATGAAACTTGGGGATAGGTATAAGTTAAAGGTGGCTATTTGACTATTAGAAGGTAGTGCGACTACTTGATGGACGAATATGCAAGCACAGGCTTCAGCATAATTGACATGGGATGATTTTGTGCAAGAATTTTGAGATCAATATTACAATCTCTTTCACTGTAACCAGAAGAAGCAAGAATTTCTCCGACTAAAATAGATGGAAAAAATAGTGACAGAATACGAGACCTAATTAAGGGAATTAGTTGAATTTGTACCAGAATTTACTAATGAAGAAAGCTTATGTGCTAAGTTCGATAAAGGCTTAAACTTTGAGATACGGGAGAAGATGTCACTTTCAAAAAATCAGAGGTACAACGAAATGATTCAGATGACACTTCAAGTGAAAAAGTTAACAAGAGAGAGAAGATCTCGAAGTCAATTTTAGAATAAAAGAGATTTGAGTATACAAGTTGGCTCTCCATCCAAGAAGAGCCATTGCAGTGGTTTATCCAGTGGAGCCTCTGTTGACCTATGTGTTTTTTATGATGAGTAAATTATTTTGTTGATGAATAAATGATTTATTTGATTAAATTGTGTTAAATATTTTGCATTTATTTGATTAATGATAATGCTTTGATTGTGTTTTATCAAGCTTAATTTATGTTTATATAGTGATCATATATTATACTTGATGTTTTTGGTTAAGAATGGTTACTCACAGGTGCAAAGAATTGATACCAGTTTAAAGTCAAGACAAACGTATCGATACCCTTGGAAGAAAGTTCAAACGTATTGATACCCCAACAAATGTATCGACACCTTTGAAAACGTATCGATATCTTTGGCAACATATCGATACTTTATCAGCACCCCTATCAGCACCTTTGGGCTGAACAACTCTAAAGAAGAAATTCGATAAAACGTATCAATCCTTTCTACAAATCAAGTCTATAACGACGAGTTTTAGAGCATTTAATGCAAGATTTTTAGCCGTTAAAGAGACGTTGGAAAAAGCTCTCCAAAGGGATTTAAAAAGCTTCACTATCCAGAAGAAGCGCATGAACAAGAAGAAAAAAGAGAAAAGAGATAGAACAAAATTAAGCATCATCTTTTGTAATTTTTTTAGAGAGAGAAACTATTTTTGTACTCATTTAAATCTGCTCTGTCAGAGAGTAAAGTTTGTATTAGTAGTTTGCTATTATTTAGGTTACTTTTCACCCGATTAATGTAAGATTTAGGTTACACTTCACCCGTGTAAGAAGTTGTATTTGGGTTACACTTCACCCATAGAAAGAAGTCGTTTGAGTTACTCTTCACTTGGTATAAAGGAAGACGTTGTATTTGGCTGCCCTTCGCCGTTAAAGAAGAAGTTGTAATCTAGGTTACTCTTGACCCGTGCAAATTAAGAGATAGTAGAGCTTCAATCTGATAAAAACTGAGAGAGTGGATGTAGGCTTGGTTATGCCGAATCACTATAAAATCTGTGTTTGTATTTTCTCTCTCTCTCTCTCTCTCAATTTTATATTTTGTATATGCTTTAAATTTGATTCATTTATACATTTGCAAAATATTTTCATTGGTTTCATCATTATCATTCATTTAAGTTTTTAATTTTTTAAAAATCCAATTCACCCCCTTCTTGGAATTTATCATTCTGGGTTATCAATTAGTATGAGAGCTTACCTATGAATATATAGGATTAAACACCCTTAGAGGAGTAGATCTTGGCATATAATAGCATATCATATTAGGCTATAGAGGGACAATCTATTCATAGACCTCCATTCTTCAATGGTACAGACTACTCTTATTGGAAGAAAAGAATGGAAATTAATTTATCTACTTTAGATTTTGACATTCTAAGTATAATAGAAGATGGGTACACTCTACTTACAATCATAGATCAAATAACCAGAGAGGTCAAACTAAAGCCTAAAAGAGAATAGACTCCTCAAAAGAAAAATCAATTTTTTTAAATGGAAGGGCAATGAACACCCTGTTTTGTGCATTAAATAGATATGAATTTAATAGAATTTTAGGATGTGAAAGTGCAAAGGCTATTTGGGATATGTTAGAGGTCACACATGATGGCACTAGTAGAGTGAAAGACTCTAAAATCAGTATGTTAGTGCATGATTATGAACTGTTTAAGATGAAACCTCATGAAAGAATTAAATATATGTTTACGAGATTCACTGATATCACTAATGGTCTTAAAGCTCTTAGCAGGACTTATTCAAATGCAGAAATAGTGATAAAAATTTTGAGGAGCCTATCAAAAACTTGGGAAGCAAAAGTGATAGCAATTCGTGAAGTCAAAGATTTAAGGACGCTACCACTTGAAAAACTTCTCGGATACCTCATGACATATGAATTAGAAGCAATCAGAAACGAAAATGAGGATCGAGAAAAGAAAGAAAAAATGTGGTACTCAAAAGCAGAAGAGAAGAAGAAGAAGAAAGTAGCCAAAGCTCAGAGGATGAGGATGATTTCCAGGAACTGGCCAGAAAGTTCAAGAAACTCCTTAACAAAGGCAAGCATAAGAGGAGAAAAGTGGAAGAAAAAGAAAAGAAAATGATTTGTTATGAGTGTGAGAGGGCAGGACATACAAGATCGGAGTGTCCCATGAGAAAAAAGGGGAAAATGAAAAGGAAAGCCTTTAAGGCCATTAGAAATGACACTTCAAGCAAAGATTCATCATCATCCAAAGATGAGCATTCAAATTTGTGCATCATGGCACTAAAAGAAAAAGGATAAGGTAACAGTTTTATCAAGCAATTTTATTTTTGATATTTAGTTATTTTGATTATTATTGGTGCTATATGTATACATAAATATCTATGTTTGTGCTTAAATGTTGTTATTTATATGATTATATAAAGTATGAGAAATAGGGGAAGCTTGTCATTTATGTTTTTCAACAAGTGGTATCAAATTTTCCACATCATTTATATGTGTTTTGATTATCAATGAGTTATTGAATCCCCTTGATATAAATGATTAATTCATCCTTATGATTGCTATTTTGTGTGCATAAAAATCTCTTCTTTGATTAATGACACAAAAGGGGAGAGATCTGATGATTTTTCATAGCATCAACTATGGGGGAGTGATAATTTTAAGGGGAAGAAATTTTTGATCATCTTAAGGGGAAGAAATTATTTGGTTTTGTCATCATAAAAAAAGGGGAATATTGTTAACCTATGTGTTTTTGATGATGAACAAATGATTTGTTTGATTAAATTATGTTAAATGTTTTACATTTGTTTGGTTAATGATAATGCTTTGATTTTGCTTTATCAAGCTTAATTTATGTTTATATATTAATCATATATTATACTTGATGTTTTTAGTTGAGAATGGTTACTCACAGGTGCAAAGGATAGATACCAGTTTAAAGTCAAGACAAATATATCGATACCTTTGTAAACGTATCGATACCCTTGAAAGAAAGCTCAAATGTATTGATACCCCAGCAAACGTATCAACACATTTGTGACAGATATTACATCGTTTGCATGAAAAGGTATCGACACTTTTGAAAACATATTGATATATTTGGCAATGTATCAATACCTTTATTAGCACCCCTATCAGCACCTTTGGGTTGGACAACTCTGAAGAAGAAAATTTGATAAAACGTATCGATATCTTTGCAAATGTATCGATACCTTCTATAAATTAAGTCTGTAATGGCTAGTTTCAGAGCATTTAATGCAAGATTTTTAGCCATTAAAGAGATGTTGGAAAAAGCTCTCCGAAGGAATTTAAAAAGCTTCATTCTCCAGAAGAAGAAACGCATGAATAAGAAGGGAAAAGAGATAGAATAAAATCAACCATTATCTTTTGTAATATTTTCTAGAGAGAGAAACCATTTTTGCACTCATTGTAAATCTGCTCTATGAGAGAGGAAAGTTTGTATTAGTAGTTTGCTATTATTTGAGTTACTCTTCACCCGGTTAAAGTAAGATTTGAGTTGCACTTCACCCGTGTAAGAAGTTGTATTTAGGTTATACTTCACCCGTAAAAAAAAGTCGTTTGGGTTGCTCTTCACCCAGTGTCAAGGAAGATGTTGTATTTGATTGCCCTTCGTCGTTAAAGAAGGAGTTATAATCTAGGTTACTCTTGACCCGTGCAAACTAAGAGATAGTAGAGCCTCAGCCTGATAAAAACTGAGAGAGTGGAAGTAGACCTAGTTGTGCCAAACCACTATAAAATCTGTGTTTGTATTTTCTCTCTCTCTCTCTTAATTTTATGTTTTGTATATGCTTTAAATTTGATTCATTTATATATTTGCAAAATATTTTCATTTGTTTCATCATTATCATTCATTTAAATTTTTAATTTTTTAAAAATCCAATTCATCCCCTCTTAGAATTTGCCGTTTTGGGCCATCAGCTTTTGCTACTAGTCTTGCAAGCATTTCTTCACAATCTCCTCAAAGCCAAGGACTCTCAAGATTTAGGTCATCAACTCAGAAATAGACTCAAGGACTTAGACAGACTCAGAGTATAAACAGGTGTAATAATTATAGACGATACCACACAGGCCCATATCATCAACTGCCAGCATTCTACCGTTGTGGAGAAGTAGGGCATATAAAGATGTATTGCCCCAAGTTAGGTATATCAAAGATGGGTGATCAAACCAGCCGGTATCATTCATCCCAACAGCAATCACCAATTGAGCAAGCTGCAGTTTCTACTAGTAAAAGATCATGAGTGGTCAGTTCGTCTACAACATCCCGTGGTGCTCAGAGAAATTTAGATAGAGTTTAAACCATGGTATTTACTTTAGACTAGGAGCAGGCGCAGACTAACTCAGATGTGGTGACTGGTATTGTTACAATCTTCAATCAGCCTGCTTATACATTAATAGATTCAGATTCTAATAGATCTTTTATTAATACCGATTTAATCCCTTATGCTAGCATCGCTGTATCACCCCTAAATCAAGAGATAGTAGTTCATACCCCTCTAGGCTAAAAGTTGTTGAGAAAGACAGTGTTTAGAGACTGTGCAGTTAAGGCTGTCAAACAGACCGGATCGGGTTTAATCGATTCCGACCGTTTCGGGCTAAGCACTTAAACGGGTCAGGCCGGGTTGGCCCGTTTAATAAACGGATTGATATTCTCAACCCTAACCCAACCCGTCAGGTTGACGAACTAAACGGGCCAACCAGTTTATATTAAATAAATAATTAATTAATTAATTAATAATTAATAAATAATTATAATTTTTAAAAAAAATTAATAAAAAAATAAAAACACTATAAATATATAACAATAAATATTTTT
>JAVXUL010000012.1:635570-656759 GCA_035590515.1 Trichilia minutiflora | reverse complement strand
AGAAGAGTCATTATTTCCCATATCTCCTGACCAACTGCTGGGTTTGCAGGTATCAACTGTAAAGAAGGAAGTAGACAGGCTCCTAAAGCTTCCTCTACCCTTGATCTGGCCTCCTTTAGGTACAGACGAGGAACTCGATTTCCATCCATAAAAGGTTCAGGATTTGAAGCAGCCCCACCACAATTTACAAGCTCAAGTGCAGACAGGTAGTAACCTCTTAATACTCTACATACCTGCTTATGAAAAACAAGGACAACCAACCACTATGAGCAAGGGTGCACCTTAATGTGTAAGAGTAGAATATCAGAAGTAAGACAGTGCACCTTCTGCAGTAATACGGTATCACGGTAAAGATAAGGTCCCATGCTAGCCAGCATCTGGAAAAGTTCTTTGGGAAGATCTATAAAAGACCTATGGACCATCAAATCTGCTTTATCCATAGCATCGATACCAGTGCCTGAGAACGACCCAAAGCTATGAAGATGCATTTGATGAACAGCATCATAAGCTGAAGCGATTGATTTTTCAATGAGCCTGAGACATTTAAACCCAGATATCACCAAAAAAAGGAAACAAAAACAAGTATTATCCAAACAAAAAGAAAAATTCTCCGCATCAAAGAAGAGTTGAGAAACAGAGAAAGTTAATATGCACATGAATGCCTAAAAACTTTTAAGCCGATTGCAAAATGAGCTCCAAAAAGCACAGGGATCTCACTACATGTTTGTGAACAAGACTAGATGAGCATGAATGCACACATCAACAAACATGCAATCTCAATTACATTTAAATTGAAAAGAAAAACAAAAGGTAATTAAATATAATATATTTAAATAAAATAGATTTACCTTAACAAGCCATCACAGATTTCATTATGTGCCACTGGATTAATGGGTGCAAGGCGTTCAAACAATATATGGCCATGAGACCTGTCAAAAGTGATGAAAAGCATAATGTACAATTCATAAATTATCAAACAAGAATAACATAAGTGTAATTACAACACCGTATGAGAAGAAACAATACAAACTGAATCAAATTCAACATGCTACGGTCCTCAAAATAGTTATATCATGTAAATGATAATCAAGTAAATATTACAGTCAACCTTTCAGCTTTCTAAGACTACTAAACCACCCTGGTGCTATGATAACACCACCTAACTGCAAACAAGACTTCAAGAATGTCAAAAGAAAATCTTATAAATGAATTTCCCAACAGTAATACATACATGCAGCCACAAAGAGACAAATTAAAATTTCACACGAGCAATTGACTAAGTTTACCATACATTAACAGGATTTTCACATCAAAATATCTCTCAAGTCAATGAGAAAGGAAAGGAAAAGAGGCCACTGGAATGGAATCAAGAAAAGCAAAAGCACCCAAACCACTGAAAATAAAGAAAAATTAAAAATAATACATGACTGGGTCAGGAACTGGCAGTCTTACAAGCTCGAATACTTATCATGTTATTCTAATAAAAATACGCTCAATTCAAATCTTTAAGTGCAAAAGCAATCAAAAGTACAATTTAAACCAACAGTCAAATTATCATACAGAGAAGAAAATAGGAGAAAAACACAGAGAATTGTAAGAGATAAGAAAGCACAAAAGTAGACTTCGTTTTGCAGTCCTAGAAATCAAAATTACTGGTAAAACCAAACCTACCAGTCATCTACCGACAGAAAACCAGTAAGCAACCCCAAGGTTTGACTATTTTCAAGTTCTGGAGACCTTTCAGCAACTGCCTCAGTTTCCATATCTAAAGCTGCATATAGATCAATGGTCACCTCTCCCTGTTTTTCATCTTCCATCAGATCCTTCCCAGTAGCAGCAAGGTTTATTTTTCCAATTTTGTTAGCCTGCAAAAATGTTATAAAAAAGGATTAATAAAGATTCTGAACAAAACAGAAACTGGAATAATCAAGAAACAACTCGAGTAACTGATGAACAGAAGTTTCTAAAGCTTTCAGGCAAAATGCTAGCCATATTCATCGAAATGCCTACAATAAGAAAATATTCAACTGAAAATCTAAAATTTTAGAATAAAAGCACCAGCATTCTACACATAATCAAGAAGCCCTATGCAAATATTCCCATGTTACCAAAATTAACACAGCGTTCTTTTAAGGTGACATACTGAAATTTAAGAGCTGATTATGTTATCACAATATATATACCTCATCAAGCTTCTTGGCTGAAAATGTACTATAATGCTCAAATGCTTCATCATCCTTGGGAAGTAAATGTGCATAACTGCCGGGCAAACACAAGTATTTATCAAAATCTAACAGAGGAATCAACTTATTGCAACACATAACATATTCTGCATAAACATTATGAAAAAGTTAAGATACGGCGACAGAAACTTAAATTAAGACCCAGCTTCCACCAAAAATCTTTGATCAACGTACAAAATCTTTGGGGTAAGATTGCTGGAATCTAAAGAATCACAGCCAACCATCATCCTTAACCATTGCCAACCATTAACACCGACACCAATACCCACTTTGGCTACTTACAAATTGAAATTTTTATTCTGGTCCTATGAATTCATAACAAGCATTTTCTGGAGGGAAAAATAAAATAAATTTACTTTGGTCACTCAATAGGAGTTTCAAACTGCGTTGTTCAAACACCTCCATTTCCAATAATCAGGAGTTATAATAATATATTTAGAAAAGTTAAGATTTTGAATTAATGATTCCATTGGATAGTTTAATACTGATTGAAACTTCTGTTGAGATTGAAGAAAAGTACAATGCTCATAGATGGACATAGAGTAGAGATACAACCACAAAACGGAAGAATCAATCTCAACTAGTCAGCATCTGGGACATTTGTTTTTTGATAAGATACAAATAATTGTATAAATAGAGAAGGAAAATGTGTCACATACGTCATGTGGACCAGTTTTCCTCAAGACCATAAACAACCCAAAGGAAACCAAAACTATTCAAAAAATTACCAATTTCTTTTTCTTGATGTTATTTTTTTTCCCTAACACTAAGTTAACATCATTCTTAGCAGATCAAAAATGACTCCAAGTTGAACTTGAAACTTTCAAATGCCAAGCATGAAACCTGTATATTAATAATGAACGGGAAAATATTTTCTGAGAAGGGAAGAGAAAAGAGTAAGTGAGAGAATCAAGAGAATAGATAAGAGAGAGAAGAGAGAAATTTTGGAGGAGAAAAAGGAGGAATGAAAATTGATAGAGTAACTAATAGAGAAGGGAGAGAGGAAAAAATATAAATGAATTCCACCTCATCTAATCTTGGCCACCGCCGGGTGCAACAAAATACCGAACTCATCTCTGCAATTAATAAAGTACAGCCATGAAACAGACATTTGGTAAGAAGCACATCAACTTTACATACATTGCAATTGCTTCAGATTGTAGAAGCTGTCATTCTATGTTTCACATACAAGAAGTAGAAAATTATACTATAATATTAACATCAGTTCACAACACGCCGTCTAGAAAACCATAAGCAGATAACATGCCAATCATCACTAAACAGGGCCCAAAAGTAAAAAATAAATAAATAAAGCAGCCAATATAAAAAAAATAGATAAGAAAATGCTAACCAAATACAAGTTGGATGAAGGTTATAATTTGACTTAAATAAAATAGAATTACAAGATAATTGAGTAAATCTTCATAAACCACTTACATGCTATCAAGATCAATGAACTCTTCTTTCACCAGCAAAGCTGTAAGCTTATATAGCCCGAAGGGTACAGAGCTGTTTACTTCCATATGCTGATAATATTGAAACTTAAATCCAAGAATTTGGGAAGCATGAGACTGCAAAATATTATAAAATTATGAGGAAATCAAGCATTTCTTTATGTTCACAGAGAAATACTAGCTAATGTAAACTAGTAGACAAACAAACCTTTGGAAAGATGGGAATGAACTCCAGAAAGACATTATTATTGGGCTGAAGTTCATAACACTCCAAAACCTAACAGTTCCAAGGATATGTCAAACTTGGGGTCATTACATTCTTTTTCCAAGTACCACAAACTGAGAGATCAAATAATTCAACCGTTTAAAAGGAAAAAAACAAAACTACTTGCTAACTTACAATATCAAAAACACGGTTTGGGTCCAGATCGAAATGTCCAATCAATGACTGCAAAGATACATATACTAATCAGGAAAAAGAAAAACATTGACCTATAATAGGATTAATAGAAATAATGAATAAAATGCAATTTAGTAAACCTTAATAATGCCAATTGTTGCTGCTGATGCACTTCCAGTTTCATCTTCATAAACTCGACAGAGAAGTGTGACCTACAGATCAACAGAGAAGTAATTAGCAAGTAAAACCCGGTGAAGTTGCTAAAACTAAATTCACGTCTTAGCACAAGATCCAAACAGTAGTGGACTTTTGCCATTTAGCTCAAAGGTCATCTATGTCTCTTCAACTACATAGCGAGAACTGCAAGTGTCAACCCTTTTAACTATTGATAGTGACAAAGCCACTCAAACGAATGTTGTAATTTAGAATATTAGAACAAAGCCACTTAAAAAATTACATAAATGAAAATCAGTCCTCTCTTCAACCGAAGTGGTATGGGATTAGAACCTCAAATCTCATTTAAAACCTCTAAGACCTAACCATGGTATCCACAAATCATTAAAACTAGTTTTCCAACAGCTTCATACAAAAAATTTATGTTCGCTTGTAATGCTAAACTCACATATATACACGTGCATATTAATAAGAAAAATGATATCACATGCAAAAAGAAAGGAGACACATCTATTCATCAAACGTCCACAGAGAAAACAAAAAATTGATTAAAAACTACATCCAAAAAAAAAAAAACTATCAATGAAAAGCAAGAGTAACCATCCCTCCCTATGTCTGAAAAATAAGAAACTACAAATTAGACAAACAACAAAAAAGATGAACCTTGAAAATTCTTTGAAACTAAAGCACAAAGCACTGCAAATAGATGAAGGTAGAGTTTATTTTTTGACTAAAATCTGAATTAGTCTGAAATCTAAATAGACCCAGATGCTTGAATCTAATTGATCTACTTGTATTTTTATCTGAATTATGAAATAAGTATTAAGTTGTTTGATTTTTCTAAATAAAAAAATTCTACAACCAATATCTTTGCATTTGTACCCTTATAAATTTTAATCTTAAATATATAATTTCTCAAAAATTAAAAATAAAATAATTTTTGCTTATAAACATAAACAAAAACTATTTTAATCAAATTTTGTTACAGTTAAATTAAATAAATTAAATTTTAAAAGTCAATACAAGCTTGAGTAACATGAGACGTTTGGATTCCAAATGCTCCATCAAATGACATCTTAGATAAATTTAAATTTTTATCCTTCTTTGCATTTTGTTTTAATTTTAAATTTAAGGACAAATTTATTTAAACTATACTTAACCCTAATTTGTTAATATAAAGGAGCTCTAATATTATGGTTTTGGACTTCTGTTTAGGAGAATTTTTACTTGAATAATAAAAATTTCCCCCCCATTTTAGGATTTTCATAACTTCGTTTGGTAGATTTCAAGTTTAGATTTAATTGTTTGATCAATCCCTCATTCTAAACTCGTTTCCACTGCGTCAGTTTGGTACCAAAGCCTCATTGTCGTCTTAGAACAATGACTGGTAATAGCAATAATGGAAACAACCATCTCGATCACACGGATGAAGGAACGCAACCTCATGGGTGACAGATCATTATCTCAGAGTATCTCAAAGAGGTACAAAGAGCTCATCGCCTTTAGGATGTGCCATTATCCTGGTGAGGAACCAGAGTAGGACTAGGAATGTGGAGCACGAAGTTTTAAGTCACAATCGATCATTTGAATTGACTACTCCAGGAAAAAGGTTTGGCAAGTATCAACAAAATTGTCTTTTTAAAATTGGTGGTAGGATTGATAGTATTCGTTGTTATATCTATATGGCCAATAATAGAGAATGGAATTACATCCATAAGAATATAGTTTACGATTTGGGTTTACCTGTCACAAAGCATAGGAATTATTGTTCATGAAGAAACATATTTGGTGAAATTTTCGATTGAAAACTATGTAAATGAGATTCATTGTCATGTTTTTGACAACCTGGATATATATGGTTTGTTGCTTGGAAGACAAAGGCATAACCAAGTGAATGCACAGTACTGCAGTAGTGGGGGTATACACATTAGTCAAAAATGGCTAAAAATGTGTGTTATGACCGCATGGGCGTAAATATTCAAACATACTCAACCATAGATCAGAGAAAGTAGAAAGTCAGGTTGAAGAGCGTAATTCACAAAAAGAGCCCAAGACGAATGTTGGTATTGAAACATCTCACACTTGTCAGGGATTAAAAAGAATATCAGAGAGAGAGGCATGAGATACATGTATTGATGGAGAAGGGTTAGATTGAAGTCATGAATGAGACTAATACTATTCGAGATAAATTTCAAAATGTCCTACCCGAAGAGCTACCGAAAATATTACCACCATTCCAAGACATCCAACATCACCTTCATTGGATTTCCAAGGCGAGTGTACCAAGCTTGCAACAAGATGAGGTAATCCCAAAGAAGGATGATATATCATTGAATACGTGTACGATCACAAATCCAGTAGATGTCTCTAAATTGGTGTTTGTGGACATTGGAAAGGAAACTGCAACTGAAAAAGTCCAGAAACAAAACATTGAGCCTGAGAATACAGAAAATTTCTCTAAGCCAAAAGATGTAGAAAACTTAGAAGGGGAAGAAACTAGAAAACTAGCTAATCAAGATAATGCTTGCAAATCCACCACTTTGAAAGATGTGGAACCATTGACCCTAGGACTACAAACGAAAAAAACAAAAGATGAAAAACCACTTGATGAGACATTGAAGACTATTGAAACTTCTAATGAACTTGCGGAAAGTAAAAAGTCTATCCTGAAAGAAGAGATTTCCACAAGTAACTTGAAGGAAGTTGAATTGGAAAGTGCAGAAGTTGGACCAGAAGGAGAAACTCACTTCCAAAGACATAAGGATGTAAGCAAAGCAGATGATGGATCTGCGATAGAAGTGAAGTTTGAATGCACCTCTGAAACTATGGCTAAAAATCAAACTATTCAAACACTCTAAATCTCACAAGATTCAAATGAAAGAATACAGCAGTGACAACCAAAATCAAGAACATGATAAAGAGATAAAGGAGAACGACGACTCCCAATTGGAGGTTGAAGAGCACGAAGAACAAAATGCTAACGAGATCACAAAGACTCATCTTATCTGAAAAGGAACAAGAGGGAGTTGAGCAATCTAATGACAATGAAGACATCAAAAAACTAGTTGTAGAGGAAGAACCTGGCATCGATGAACTTTATCAATCATCTACTGTAGATAAAACAACTGATGAGATGCAAAACTCTGTTCCAAAGTAGTGAATATGATAAAATAATAGAGTCGAAGAGAGAGCATGGATTTGTATGTCATACCGACCTTAATGGCACCAAAAGATGTAGATGATTGGTATATGTGTGTGGATAGCAAGACAAACAACAAATTTATGAAGTACCATAAGTTTTCTATTCCTATAGTGCAATCTTTGGAATGTGATTTCGGAATATGGGTTGTCATTGTCTCAGATTGATTGGTTCGATCCACCTTAAACAGTGGATCAATTGCATCCCTTAGGTGAGAGGTTATAGATACGAATTTACTTCATAAAATCGCTCATACATTGAAGATTTCATGGAGTGCAGGCTTGTCTTAGAACAAGTCACACGTTCATGTAGACTAACACAAGAAAGGAGGTAAATACTCATTTCCTTATCTACCTGTCAATATTGATCTGGGTGACATATAATTGAGGAGGCTAATGATGGAGAGCCTAAGTGGACTAATAGGACAAGTATTTATGATAGCATACGTTAGGATTTAATTGAAATTCGTTGGAATAGCCTTCGAGTTGAGAATGCGCTAGTTGAGATCATTTGCGAAGAATTAGTATACCCAAAGTTTGATCAATCGTCATTAAACATTATTTTAGTTTGAGTGGGATAATCACCATTTATGTGGAGCCCAAGCAAGTAGTTTATGGGAGGTTTCAAATATACTGCATACAGAAGTCTAAGAGGGTTGATGAGTATTACGTTTTTGCAAGGGTTGATGGATTTAGAGTTACAAATATTGCTAGTTTGGGCTGTTTTGATCAAGTGAGTGTAGAATTAGCTAGAATGGATGACAACTTTACAATAATACCACCTGGGGGAATATGGTTGTGCTTGAAATTCCGATGTTAACAAGACCCTTGGGAATATCCTCATAAGCATTTGTCAAAATCGACCAAGGTAATGGGATGTAGCATTGGCACAAGTTGAGTTTGCGTATATTAGTGCCACTCACACATCAACAACCGAAGGAGCACCGTTTAATATAGTGTACCAAAAAATACCCAACCATGCCCTAGACCTTCGACCAATACCGAAAGATACCCAACTATGCCCTAGACCATTTGGTAGATTCTAAACTCAGATTTCACTGTTTAATCGATCCCTCATTCTAAACTCGTTTTCAATGTATCATTAAGCCATTCTAATTGTTCTAAATAATCAAAATAAATGGAGTTTAAAAATAGATGCTAAAAAATTTTAAAACAATAACTTAATTAAAAATCTTAATTAATGAATGAGTGATTAGGTTTTATATGCGTAGTCAATGAATTCTTTACAATAAATTTAATGAACTTTTTTATATTTCTTTACATTTAGTACAAAATTTCAAAAAAAGCAACTTTTTTTTCCAGCAAAAAGTATTTTTTGAAAGTAAGTATAAAAATGAAATCAAAATGGCCCACAAAGTCTTGACTTCTCCTCAAAATCTATTCCACAAATTTAATGCAACAACACATAGGGCGAAAAGATGTTTGGCTTTCTTCCCATTTCCAAAGACAAATATTTGTGAAGTACAATAAAATATTGTCTAAGTTCAAAACAAGCAAAGGGCCCATAGAGAACACATTATCAAATGCAACCACTAACATAATCTCCTAACAAAGTTAAGGAAAGAAAATTTTTATTCGAATGGCTTTTACATTGCTAATATACAAAAAACCAAAATTACATCAAGTTTCAATAAAATGAATTAAGGAGAAAGAAAATTCCATAAGAGTATAATGAATTTATGAAGAGATAACTAGCATGCAGTATGCAGGAAAATTTTCAAAAACACTTAACTGGCTGACCAACATACCAGCTTGGCATAGCCTTCACTCTCTTCTCGAAGAAGGTTGAATTTTGTTTGCTGATAGAGAAGACGAGTATTTACTCTAACCTGAAATGAATAGAAAAGTGCATCAAGTTGCATGAAACTGGATTTTCAAACTCATGATTGTGCATTCATATGGCTGCAGATAACAGTTACCAATTTGCATATCTCAAATGTCATCAAACAATTATGATTGATTACCTCTTTACCCTTCAAATCCTGCGCCTTTATCTTGATCATTTCTGCTTCCCACAAAAATTCTTCCTACAAAATATGATACATAAATATTTAAGTTCTTTTTGTTATTTAGTAAAGCTTGAAAATTTTGTTCGAACAAGAAAAAAAATCAATGACTGAATCACCTCCAGAAAATCAATATTAAAATATTATTATAACAAAGTTCACCTCACAGCACTCCTGGAAAAGCCTCAGCGGGACCGATGCAGATTCCACCAGCCAATTTGCCTAGAAAGAAGAACATAAAATAACTGAATACAACTTTTTTTTATTTTACAAAAAATGGGCAACAAAACACAAAAGCCACAAAAATTATAACACGCAGGGGGGAAGAAGACAGTAAAATATCATACACAATAATAAATCAACAACTGAACAAGTTGTATAAACATGCTTAGAAGACAATGATGCCATGACATGCATGTTTAAGTAACATGTTTAAGTAACTGAAACATTTGAATAACAAATTAACAAAGATTCAACACTAACCAACTTTATCAGACGTGCACGGTGCTCTCCAGACACTATAAGCTGTAACATAAAATGAACATAGAAGTGTAAGCAAATAAATAATGCATTCAAAACAATGACATCATCTCATAAGTAATTAAACACAAGTCAGTTGTGCTTGTTTATAGGATTACATCAAAAGCTTAGGGTTTTATTCAACCTAAAACTACAGTTTCTGGAAAAAAAAAAAAAGAGAGAGAATTTAATCTCAAGGTGAATAAACGTAAACTAATATTTGTAAATAGCACATCTGCACTCCTATTCTTCTCAATAACTCTTTTGATTCTCTCTTAGCCACATTCTTTCTTCGCCTATTTAAGTAAGTTAGCCCCCCAAGTAACATCACATGGTTATATCAAAATCCTTACAAAATCTATCACCAAAAGCCAACAAAAGACATAAAATATAAGGAAAGTTCACAATCAAACTTCTCAACAACATTTTTCTGGCCTAAAATTTTACAACCTTTTTTGATACCAAAGTTAAAAGGGGACAAAACAACAACTATAACAAATCATCATCTCAAGCATCTTTGAGGCCCCAACCATGTTTCATGATTATAAACAAAAATACTATACTTAAACAACTCCACAATAACCTTCCACAGACATCATGACTTGAATACTTAATCAGAGAAACTTTCCCTAAAAACCAAGAAAAAGGACTCCTCAAGACCATAGACTCAACATCAGTGACTAAATTCCCCATTCCCTCAAAAGCTTCACTATTCTTATCTTCACATGGGAATCATAGTAAAAACAAGACACAACTCCCCCAGGAATCAGATTATTATCCCTTCCTTATAAAAAGGTCTTCTCCCCCATGCTAAAATCTTCCAAACACTAAAGAAGCAGATCAAACACAACAACCCCATGACATGCCTATCTTCCAAACAAACATTTCCAACCTTGCGATGGAACCCTAACACAAAGTAAAGTTGAAGCTTGCTCTTGCTATACTCATTAATCAGAAATCAAAAGTACATAAATCTCCTAAATCTTGCAGCAGTTCAAACAGCCACTGTTTCATCAGAACAAGAAACCTACCCTCAGAAACAGCAAAAGATGAATACTAAGAGTAAACTAAATATGCAAGAGAACTTTAGTTACATATGCTCCAAAATGAACGTTTGAATCAAATCTATTCGCAGAGAATGAGATAGAAACTGATTTCCATATATTATTTCTGTAAAGAGAGTTCCACACAATTTATAGTGCTAGAGTCTTGATAAGAAAAGAAAGTAACATAATGAATACTAAATGAGAATAGCTAAAGCAGTCCCTAAGAACCTAATTTTCTTATAGAATACAAAAATTGAGCACAGTGTTAATTGCTCAAGCTCATCTCACAAACAGGCTCAATCAACCTGGTTCATTTATAACCATCCAACATCAAGGTAAGTTATATGCTCGTTTATGTTCCAAGTTTGAATTTAAATACTAAATGAGTCAGCATGTCCAGACCTCAAACTACATGTTTATGTAATATTTTATTTTAGATGTACATTCCCTAAATCAAAATCAGAAAATATATAAATTAAAGTCATTGACTTATAAACTAATTCTTATATAAGTAAGAACAATCACAATTACTCCCCTACACATTGGCTCCAATCCCCAAACTAAGAAACCCAAGCCTTGTGAATTCATAGCTAACAATTGCAGGCCATTCCTGTATCTCAGCACACTAACAACCATTGGCAAACACCACCGTCCACCAAATCCAGGAGCAGGCTCTCTCTTTTGAAGGTTTTTACTATCTAATAAAAAATCTACCTGCAATTTCTCCTACAACATAGTAATTTGTTCGTAAATAAATATCCTAAAACACCAGCCTCCAAAAGAAATAAGTACAGCATTCGGCTTCTTGTATGATTTTCTCTTTTTAAAGTTTACTAGTTAATGTAACTAACAGATTTCTTTTGTTTGGCTTACAATGACCTATGCTTTTAATTCCAAGGCTTTAAGCTAATAGTACCACCTCAAAGAGTGGTATTTCGTGTTGGCCTGCAATGTCAACGTAGAAGTATAAGAAAAATTTGGTCAAATTAATCATGTCAAAAGTCCAAATATGAAAATGATATGATTAGAGAGGTGTTAATCTTCTTTTTTTTTTTATATCTTATGTCATCGGCTAGCACACTATCCAAATTAAATTCAAGCTGCAATGATCTCACAGTTGCATAGAAGCCAATTTCAGCAAAGTCAAAATTTAAAATATTTCCTCTAGCTCATTTGTTGTTAACCAAGTCAGACACATGCAAGTTTACTTAAAATAACTAAACAACAATAAGGAACCCAAGCACACTAACGAACATCAAAAATAAAAAAAAAATTAATCTCCCAAGTAAAAGATGAGTATCAACAACCATTCTCGGAAAAGAAATTCCAAACTTCAATTTGACGGTTTTAACGACTGAACAGTAAACCAATATAACTACTATTGTACCTAAAAGTAAATGAAAACAGAATGAATGATACAAAATCCACATATTTCTTCTCATACTTATTTACTTGCATTTTCAAAAGCCATGAATTGCATTTAGGCTCGCTTTGAGCATTCGTTTTTGGCTCTCAATACAAACTAAAAATCTAGGCTTCCTGTTGGTTACTCTCGGCAAACAAACAGAATGCCAGCATAAAGTAATACTTAAAAACGAAAATTACAAAACATAAAAATGAAAGAAAGGAGAACACTCACATCTTGAGCGATTTGAGAGACAATATCAGTAAAACTGGAGGCAATATCTCTCATCGATGGCTTATCCACAAATTCCACTGACTCCAACGCCGTTTTGCACTTATGAAATGGCAACTCGCCCCGTACCTTAAAAAACAAACGACAGTCAATCTAATCAAACCCGTAGCTCAAAACAAAACACAATCACTTCAAATGCACACAATCAAAACAAGAACCATGGTGGAGCAAAGCTCATAGAGGAAGCGAAGCATGGGAACGGGGTCAGGGACTCTGAAGCTAGGATTTCCGTTTTTCCACTCGTGAAGACATTCCTTCGTCACATATATACACTCGATTTGAGGGATAGACATGTTTATCTTCTATTGGTTTGTTACAGAGAGATAACCAAACCCTGGAGAGAGAGAGAGCTACGTCGTGGTAAATTCCAAAGGGTGAGAGAGTGGCAAAGTTGTAATTATTGACAATTTCATTGATAGAAAGACGATGAGTTGGGTTGGGAGAGGGACTTGGGAGATGATGGGGGCAGGACTTCAGGTCAGGTCACCTGTGTCGTGGTTAATTGGTTATTATGTTGATTTAAAAAAAAAAAACTCTTCTTTTTCCTTGTTGCTACTTGCTGCCTTCAGGTTTCATGGGTTGCAGTCGGGTGGGTTTCCGGCCTCATAGGATCCATAGAATTATTTCGGATGGGCCGAATCATCCTCAGAGCTCGGCTGAAATGGGTTTATGTGTTGTTAGAAGGTTGCGATTCTAAATACACCGTTCACATATCTCATTGTACATATTTTTAACACTAATCTAGTTTTTTTTACAATACCCATCGGAGTGATGGAAATCGAAGAGCATAGTGCGAATTGGAATCCTATTTAAAAAATGCCATGGGCCAGTACAAGAGGTGATCATGAATACTGTCCAGCCCATTAAACATTTTTGAGAAATATATTTTTAACTATTAATATTTTGTTTTTAACATAAAATAATTTAAATTTTTTTGGCGAAAGAGACTCAAATTGAAAGTAAAAATTTCAACAAAAAGAAAATTGAGTGAGATTTGTATAGAGATAATTTTAGTCCATCTTTATAAACACTTACACAATTATCAATTATTTGACGGTCAACACTAATTACAGAAATAACAAAATTACAATGTGAGAGCAAAAATAATGATAATAAATACAATTGATTCGAAAATGGTGATAGAGTACAAGAATTGAGAATTGTGAACTGAGACTCTGTTTGGAATTATTATGCTCATACCTATCCTCAAAAACACAATAATCAAAATATTAAGTAAAGGTCTGTTTTATTTGGTGACTAACATTTGTCTTCCAATATATTTATTAAATAAAAAACTTAAATCTTTCTCCAATTTATTATTAGCAGAATTTAAACCATAGAATTTTTTATTTTACTCTAAAAGATTTTGTTAATTAATAATTATTATTATCTTCAACTCATATACTTACAGGGTAATTAGTAATTAAGGGTAAATGTTATTTCAATCATTCAATATAAATTATAAAATTATTTCGTGTAAATTGATAAATTTATATATTTATTAATAAAAAAATTAAAAATGTAGAAACTATACGTTGGTACCTAACTAATAAAAATATTTTGGTCAATATTCCACTTATACCACCAAGTAGCCTGCCTACATATGTTGACCGTATTATCTAGAACCAAGGCATCCCATAAATATAATCCTGTATGGTCCGCAAGGATATGCCGGTACGATGACATTTGATTTTTCCCAACAAAACAACGGATTAATATGCTTCACTGACCTCAACTATTATTTTTTTGAACAATAAATAGTTAATTTCATACGAGTAATTAACATATGGAAAGTATTTTTTTGTTAAATATGCTTGATTAAAAAAAATATAGACCAATCAATCTATTTATTTATTTTTTATCATTTATCCTAATAGACTTTAGTAATTTAATAAACTATATTAAATTTAAATGTTAAAAAATTAAATGTAACTTGTTTCTTTATCTTCTTTTTCATAATGAATTGATTGCATGTCGTGTGTGTGTGCGTGTGTGTGTATATTTTAGTTTAGGTAAAATATTTTTGGATTAATTATTCATTACAAATCAAACCTACTCTTTCCTTTTTCTTTTTCTCAAATAATAGTAATCGTACTAATATAAATGGTCAACTCTAGGTATATATTAGCCGAGCTTTGGACCAAATCCAAGATGTTAAACTGGGTCCTGGTCAATTCTTCATTCAAACTAACATACTAATTACAGGTAAAACCAGCAATGTTCAACACTCTATTTGAGTTGGCTAAATTTAATTTATATTTTTTGAATTGATAGAACAAATATATTAATTAACAAAAGCAGTCAATCGCTGACCCAAGACAACTAATTGAAGGCTGTATGGTTATATTTTAAAAAATAAAAATAACAAAAAATAATATAACATAGATTACATACGTATTCATGATTTGATTATAGAAAGTTGTTTTAAATATATTATTAATATCATTTTCAAAAGATTATTTTTATAGTTTTCAAACACATTATTACCATACGCCCAATACATTACAATTTATTTGACCCGGTAATTCAAAACAGAAAACAACCCATCCCATGTTGGTTTATCCTTTAAAATAACAACTACATGCCAATGATTAATTCTTCTTTAGACCAAGAAGATATGTATAAATATATAGGGAAAAAAAAGCGAAAAAGAAAAGAAAATCTCATATATATATATATATATACCCTTGTACATGTTGTTATAACAACTCTAAAAATGACTAAATTAAAATAATATGAAAATTAAGTTACAATTTGTCCATTACTACTATTTTTAAAGATGACCTTGATAGCAATATTAGTTTATATTTTTTATTTTTGGGATCAATTAAGTTGATATGGTATCAAAACTATAGGAAAAAATTATTCATTCTGTAGGTAAAATATCTAAGCTACTCTATATTTAAAATAATTTAAAATCCGGCCTTAATATAACAGTAATATTGAAAATAAAAAATCTTATATAAAATTGAAAATAAAAACTCTTATATTGAAAATAAGAGTTTTATTTTAATATTGAAAACAAAAACTATTATATAAATTTTACTTATATAAACTAGTATGAGAGTATTATATTATTATCACAATTTATTAATTGTATATTTTATTTTTTATTTTCATAAAAAAATTTAATATCTATAACAATAATACAATGGTGTCATATAAATTTATAATAAAAAAAATTGCATTGTTATTATTACTGTAGGACAAAATATCAATATTTCCAAAAAATGGTAATTTCTTCATGTTTTACTTAGAGACTGTGATTTTTTACTAAGATTTTTGTGGCCGATGTAAAATCCAAGATAGAAAAGCAATGACTGCATGAGTGGTTGCACACACACATAAGCTTTAAATTATTGTTGTCCCTTCGTTGGTTGCCAGCTCCTTGCACTACTACTTGACCGTCCTCATTAATTCATATCTCTCGTTGTTATCCATTGATATAAGCCAAAGATTGAAACTTTTCAAAGAGAAGATATTTCAGGTCATGCTGTGAAGGTAACCCGACAATTAAATAGAAAATGATGGATGCGAAGAATGGGATATATACAGAGAGAAGCCGTATTGGAGTTAATGTTGACTCTGTCTTATATTTCTTTTTAAGTAATGTTATGAAATGGATTAGTTCGATTATATTTCATCAATTATATACTCAGCTTTCATATGTCATTTTCATTATTTATTGGAAATAATTCTTACATATATGCATCTATCGGACGGGCAGAGTATGGTCGATCCTCGTGGTTTGAATGGAATCTAAGTATTTATATAATAGATTGTTCATATTGTCACCATCGGCATTTGATTTGTTTGTATTTATTAGTTGAATTTACAAAAATAAAAATAAAAATCAGAGCTATGTCTATACAAAACTAAAAAGAAATATAAGTGAAGATATCAATTTTTATATAACTCTTTCACAAAATATAATGTGAGAGTGTTATATTATTGGCATATATCAAATACAATATTTTAAAGAATTCAAATTTTATCTATATAAATTAATGTTACTATTTTTTAATTACTCTCATTAAATATAAAATAGTTAATAATAATACAATATTATTACATTAATTTATATGAAACGTTTGTATTTCTAATATTACTATATTAAATTTCTTTTATTTTCTTTATTATTTTAAGTTTTAACCCCTGCAAAAATGTGAGACATGCAATAATCATATAATTAATACACATGATTAATTAGTATAAATAAATTTATATAAAAAATAATGTCACCGTAACACTAGAAACATACATATAGTTCGTATCATATGATTTCTAATTTATTAAGAAATTAGATAGTAAAACGTAACAAGATCTTTAGTGGTAAGCCTGCTTTTTTACAAGTTATTACATCATTTCGATTGTAATAGACTTTTAAGCATAAAATTTAAGAAATTCTTTTTGGAATGACGAATTTTTAAGGGCATTTGAGGACCTGGAATGAGTCTATTTTTCATGACTAAATCAAATTATAACATGGTAATTAAATTATTTAACCTTATTTGATAATAAGACTTTTCAATATGGGAAAACATCATACACAACTTCAGAATCAAGAACATTCAAAAACGCCCGATATAAATTCAATTTCTGTTTTTCTTTTATCAAATGCTAGATAATGATATCTGTAAAAAGGCTGTATGAACTGTACACTGTTCGATCTGTGTTTTTGTTCAAAATTGACTGTAAAACATAATAACCAGATCAAATTTCTTAATCTTGAATCAAAAAGGCCTTTTCAGCTGCTTGAAATCCATGGAGTCAATACACTCCAATCGATCCCTATGAAGATTCAACAGCTTTAACAATTCAGTTGCCTTCTCCTTCGTCTTCTCAGCACAGCCAACCTACAAAAGCAATAACAGCTTTTGAAAAGCACCCACTTGAAGCGCTTCAGCAAGAGCTGTTTTCTCTTCTCTCTTTTCGCTCTTGCAGAGATTCCATAGAATGGAAACCGAGAATTCTGTCGCCAAATCCGAAACCCGCAGTATTTTCTTGACTATAATCGGCATTGTTATGGCATGATCGTAGGCCATTGCCCTCCCATGATCACTTCCACAAATTTCGTCGAGAACACTTAATGCCCTCTCGCATATGCTTCGTTGTGCGTCTACAAGCATTTCGATCAGCAATGAAACCAGTCCCATGTCCACAAACTTCTGTATAGTTTTCTCGTTTGTAGAAGAAGATGTACTAATCATATGATAAATGAGCGTTAATGAAGCTTTTGTTGCAGTAGGGCAAATGGGCTCTTTGATCAGCTTAAATAAAGCTTCAGTAGCTCCTTCAATCTCGGACAATGCTTTTGCCTTCCTCTGATTTGAGGAAACAACCACTTTCAACGCCAACACAGCGTTTCTTCTTCTGCTCAAATCTCTACTTTTCAAAAACCAAACCATGCAACGGAAGGACCAAGCTGATCCCAAGTGACACAAAGCTTCCCCATCAAGCGGAAACGCCATTGTCAGTGTTGATAATATTTCATCTAAAACCACAACATTTTCTTCAAAGCCTGTTTTTGAAAATAACTCAAAGGCTGCAGCAAGAACCTTTACTGCCCCGTTAGCCACAATGCACTTCTTATTACGCTCACTCTCCTTGGCCCATTTCTTGATCTTCGCCACCAAATCTCTGCACCCAACTTGGTCTTCTCTTTTACAGACCGTCGTAATCTTCGAACACATCTCCAAAACCTCCACCGAACTCACCGGAATTCTGGGTGTCGGGATTCTCTCGATGCCGAAAGACTGATTCTCGACGCACCAGTCTTGTATCATCTTCCTTATTGTATGATTCGGTATTGGTTCAAGACTTGTCAACATCTGGTTGGTGATGGGGCACGTAACATTCCCATTCTCATGAATCCACTTCTCAATATTCTCTCTATCATAAGTTATCCCAGTTGACAACGTCACCGGATCTTTCATCAAGTCCAGCGATATCGGACACCGGAAATGGTTTGGTATCGTCAACTCCATCTCCCCAACGCCGCTTTCTCCCACTGGCTGCTCCTTTCCAGCACGCCGGGTAGACCTCCTCCTTCTCCAAGAAGAAATCATTGTTCCTCTCTGACGAACAAATTAATTAATAAAGCTTCAGCAAAGAATTTACTTGATGTTTCTCTCTATGTGTAAGTTAATATTCTCTGTGTTTTGCGACGTAATTAGAAAAATGAGAATTGGTTGGGTTTATATATATACAAGGAATGCAGCTGTTTTCGGTTCAACGTTCAAACCTTTGGGATATGAATAAAATTATAGAGAGTCGATGAATGTTGTTTACCGAGAGTTTGACCGTTGAAAGTTTGAAACGGTAAAATGCACAGTCAAGGTGGGCGTGTCGTTTCATTATTTTAGAAGAATGGGATCAAATGTTTGACACTGGGGAAAGACATGCACGTGCGGGTCAACCAATCGTGCGTTGGACCGGCTGACTCTAATGCCAGAAGAGGAGCCATATGACCTGGATACATATTTTACACTATTTTTTTTAATTTAATAGTTTATTGGATAAAAACAAAATTTTCATTGACGTAAATCACGTAATAACATTTGGATGCTATTTTTTCATAATATTAAAAATGCGCATATAACTTCTTATTTGTATTAAATAATTTTTTCGTGCATTTTTGAAAAGACTAAATTAACCATCACTATTTAAGTATGTAAAGTTCAGTCATTTTAATAAGTATCAAGACCTATTTGATATAAATGAATAAACTATGTCTTTATTTGTAAATGTATAAAAACTTAGGACTCAAATATTATTATACAAATTTCTTGCTAAACGATCACTGTACTCTTTAATGTGAAGTTTACCGTTACATATGGCAATGGATTTTCAAATTAATTACATTTTGAGCGCGTTACCAACGCGCACACCAATCGTTCGTGGAAAGGATAAAGCGAATGGAATCCAAATTCGCTACGGCTAACCAGCGCACTGTATTCTAGTGTTTGGTTTCGAGAAGGAAGGGACAAGGAGATGAATATGCAATATGCATCATGCATTGCATCATTTACTTTTTTTTTTTTTTAATTATCATTTGATATTGCATTGCATCATTTACTCTCTTTTTTTAATTATCATTTGATTTCCCAGACTTAAAAATATGTTGATAAAATTTGGTTGATAAGTAGGTAGGAGAACACTCGATTGGGTGATTAGTACGATAGGAATATGGATTTGTAACAGACAAGTTCAGGATTCGAATCATATCAACTGTATTACTGATGTGTCAAGGTGGAGACACCGAATTTTATCCGACCATTTGGTATCTATCGGTCTGGATGAGTCGGATTTGGGTGAGCCGTTGGTGCTTTCAGGCTCAGGGTTTGAGCCTCGTCCCTGTGACATTATCCAAGGATAGTAGAGGGCCTGGGTCCCCGACGGTGAAATCCTGCGATAAAATTCCGTGGTAGTTGACTGACGGTCAGAGTTCTCCGCTATAAAAAAAAAAAAAAAAAGGTAGAAAAGTTAGTTTTTAAGATGATGCATAGAGTGTACGGGTACAAAAATTTCAATAGATTGAATATAAGTTAATTTAGTTTATTAATTTATATTATTTAAATTAATTTAAAAAATTTATGAATTAATTTATATATTAAATTTTATAATATTTTAATTTGCATATAATATAATTGATTTTAATAGAATGAATTTTTTGCATAAATATAAAAAAAAAATTATTTTTTCGTATTAGTTTTATTGAGATATGAATATGAATATGACTGTAGTATTATCGGATCTTCATCGAAGATAGTTGATGGCTGAAAACTTACTTGTAGAGCTTCACTTCTAAATCCCTGCAAGACAATAACACACTAAGAGTCACACCGGATGAGATTTTCGATAGAAAAACTCCAATATCTAAGTTAATAAAAGTGTAAAAGGTGGAACAAATAATTCTGGTGAAAGGAAAGAAAAGAAACGGAAAACTCAAGTAAACATAAGTTAGAAAAAATGAATTCGAACCCCTTTGCTATTAATTTTACCTCCTTATATAGGGCCTTTGGGATATGAATGAAGTCACTTGACATCGGAGAATGGGAATGATGAGACGCTCTATCTTGGGATAGTGGGCCAGTCACATTTTATTTAAGAGACGTGACATCTATTAAGCCTGATGCTGTCAAACCTTCTGAGATTCGACGGGATATGGGACAGATATCTGATGAGTCGCATCTTTATTCAAGAATCCCCCGAATTGAACCTCGGGTGGCTGTTCAGCCAACTAGGTCAGGAGGTTCCGGGGGCTTCAAGTTCAAGTGCTCCAGATGCTCCTCCTAAGACTATAGAACCAAATGTCAACCCGACTGCAAATGAGGAGGAGGGGAGGTGTTAGGAAAATCGGAACCATACAAGCAGCGGAAAAATAAATTTTCCGATTCCCTCACAGGATCCATGCGATAAACTTATTGCGT